>LPNX010978489.1:5587-39134 GCA_001517045.1 Pseudotsuga menziesii | reverse complement strand
TACTTATATATATATATATATATATATATATATATATATATATAATTCTTACTTCTTCTCTAGTCTATTTAAATCTAAAACAAGCCTCTGCTAACAAATGGAATATGCGAGTCGAGTATAAAGGCCAAAAGAGCAATAAGTAATAGATCTGAAATAAAACCTAGTTTGTACTTAACTTAGTTTCAACAGTAAAAATAATACATAAATAAAAGTAGGGTCAGAGCCCTTGATAAATATTTATAAATAAATTAGACTTGCAGAAGCAAACTGATGAATAAATCCTGGAAGAGTCTCGTATAGAAAATAACTTACAGCCTAGGGTTATAATTTAAAAATGAAAACCCTAGCAAATTTTAAATAGAGAAACAAATACCTAGGGTTAGGAAATGAAATGTAATCATTTTCCTCACATAGAAAACATTTATTATAGGAAAATGGAATAAGTAGTCTATGGTTTCATACCTGTAACTTCAAGCTCGTTTAATGGCTAAACCTGTGCACTCAAATAACCAGCATTAACAATTCAAAGGAATATTTGACCTCTGTTTTTTATGACCAAATCAATTGGAAACTACCACGTTCCACCAAACCATGACCCATAATCGTTCCTGGTTTAACTCTAGATGCCCCCAAGCTGGACTCCAACATGCAAGTATCTTAGAGCTCCTAAGGTAGGGTTTCCTATCTGGTATATCAAGTCTAGATCAGTTCTCCTTTTTCCTTCCACAAAAATTTTCTCCAAGAATTTACTTGAGAGCAAAATAGAAAGAAAATGACTCCTCTTAATGATAGATCAGAACTCCAAGCCTTTCCTTGGCTTCAGACTTTATAGACACACTTTTAAGTCAAAGGGATAGTTAAATCAAGAAACCTTGGTTTCTTGATTTAACCCTTTTCAATTAATTTGGGTAATTTTTAATACTTTAACTTAGAAACTTTCAACTAGTTCCTAATTTAGAATTTTGTAGGTATTGGACTATTTATTATCTTTAAATAATAAATAATAATCGATGGATATTTTATTTTTTTCTTTCGTCATTAATATTATTACTATATTTATTCTTATACTTACCATGTATAAAATACATAAGAATATAACATTTGTTAACATTTGTGTTTGGGAATCATATACCATGATCCCTAGACTTAATGGCACTTCTTCATTAAGGTCAAATAGGTAGATGGTTAGGTCTACTAGGCTAGTGAACTCTAAACATCCTTGCATG
Organism: Pseudotsuga menziesii; assembly: GCA_001517045.1. Classification (NCBI taxonomy): domain Eukaryota; kingdom Viridiplantae; phylum Streptophyta; class Pinopsida; order Pinales; family Pinaceae; genus Pseudotsuga; species Pseudotsuga menziesii. The sequence goes on along the minus strand of LPNX010978489.1, from coordinate 37,908 downwards.
TTGAATTTACCTCATATAACATGGTATTTATTCAGTACTTGATGAGAATACATCAACTCAAAATTTCATTTAATCACTTATAAATAAGTCTGATGAGATCAATATTTTTCTCAAGTCGTTTTCACTCGAAAGTTATTAAATTATTTTCAGTAACCCCTCGCACTTACCAGAGCCCATACTCAATGCTTTAACAGGGAGTTACAAATTTAGTAGAATTCCAAATCTCTTCACTTAACACTAATGTTAGGATGTACTTGTACTATACATCTAGGGATACAATGGTCAAGGATCTGATGCTCGAGAGCTTATGCTCAACATCAACATGGAAGGCTCTAGGGATTATGCCCAACACTTCCAAATATTATATTTTCATGTGTTCTAGAGCTTCTCGCTCAACACAAATGTAAGTACTTATGTGCTCCAGAGCTCCTCGCTCAACACAAAAAATTAATTACCCATGTGCTCTAGAGCTCCTCGCTCAACACAAACATCTCATCAATCATGTGTTTAAGGGTCCATGCCCAACAAAAATAAGAACACACACACACATATAGATATATATCATCAACAATTGGCTTATGCCCAATATATAAAAAAAATCATCATGTTCATATGCAGTGGGATCTTCGACCCGATATATCAAAATAAAATATCAAGACAACATCATAATCAATAGGATTATGCCTATTAGTTTTAGGTCCAAAATTTGGGATAATACAAGACCCATCTGTTAGAGCATATGACAATGTTTGGCTGTGATTGTTGGCTTGCATGAGTAAGTCCAAGGAAGCCTTATTCTATTGGCCTGTTTTCCTAGTAGCCTGATAAACCCAAATGTATTTTTGGCTTGGATTGGTTTTGATATGTATTTGGCTATGTGTATGAGCCTATTGCTCCTTAGTTCCTTGTGGAATCATGCCCAGTTCATGGTGGAAATGGTGCTGAGAGATTGATGACCACATCGTACTATGGTTTGGTGGACCGTTGCAGCAATGTCGCTGGTTGTGGGACAACACAATTACAAGATAAGTATTTTCTTTTATTCTTGTGATTAATGTCTACAAACTATTTATTTTATGAATTAATATGAAAATGTTGAATGTTTGAATTCTTGAATGTATTTTATTGCTTCCATTGGATATTGCATGTTTTGTACTGCTGTATATGTTTTTAATTCAATGCATGTTCATGTTTATTTTCATGGGTCTATCTTTCCCATTTGACAGCAACAGTGTTGTAGTAGTGTCATCTCCATCATCAGTATGATGGTTGGGGACGTGACACCATCCTCTTACTCCTACTCTACCCACCAACTTCCAGCCCCTACACAACACTGTATATTTTGTTCACCTCAATATATCTCATAGACTGTGAGATACCCCACAACGTGTAAACATGAACAAGTGAGAAAGGAATCTCTTTACATTGGTAAGAACTGAAGGTTTTGATGTTGAAATCCTGGAACACTTGTGTCAGCTAATAGACAACTAGGACGATCAACTCCCACCCCCCGCTCCGCGGTCAATGGGACATTTTTGTACAGATGCAACTTTTGGGTGGTGAATAACCTCATGTCCAGGATTATCCTTCATTTTATTTGTAATTAGTACAATTATTTGGCTTCTTCCTTGATTCCTTATGTGGCTCCCATTGACAATGAACAGTTTCCACCTACCTCTCTCAGGAAGTTTGATGGGAATCATCATGGAAAATATGCCATCATTATAGCTTTCGAATGCAAGAAAAAAAAACCTCTCCCAGTCAAGAAGAATCCCTCCAACACTAGAAATCCATGCAGTGAGAAGGAGACAAGAAGTGACTCCAAAAGACTAGGAAAAGATGGCATCTAGAATTTTTCCAACCCTCCTCTCCCCATCTAAACATCAACCAAAAATTTAGATTGTCTTTGGATGTTCTGTTCCCATTGAGGAGGAGAATCCTTCCAAGCACTAAGTACATGTTCGTAGGGTTTTGTTTAATTTTCATTTGGTCAACTTTAGTCTAGTCCTCATGGCTATTTGCAGTAGTAACACTCAATTATTTTGTTTCAAAACTATTTATTATGATCTCAGTATGATTAGTTTTCCCTTCTATAGGGAGGATCGGTTTGGTATTAAAAGCCTGATTTCTTAAGAGGGGAAGGATTCAAACTATATTCTACTACATTTAGTTTAAAGAACTGCTATCATGCTCTATATTTTTCTCTATACTATTATTTTGAATCAATATATTAGAGTCTAACTTACAAAAAAAATTATAGCTCATTTACATCAAGTGTCCATATCAATATAGCTTATAAACAAACTCAATATTTAATAAATTCTGCTCTCTATTCGACGTATATTCCTTTTATTGAGAGGCCACCCATGAGTTGGGCAATGAATACACTAGGTAGGAGATTCACTTTATCAAGAGGTTTCTAACCCTCTTATAACTCATGAGACAAAGAATTCATCCAAGAATACACACACATCGTACTTCGACTATAGTTAATTTACTTTTAACTCTATGTTGTTGGGATACACACTTAGTTCATTTTACACTTATATGTTATATGTATGACTACAAAATTGTAAGCTCATTTAACAAATAAAGGGTTTCTCCCTTCTCCTTCCAAAGTAAACTTCTATGAGAGGAAGACTCGTTACTTTTAACTCTATGTTGTTGGGATGCACACTTAGTTCATTTTACACTTATATGTTATATGTATGGCTACAAAATTTTAAGCTCATTTAACGAATAAAGGGTTTCTCCCTTCTCCTTCCAAAGTAAACTTATGTGAGAGGAAGACTCGAAATTATTGTGATCTCTTAGCTCTTCGAGACTCGACTACGTATATGCAATATAAGTAAAAAAATTGGAGCTCTTGGAATTTTAATATAAACTTGTGCCTATAAATAAATTTAAACATAAAAATCAATGTTCATACATATAAATATCTCAAATTCAATGTATAATATATAAACATGATCCAAAAGCTAATATAACCAAACGTTAATGGGTTGTTCCCTTCTCCAGCTATTCACCAAGCACGCTAATATTTATATACATGTACACAAAACAAGAGCTAAAAGCTCCTTTCTATAGGTTTTCACCAAGAAATAAATTAATATAATTAGTTATGCAAGAGGAGGAATAGCAATCCTCTCAACCATTCTCATGCTATCCTTATGCGTGAATTCAAATATTAACAATGGAGAGATTTGGGGTTGTACCCTTCTTGAAAATATCACATGCTAGCATATATATATATATATATATATATATATAGAGAGAGAGAGAGAGAGAGAGGGTGATGGGTTTCTCTCTTCCCCATTAGTTCACATCCTAGCATATGTTAAACATCATATATATCAAACAAAAAATGGAAGGAGCTATGTTTTCGAGGATAAACCCTCCCATTCATTGCAAGAAACATTGATATAACATATATGCGTAATACCATCAAATGGGATGTGCACCCTCTTTCAATTTTCAAGCAGTATATTATATATCTAAACATATAAACAATTTTCAAGGGAAAATGGGCTACCTCCTACCCAAATAACCGCCCTCACAATTCTCAAACAATAAATAGATAAATAAATAAATAATTTTCTAAGGAATAGTGGGATGTGTCTTTCCTCCCTCGCCTCTTTGTATATATTACTCATAAAATTTCACAGAAAGAAGGCTCAAATAAATTTTTTAAAACAGTGGAAAGAAAGCATTTAAACAGGCCTATGCTATGGATCTTGGTTCCACCATAATTAGAACAGTTAAAAACGAGAAAGGAATAGAGCTGATATTTTCCACAGAGCTTGTCTCATTTAACTTCATTATAGCTATTACAAAATTTAGAACAAAAGCATAAAATATTAGAGCATGATCCCTCTATGAAATTTGGTTCATCTACAAAAACAATACCTAGAAGGGATGGGACTAGAAGACAACTCTTTTTGTTTAGTTGTAAGGCCTTACAAACTTATATGTATACATATATATACATATATATGTATGTTTGTATGTATGTATGTATATATGCATGTATGCATGTATGTATTTATGCATGTTTTAAAAAGTGTGAGAAGGTAGAAAATTAGATGAAGAAATAGTGTCACACACATATAAAATCCAAAAAAAAACCTTTACTCTATTATTTTCTTTATGTTTTAATAGCATATAAATGTGCGTCGAAGCGTAATATATTTGTCATCATAAGTAATTATACATGTAATTTTAACTTGCATCGGTTCTATGTTTGATGAATAGGTTAAGCCACTTGTGGTGTTGCAATCGGGTGGTGACCACCCTATAGCAGCTCATGAAGGTGCTGTTTTCTATTCTTTTTTTATTGTTTTAAATTTTGGGTTTCTAAGGACCTAAGCCCTAAAGCTAAGGCTTAGTTCTAGATTCTCCTCCACTCTATAACTACAATTTGGAAAGGGGTATAGTAAAAATTTTACTAAAGGTTTATATGCATTGGAACCCTAGCGCATGATTTGTTTAGCAGTTTGATTGAATTGTTTCGACTATGGTGGTAATAATTACCATAACGACGACCTTAGCCTTCTCCATACACAACGTGGTTGACAGGTTAGGAAATGACATGCACTAAAATTTGAAAGGAGATATAAGGGTTTGTCAATGCATAAATTAAGTAAAGATTTATTATGGAATTAATTCTTCCCTAGTTGCAAGTTGACAGCATAGCCAGGCACATCCAATGGAATATTTTAAATGCAGGTATATGTGGTCCAAGAGGGGTCTCACCCCTCCACTTGTTGTGATATCCATCCCGGGTTTTTCCAAGGGTTTAAACACAATTTTACTCTTTCTGAGGGTTTTATTTCTCCCTTTGTTTGGTATCAAACTATTATATGGGAGAGATCTCATCCATTCATGGTTGCTTGCATCATCTCTCTCATGTTCCTTGCATATTTTGTTAATAAAAATTTTCTACTTGTTTATGAGGTTTACTGGAAGGTTTTTATGAGTGAAATGGTCACCATTACGGCCTTGACCTATCTGGTTTATTGGGGTTAGGAAAGGAGTAACTCCTTGTTTGATATTTTTGCGAAGGCTTTTAGTCTATCAAACCTTTTTTCCAGGTAATATATTTAAGGTCTCTACAAGTTCGTGTTCTTGTTTTTGTTACAGGTTTTAAAAGGAAAAGAAAATCATTTTAGATTCTAACTCATGGTTCTCTTTCATGTTGTAGGAAGAGGATAGATAAGGGGAAAACAATAAGAGCCGACCCGTGGCCCTCTCTGCAATCGTTTTGAAATAAGTTTCAAACTGAGAGTTACAATATTTGTTCAAATTTATTTTCTATGGGAAACTCTAACTTTCTTATTTTAGTATGTAGGTGGAGTTTGATGGCTATAGAAGCTTCCAAAACAATTCTAGATTCAAGATTCAATCTCGTGCTACGTTTTTTCCAGTAAGGGTTTAAGTTTGTCAATTTTTCACTTCTTCAAAATGTTTGTTCTAGGTTGAAATGCACAGTTTTAACCATGTATATGGTGGAATATAGGTTGTTAAGATCAATGCAGCTTCTCTTTGCATCAACATATAAATTCCTCATCCATCGCCAACCTCCTTCTTTCTTGATGGACATACTATTATATACTATTTTTCTTAGGACTTGGTCATTTATGATCCTTCTTCTCTTTATCACTCCACAAGGAGTCTTGACATGATTTTGGGGAAGTTGTTGTTGTGGAGAAAAGTGTTCCTATTCCTGGGGCTTAAGAGGCCAGCAATATACTAGGGTTGTAAAGACAGATGTATAAAGCTATGCAAGAAACTATAAGTAATATTCATAGGTAATAAAGTTTCATACCTTATTCACTGAAGGTTGATCCAATATTTCCCTTATCCCTCGTCTTGGTCCTCATTCCAACAGACTTCCAAAACAAGATTCAACCTTCCTCAAACCAATTTGACCATATGTAAAGCGATGATAATCAAAATAATATGAAACCCTAATTTGATTAGCATCAATATCTAATCATAAATAGATACATAACATGCATTTGAAAATGAGTAGGAAAAGAAAGGATGCCACATCTTTATTATCAAATGGAATAATTACACATTTTACCTTCTCCTCATGCTAGTCACCTCGAGAAACCTTGATTTGGATCTCATTCTTCTCTTGTCTAAGAATCTCAGCCTCCAAGCTCTGCAACACATGGATATAGCATCTAGGGAAAAGGTACACAGGATGAGAGTCTAAATTCCACCAGCATAACAATGCAAATACTAAGTCCCCTTTCATGGACCCATATCCCTCTCTTATATAGTATTTTAAAGAGTTACGGTCGAATAGGGAGTAGTTACAACCAAAGGAGCAGTTCTAAAACCACCCAAACCACCTCAAGTTCGATATTTTCCAATTTTTATATAATTTTTTACTATTACAAAAGATACTTGTAGGTGTTTTTAAGAAAATTCACGAGTATGCAAGTTTATTTTTTAAAAGTCACGAGTATAAATTTGAAAAACATGGGTTTCCTTCTACCAACTCCCAAGTGGGTCGAAAAAAACAATTTTTAGGGTATATCCCAGCATTTTTAGAAATTGTTGTCTTCTAAAAAGTTTTTCCTTGGTATTATAGATTTCCAGTAGTTCATATAAGAGACTAAACAGAGTTATAAAACTCAATAAATGACTCCTCTTTCATAGGTGTCTTTTTAAGTGACTAACATGGGTGTTCATGAAGTTTCATCATGGAATTATCAACATGCGACGAAAATGTATAAAATTAGTCATCAATGAAGGAGTGTTATTTTATGATATTAAATACGTGCCATAATGTATTAAGTTATAGGGAAATATGATATCTGAAATACATTGTTAAACAACTCAGCCATGGATTCGAAGAGAGTAGAGAATCGAAGATCATAGGCTCAAACGAAGGTACCTGAAAAGAGAGATAAATGTTAGACAAAACTAATCTTTGGGACATATAGGTCCATATATAAATGATCACCATAAAGATATAGGTGGATCCAACATGTGTATAACTGATGTAACTATCATGGTCGCACAATATGAAAAAAGGCACCATATAAAATCTAAAGGAGGCATGGCCACAAATGAACAAGGTGGTTCCATGCTTAATAATCGATCATAGACACAAGAATACAAGGTGGATATATGTCTGTTACGGAGAGAAATTCCTATGGATTGGGGTACCACAACAAACAGCTTTGACTCCAGAAATAAATCTTTCCCAATATGCAATAGAAATAAAATGTCTAACACTAAAGGATCAGACCTCGTACCTTATTCCGGACGGTTGAAGAAGATCCCCATTGAGCTTTCCAATCTTCATCTTGAATTGATATAATACTTCCTCGACAACAAGTAAACAATACAAGAATACTATATATCATGGTGTTATATCTATTCTAGCATATATCATTAATAATGTAAAAGCATTTGACATATTCCAATGGATACAATATTTAATCAAATACACATCATTGGACAAGAAAAGATATTTCCATTAATATAAATCAGAGATTACAAGATAGATACAACCTCTGAAGGCACATCTGCGAACTGGAGAAACTGAATCCCCCACTTGGGCCTCCACCACCTCAATCCTCCATCTCACGATAGCAAGCTCACTAGCAAAAGGCAAGCTTGGGAAGAACACAAAAGTGCTCCAAGGGACAAAGGGATGCAAACTCAAGTACAAATTCCAGCAAAAATGGACTATAGTTTCGTTGCTCTCAATCTCTCTATATGCCTTCAATGTACCAAGGGGTTCCTTATATAGCTTCATAAGGGATAATGAAGTGTTGAATTCGAGCGATCTCAAGGCGTATGGAAGGCCAGGAGTCGAATGAGTCGGATCCATGTCAAGGAAAACTGCAAAAGGATTTGGATTATGCACACATCCCAATGTATGCGGTTATAGGGGTCAAACCCGTGTATGTATGCGGTTATCAGGTAAAAAGCCGCGTATATCATTTTTCATATAGTTTTAGGGATGATCAAGGAAACATCAAAGGATTAAAGATAGTCCATGGGGTCTAAAGAGTCTGCAGCGGAAGGCCATACAAAGTGTGATTCACCTAGAGTGGTGAAATCCGCTATAACAGATGCCCCCTAATGTGTGAAGTGAGAGGGGTCATACGATGGCCGAAATACATTATAAGTCCATCCCAGAAGTGGAGTGATGAAGGATCCCAAATGGAATACCAGCCACCCAATCAGCATAGTACCATAATACAACTCTGCATATAACCGCAAATACATATAGAAGTTCCAGATACATAAGAGTACAATGGCCATGAATAGGTATGATACATGATATCACATATCTGGTCATCTCCACGTACAATATACATAGATCAGAATCTCCATGATGAAGATATACAAAGGACCATAATCTTCAAAATGGATGAAGATATATAATAGGTCAAAATATCCATAGTGGCTGGAAATGTCTAACATACACTGGAATCAAGTCACAAGAGCTGAAATCTCATGAACACTGGCACGATCAAGGAGGTAGCATATAAGAGATGCCACCAATCTGGAAAGTCTTCTACAAAAACTCCTATGATTACATGTCCTACTATGCGAATAGAGGTGTCGAGGTCGAACATAGTAGTCCATCGTCTGATTACCGGTCATTAATGTATACCATTAACATACATGAGATCACCCACCGATAATGAAAATGGGAATAAAGGCACTATAGTGAAAACTAACAAGTGTGAATAGATGTGTTGAGGTCGAACACTTGAAAGGATCCATCAATTAGGGGACATTGATGTATTCCCAAGAAACTATCGATGGCGATAGAACCTGCCACTGATGACTTCAAGTCTCAAGGAACTCAAAATGACTCTAGATTCCAATCCCAGAATAAATTATCTGAAGTCGATGGGATGAAATCCGGTGGAAGGAGGGCATTAAGGAATCCCCCATGATCCAACATGAGGTACTCAGCAAGGATTTATAATGTGGAAGGACTCGATCATAGGTGCACAAACCAATAACTGTACCGGGAATGGCTGACATGCAAAGTCAAAATAACTAAGGAATGGCCGACTCATGTTTCAACTTCCTTCGAACAAGAGCATAATGGTGTATGGTGACTGAATGAAGGCAGCATAGACTCGATATACAAACTGGGACATCTTTGTGACATAGGAGGCATCAATAGAGGCTCCATGGGGATTGGAAGCTTAACCAGTTAGTGGAGATAAACTCAGATAAACGAGTACAACTCCTAAATTCAAAGTATAACCCAACCAATGGATGTGATATACAGTGCTCTGTTTGAAGGCGACACGACTCGACAGCCGCCAAAGATAACATCTTTCCTTGTCCGGATTTTTGGTTTTTTGATTTTTTTGGACTTTTTCAGTTATTTAAAAAGCTTGAAAAAAGAATAAACTAGCTTTATAGTTACAAACTAGGAGGATATGAGTGTCATAAGGGCAAAGAAACTAGTTCCAAGCAGTGGAACATACCTATGCTCAATGCAAGGATACATGTGTAGGATATCGACACTCAGGGGAAAATTCCCTCCCGGTAAAAGGGAATCAAGCTGCGAAGGATATAAAAAATGGCTCTGCATGGCTAGACATGAGACAAGTTCAGGCTATATGGATGAAACGTAATGCCAAGGGAGTCAGCATAAAGCTCAATAAGGTAGGCAAAGCTCATGATAATACATTCACAACTTGAAATGAGGGAGTCCTGAGGGAAATAGGCTAGCATAAGATCAAGAGGAGTATGAGGCTCTTGCGAAATGTCATGGCAATACTATACAATGGACTCCCGGACCTAAGAGAGGACTCACAACATGGGTACCAAATGGAAAGGGGAGTTAACTAGGACACCCATGTATAGGAAATCTCTACCATTCACATAGTACCACTTCTAACAGCAGCATGAAGGTTCTGTGATACCATGGAATGGGTTCGTACCTAAGGTTAAGATGGAATGGTCATAAGGCAATGCATAAGTGCAAGCGGATGTGAAATCCTAACCTATATGCCAGTTCAGACATAATACCTGTGATAGGCATGAACAGGTCGAAACCTCGGAGAGAGTGTACAAAAAGTGGACCCTACATGACAACCATATTAGTCCAAAACAACCCAAAATAGTCAATAAAGAATCCAAACTATAGGATATAGGGAGGAATGATCATGACAACAACACCCAAAGGAAACAATGTGGTGAACGATGAGACATAAAAAGGAAACTAAGGTGTAGACCCAACATTCACGCATACACTACCACCCCAGTGAGGATGACCACTGGTGTAAAGACCAAGCGAAGCGAAAAAATCCTCCACAAATGGAGTAGAGGATGGAAGATGACCATTCCCAAATCTATGAGCACGGTAACGGGCTATGATGCCCCCAAGTCTGACACCAGGGCCTGTACTAGGACCAAGACAAGTGATAGGATACCAGGCATGCCGAAAATCAAAGGACCTAAACTCAAGAGATCATAAATATACTCAAGTAACCATAATCCCAAAGGCCAACTAGCGCACAAAGAGCACACTCCTAAGAAAATATACAGCCAAAATACAAGCAAAGCAAGGGGAGGATATGTGAGCTCCCGAATGCAGTAGGTATGTCTCGCCTAGGAGAGGCTCGAAACTCCCATACACTACAAGCGGAGGTACGTAACCAATTATAGTGGCCCTCAGTTGCAACGCATATAGCGACTGTGATGTCCGACCTCTACCTAGCCAGGACACCTGTAGAATAACCTCTACGAAGTACCCTCTCGATAACCTAGGTAAGGAAACTAAGATCACCTCAATATAATCAATGCTCAGGCGGTGAGTCGCAGGCGGGATTGACCATATGGGCAGGGTAGCAAAGCCTGAAACTCTCGAAAGAGCCCCCACATACGAATACAATCCTAGAAATATCTCCAGTGCTACTCAATTATGACTAGGGGTCATCCCAATCAATAACCGCTCACACTGCCTCATGCTTAACTCCCTTTTGAGAGGAGGATCCTGAGAAACACTAATTATACCAAGGATTTCACACACTCACCTGGATGACGTATAAAATTAGTCATCAATGAAGGAGTCTTATTTTATGATATTAAATTTGCGCCATAATGTATTAGGTTATAGGGAAATATGATATCTGAAATACATTGTTAAACAACTTAGCCATGGAGTCGAAGAGAGTAGAGAATCGAAGATCATAGGCTCAAATGAACGTACCTGAAAAGAGAGATAAATGTTAGACAAAACTAATCTTTGGGACATATAGGTCCATATATAAATGATCACCATAAAGATACAGGTGGATCCAACATGTGTATAACTGATGTAACTATCATGGTCGCACAATATGAAAAAAGGCACCATATAAAATCTAAAGGAGGCATGGCCACAAATGAACAAGGTGGATCCATGCTTAATAATCGATCATAGACACAAGAATACAAGGTGGATATATGTCTGTTATGGCGAGAAATTCCTATGGCTTGGGGTACCACAACAGACAGCTTTGACTCCAGAAATCAATCTTTCCCAATATGCAATATAAATAAAATGTCTAACACTAAAGGATCGGACCTCGTACCTTATTCTGGACGGTTGAAGTAGATCCCCATTGAGCTTTCCAATCTTCAGCTTGAATTGATATAATACTTCCTCAACAACAAGTAAACAATACAAGCATACTATATATCATGGTGTTAGCTCTATTCTAGCATATATCATCAATAATGTAAAAGCATTTGACATATTCCAATGGATACAATATTTAATCAAATACACATCATTAGACAAGAAAAGATATTTCCATTAATATAAATCAGAGATTACAAGATAGATACAACCTCTGACAGCACGTCTATGAACCGGAGAAACTGAATCCCCCACTTGGGCCTCCACCTCCTCAATCCTCCATCTCACGATAGCAAGCTCACTAGAAAAAGGAAATCTTGGGAAGAACACAAAAGTGCTCCAAGGTACAAAGGGATGCAGACTCAAGTACAAATTCTAGCAACAATGGACTATATTTTTGTTGCTCTCAATCTCTCTATATGCCTTCAATGTACCAAGGGGTTCCTTATATAGCTTAACAATGGATAATGAAGGGTCGAATCTGAGCGATCTCAAGGCATATGGAACGGAAGGAGTCGAATGAGTCAGATCCATGTCAAGGAAAACTCCAAAAGGATTTGGATTATGCACACATCCGAATGTATGCGGTTATAGGGGTCAAACCCGTGTATGTACATGGTTATCGGGTAAAAAGCCGCGTATATCATTTTTCATATAGTTTTAGGGATGATCAAGGAAACATCAAAGGATAAAATATAGTCCATGGGGTCTAAAGAGTCTGCAGCGGGATAGGGGAAGGCCATACAAAGTGTGATTCACCTAGAGTGGTGAAATCCACTATAACAATGTCTCAACAAATTTCATAAGAAGTGTGACAATATCTTGCATAATTTGGGAAATATAAAAAGAGGGGGATGCTACTTTTGACCCAAGGTCTTCAATCCAAACCACCCAAAAAAGGTACGAATCCTAACCATGCAAATAAAGGATTTGAATTCGAACATGGAGGAAGTCATTTGATTATCGGTCATTGATGAGGATCATTAACAAACATGAGGGAAACCACCATTAATGAAAATGGTCCGCAAGATACGTAGTAAATAATAAGAAGTGTGAATAAATGGTCTTGATGTTGAACACCTGAATAATCCATCAAGTAGAATACATTAAGGTATTCCCACTACCCAATAGCAAGGAAAATTTCCACTGATGACTGTAATCCTCAAGGTATTGTCATAAACTTTAAATATCATTCCCATAGAAATATGTGTTGAAGTCGATAGGAAGAGATCCATTGGAAGGAAGGCATTGAGGCATCCTCCACCATCCAACATGAGGTAATTCAATTACTGATTGGATATGGAATTGATACAAAGCTTTGCAACAATGAACACTGAATACTGGATGTAATGAACTGACACTAGGGAGTGGTCGATACAAAAGGTCAATACAATTGAATAATGTCCAACAAAGTTTTATCCTTGAATAGTGAAAATGACACAAAAGTGACTTAGGCATATTTTTGACATGAAGGGATGAACGATACAAATATGAAATGCAGGAGACAATGACAAATTCCCCATATAATGGGAAAATTATCCAACCGTGAGGAGTAAAACTCTGAATCGAGATATCGTCAAAACTAGAGCCCAACTGTTGATAGACTCAAAACTGTCGCTTTCTTCAAGGAAACAAGAATTTCTTCCATGGTGTAAAAGACATTTGAATGAACTTCCCTTTCCCACTTTCTTGTAAAGTTTTAACGATTCCAAGAAAGAAAACTTGAGACCTTCTTCATTGTTGGAAAGATCGAAGAAGAGACAGAATAATGATTGATAAATGACTGATCCGTGGATTTTATGAGCCCAAATTAGTGAATGCTAGATTGTGTTTTCATAGTTTTGAGGGTCTGAAAACTCCCAAGAAGACTCTATAGGGGAACTCTTTTGTAAGTTTAGTCTCCTAAGTCTGAAAAGGTATAAAAGAATCTAGAAGAGAAGTCTCTTATCTCAATAGAACTAAGGTATGCATTTTTTGTAATTAGTCCGCAAGGTCCGGAAAAGGGGTAAACTATCACCATATTGATGGTCCTTCAGAAGCAAGCATAAATTCTTTATTTTTAATGAGTGTGAAGGGAAGCAAGATCACTTGATGATTTTTTCCTAAATTTTTAGCGAGATTGACAATGGAATAAAGAACGCTCAAAATATTTTTCATGTTTTAGTCTAGAGCAGCAAAAAACAAAAAAAATAAGCTCAAATAGGTTCCTTTTCCGTAAGTTTAGTCCTCCATTCCAGGAAAAGAGATAAATATATACGTGGATATACTCTTCTATATTTCAAAGAAAAAGAGTATTCATTTTTCATAAGTAATCCACGTGACCTAAAAAAGGGGTAAACTTATACCCATGTGGACATTCCTTAAAATTCATTAACAAGTTTGAAGGGATAAGCGAACTCGATGATCTAGTAACATTTAAGGAGTCAAACCAAGGCTTGATGATAACTCCATATCTTTCCCATAATGTTTTAACGAGTTCGGAAAATTCAACTTGTGGCCTCCTTAATTTTTTTATTGAGCTTGAAGGAAAGTAGAAAGAATACAAGCACACAAGTGTCAGGGGCCTGTGAAACCAGTACCAAGTGCAAGGAACAAACCTAAGCATAATGCAAGGAACATGAGAAAGATAAGGACACTTGGGGACCATCTTGTCTAGGTAAAGTATTTCAAGTTACAGTGGAAAAATGTAACAAAGTTTAGCAATGATGAGAGAAGAGATGAGGGATTATATAACAAGCTAAAAGCATGGAAGTTGACACTAGGATCATAAGTGCATGTAGGGTGTAATAAAATGTGGCTAAAACTTGAACAAAAAGGCAAGGCTAGTAAAAAATTGTAAATTGCACTAAGAATCATGTTTCCAAGAAACAACAATATCAATATCATATTCAAAAGAAAAGGTTTTGATACATGTCACTTTGGTAGAAAGACTTGCAACTTTTCTATATTCTACAAAAGGAGTAGTCAAGGAAAAATCGAGTGAAGAATATCCTATAGTTCCAAGTCCCGAGAATTTACAATAATTAATATCAACCTCGAGAGGAGAGATAAAGTTGACAGGGGTGATAAAGTTTGCAGAAAAAAACTCAGTATCACATCAGTCGATAAAGATACAAGCAGAATCAAACTCATCAAGATCATTGACTTGTTGCGTGATGGGAGAGTCCAAAGACTAAATAATGCAGTCATAAGAGGATCAATAATCAAATCGATCAAACTTACTAAGGAATACAGGGTTGAGCTTAAAGACAACTAAGTTAACATACATCATAATTTCAGACTATATGAAAATGTCTAGGAATATTTCATAAAAAGGAAGGAGACCATCGAATATAGGGCACATTTCTAAACAATTAGTTGGATCAATGGGGTTGAGAGTAGGCTCCAAAGTCCCCATTGGATAGACCACATTGTCAATTGTTGGGACCAATTCCCAAGAAGGTAAGCATGAATCCAAATGCTTCTTCCTAGTAGCAATTAAACACGAGAGGTATGAGGCCACATAATTCACTTGTGGCGAGAAAGTGGCTATTGAAACACTGGGAATAAATAAAGGAAAGACTTTCTCTATAGTCAGGATAAGGGGGAGAATCAAGAAAAGAAAATTGATTGATAGTGGCATTGCTTTCATTATGAGGAAAATACATCACATGAAAGAGTTTAGACAACACAACTTTCATACCATTTACGTAATCACACCCAAGGAGCATATTAAATTGCAAGGGGTGCTCAATAAAAATGAAACTAACTAAGACAATATTCCCACTCAAACTAATAGGTACTTGAGTAAGAATTCCCATAGCTTGACTAGTTCTTCTACCAAAATCCAACAATTGATCATCAGTTGACATAATCCTAGAAGATCGCATGCCTCTCCAAGAACGTGTGGATAAAATAATAAAAGAGGCTCCTTCATTGCAATACAACAAGAAATCATGTATTGTTCAACATGGACATTTATCTGGAAAGGTGCAGTCGAAGGAAGGGGTGGCTCACCTAGGATATCCCAATCAAAGGAAGCAATCGAGAACTTGGTGGGGGTTCATTCGAAATGAAGTCAGTTCCCCCTTGTCTTGAAAGTTCTAAACTGGTACTAAATAAAATGTGACTAGTAGACACTTCACTCTCCAAAATAAGAGTGGCGTTGATCGAATATTGCATCGATTCAACCACTTGATAAACGTCACTCTCCAAAGGAAGAGTAGGGTGAACCAAAGATGACTTCGGTTCAATAACTTGATCAAGCGAAGGTTGAATAGGTTTTTGAGAAACTTCAGGTTTTTCAGAATCAAGATATCCATGAGACTCATACCACACTATTCGCACCTCTGCAATAGTAGGGCCCTGATGAGTATGATGGTCTCCCTCGCATAGCTTACAAGGAACTTAGGAAAGCGTTTTGAATGGTTATTATTCTCAACAGTGTCAATATGACTTGAATTGGATGATCGTTTTCCCCCATCATGACTCGCAGAGGCTGGGTGGTGCGGTCCAACGTCACTACAACAAAAACTGGATTTAGCGTCGAATTTAGTGCCGGATTTTAATGTATTTTTTTCCCAATTGTGATGAACAATCTGGCGCTAAACTTGGTGCTATTGTACATTTTCGTAAAACGCCGTCTATTGCATATTTTTTTCCATCCTTTTTAACATCCATTTTTGCGTCCATTTTTGTGCCCAATCTTTTGCATCTTTTGTTATGCCTTTATTTCTGCCCAATTGTGCAACTTCTATTGCATCTTTTTTTGCATCCTTTGTTACATCCTTGTTTGCACCTAGTTTCACACTCAGTTTTTCATCCAATTTTGCATCTTATGTTGCTCCTAGTTTTTCATCGAGTCTTGAACCCAATTTTGCACCATGTTTTGAATAAAATTATGTGTCCAATTCTGCATCTAACGTTGCATCTAGGATTGCATCCAATTTTCAGCCCAATGTTGTGTCTAGTTTTGCATCCAATTTTACTTATAATGTTGCATCCCCATTTGCATATAATTTTGTATCTTGTTTTACGTCTTTTTTTGTATCCATGTTTGTGCCTAATGTTTCATCTCGTTTTACGTCATATTTTTCATCTAGGTTTGCACCTAGTGTTGCATCCCGGTTGATGTCTTTTTTTGCATCTATGTTTGAGCCCAATGCTGCAACCAATGTTGTGCCTAGTTTTGTAGCCATGTTTGTATCTAATATTTGTAGAAATAATAGATCAATGCTATGTGCAATGATGCTAAGAAGAAGCACAGGAAATAGATATTGCTACTAAGAATTCTCACAAGCATACATAGGAAAAATAGAGAGAAGAAAAGAGACTGAATCACATGAATGAAGAGATGAATATTGGTGTGTATCCTTCCATTGAATAATTATGAATAATAGTGTACATAAATAGATATTCTCTCATAGGAAAGTCGAATTGTATGGAAATAACTCATAAAGCTCAAAAAAGGCTGACTTACCAAAATATAGCAAACCCCCATCGGTGGATAAAGCACTTGCTAAATCTATCAAGGACCTCACGAGTTGGAAAAAGCACAAGTGAGTTGTCAAGGAGATGGAAATAACATGCTAATCCTAGAAAATGGAGAAAAACTAATGGAGGATGGGTTGGAAACAAAAGCTCCCAGTTTCCTAGTTGACTAGCTTTTATCTTATCCATAGAAAAGCAGAAAAAGCAGAAAAAACAGAAAAAAGCAGAATCTGCTATAAGGTCCTGCATACTAATTCTAGATGAACCCAGAATCAGAAATAACTCATTCCTAGGATATAGATGGCATGCATTGACTTTAAGGTGCCACCTAATTAAGCTAGTGGGCGAATAATTAATCAAATAATGATTAATTATTTTATCCTAAGTTGTGAGTGGGTTTAATATATTCCGACACCCCCCTATAAGTCTGAATTTATGATGGTATGAGAAAAAATATGGATGCATATGGATGCATATAGGGCCCAGCAACAAGGCTATGGTCACCCTTTTACAATTATTATGTCAAGAAAAGTGAGGAAAGAGGCAAAACCACATGGTGAAAATCCTCCCTCAAGATAGGACAAGGCACAAAATTTGAAATATGTCTTGAACATATCTTCATCTTCACTTTAATGAGCTGACTGAACTGCTTCTGGACGAAGGACTTGCTGAAGAAATCGTGGACTCCATGATCATGCGCTGTAGCGTAGAACCTGCAAGAAGGAAGAGGAGAGACTCCTTGTATCTCATCAACTGATGAAGTAGGAGCATTATCTGAATGCTTCTTGCTACTTTCAAACTCTGATCTGCAAACATAATCTGAAATGGAAAAGAGATCTGTGCATACTCCTTTCCAAAGAGTACAAAAAATAAGGCAATTTATTTCACACCTAATTCCCTAAATAGCTGCAAAATTGTGATGTGAATCACATGTCAATCTTCCAATCTGATGTAGCACCTGTATAGATCTGATATGAGGCTGATAAAACTCTGATATATCAGAAATATTAACATATGGAACAGCAAGGACAACTCTTCAATGGCTCCATGAGTATATACGGCTAGACTAGGAAAATTATGAGCAACTGGGGAAAACTGATAGGTGTAAAAATCTGAATGATGGATGGGCAAAATGAGATGTTCACAATCTTCAAGAAGGCTCTGAGTATTGGTGCCAAGAACAAAGAAGGATATGCTGAAGCACATGAGATCAAGTAAGGTAAGTGGTATGACACAAATAAGGCTTGATGTGGCAAGGCAAATATCCTGGAACTCACTAGGTTGCGCACCATCAATGAGAGAGGTAAGCAAGAGGTGTGAATGGTTTGGGACATAGATCTCAGAATCTAAGATAGGATATTGAGAGAATAATGAATGGGTTATAGGATCATAATCAATATGAGAAGCAGCTCCATATGTTACTTCTTTTTTATCAATAGTATCACAAGAAGAAAAATCACCTTCAAGAGACACAGAAAAAGATGGCTCTTCAATATTTGCTTCTTCATTGAAGGAGGAAGCATTCGAATGAAAGAGGGCAGCAGCAACATGAACTATATGATAAAATTCTTCATCATGATCAAATTCATCAGAGAATGTAGAGGCCAATAAATCTTGAGAGAGAGAACAAGAGGAGATGCTAGGTTTGCTCCATGCTTCATCTTCGATTTCCTGCAAACCAAAAGCTTTGTCCAAAATTTTCCAAAGCTCATATGGATATTCAGAAGAATATATGAGATGATATATATTTGGAGACATTCCCAAACACATAATTCCATAAGCTCTATCACAATTATTTAGCCAATCAATCTTCTCTTCATAAGACTCAGGTTCACTCAATGTACCAATGGAGACATCAAAGAGACATTGCCTCTTCAAGTATGCACTCATCTTTGGCTTCCAATCAGCATAGTTGAAAGGAGATAGTAGAGGAACTTTTGAATCCATATTGAAGTTGTTGATATGCACTAAGAGATACTCTCTACAACCTGCAAAACAAACTAGGAGAAAATCTTGTAAGCTAGACAAGCTCTTCTTCAAAGAGGGATAGGAGACTGGAAGCGCTCCTCAACTTTCTAGAACTTGATAAACCTTGTAGCTCTAATACCATGTAGAAATAATATATCAATGCTATGTGCAATTATTCTAAGAAGAAGCACAGGAAATAGATCTTGCTACTAAGAATTCTCACAAGCATACACAGGAAAAATAGAGAGAAGAAAAGAGACTAAATCACATGAATGAAGAGATGAATATTGGTGTCTATCCTTCCATTGAATAATTATGAACAATAGTGTACATAAATAGATCTTCCCTAATAGGAAAGTCTAATTGTATGGAAACAACTCATAAAGCTCAAAAAAGGCTGACTTACCAAAATATAGCAAACCCCAATAGGTGGATAAAGCACTTGCTAAATCTATCAAGGACCTCACGAGTTGGAAAAAGCATGAGTGATTTGTCAAGGAGATGGAAATAACATGCTTATCCTAGAAAATGGAGAAAAACTAATGGAGGATGGGTTGGAAACAAAAGCTCCCAGTTTCCTAGTTGACTAGCTTTTATCTTATCCATAGAAAAGCAGGAAAAAGTAGAAAAAGCAGAATCTGCTATAAGGTCCTGCATACTAATTGTAGATGAACCCAGAATCAGAAATAACTCATTCCTAGGATATAGATGGCATGGATTGACTTTAAGGTGCCACCTAATTAAGATAGTGGGTGAATAATTAATCAAATAATGATTAATTATTTTATCCTAAGTTGTGAGTGGGTTTAATATATTCCCACAATATTGCATCTAGTTTTGTGTCCAATGTTACATCCCATCTTGCATTCAATATTACGTCTAGTTTTACATTCAATGTTTTGTCCCATCTTGCATCCAATATTGTGTCTCATTTTAAGTTTTTGTTTGCGCCAAGTGTTCCTTCCATTTTTGCACCTGGTGTTACACCTAGTTTTATGTCCATCGATACACCATATTTTGTGCTCAATTTAATGTCCAATTTTACGTCTAGTTAGGAGTCCACTTTTGCATCTACTATTGCGTTTAGTTTTGGACCTAGTATTGCATCTAGTTTTGAGTCATTAACTGTTTCTAATGTTGAGTCTCTTTTTGCATCCAATTTTGCGTTGTGTGACATCCATTTTTGTGTCCATATTTGCGTCTGACATAAGGTCGACTTTTGCATCCACTTTTGTGTTTGGTGTGACGTCCACTTTTACATCTTGTTTTGCATTTAGTGTTGCATCTAATATTGCATCCATCTTTCACTACTACATTTTTTACCTTTATAAATACATTCCAATATCATTAGGGCATGGAGGAATCGAACCACCAACCTCCTGCTTGTAAAACAACACTCTTCCATTGAGCTAGGACCCTTTAAGAATCGGGAAGAGGAGAAATATTAACACATTGATTTCATCATTTGTAATTCTAATAAAAGACAATAAGATCCAAAGACATTCAAGCTTAAAATCCAATTTAAATTTTTGAACACAATAATAAGCACAAAAATATACCATCATTAGAAAACAAAATATCGTAAACAGTTACGCAATCTATTAAAGTGGTCTGCAAAAGAGTCTTAGAGAACAACATAATGCATTGATGCATACCTAAGAAACTAAAATTGATATGGACAAAGAATAAGGTATGTGTTTAAGAAATAGTTGTAGAATCCAATTGAGAATGTGTGTGTTGCTACATAAATTTTGTTATTCATTGTTGAGGTAATTTTGTTCAGCAATGGGATGGTAAGAGAAGAACTCATGAATGGTTACTAAAAGAAGATGCCTACAAACTAAATAGTGCTACAAACTAAGATAAACTTGGGGAATATTTCTTAGATCTTCCAAGAAGTACATATAACTCCATTATAGTTACCATCTACGAAACCTGTACCTACTACAGCTTCAAAATCAACCACTATCTATAGAATAGAGACAACACATTCACATCCCAACTAGAATAGACCATACCGTAGTCATGGCCTATTAGGAGAGGGTATGCACATTCAAAAATAAGGTTTATCAACCCCAAAAGAATGATGCCTAAGTGAACAGTCCAAGAGCATCCCAGAGAAATGAACACGGTCTACTTTATCAGTAGCAAAATGGAATTATCATGCATTCTTCATGTGCTAACAAATGGAATTCAATTCAAAGGAAATTGTGAAATTATTAGTGAGTCCAATATGACTACAACAATAATCCAGTTCAAATGATGGAGAAAAAACATTTCTTATCTAGATGCAAGGTCCTTGATGGACTTGGAGTAATGTTGGTGGTAGCAATTCAAATGAATACTGAGCCAAAGAATTTCAATGGAACAATGGCCAAAGGGTGGGGAGGAATAGGGTCAGTAAGAAACCACCAACAATCATCATAATAGATGAAGCAAAAACCTAAAAGAAGTGAAAAAAACATCAATTTGAGATTTAATATAAGAATGTGAAGTTCTTAATAAGAATGTGGGTCTGCCTAAGTTTCAATATGTCTCATTAAAAAGCTGGGAAAAGACACTTTCAGAAAATAACAAATTCTAATCTCTAGTGTTGTTAATTTTTCCCTTCAAGGTAATTGTAGGGAAATGTATCAAAGATTTTGAATTAAATTTTAATGTCCTTGTTTCAAGTTGTGTGGTGAGCAAAATAAACTATAGTAATTATCTGTAAAATCACCTAGGTGTGAAAAGAAAAAATAATAATGCCTAGTGAAGTGGTAGAAAAAATAACACTATTTGGTTATACATATATTCATGTTGCGTCAAGTGGTAGATATAAGAAACATGCTCTAGGGGGGCCTACCACATACATGATCATACAAATGCATTTTGTATGGCCCTGAAACACATCTAGTACAAGGTGTAATAAAAGCTGGAAAATCCAAGCTATCGATAAAATCTTGATTGCAATTTATGGAGGGAAGATAAGAGAAACTCTCATGAATTAACTCAAGGTGCATTTCCAAGAATTCGGATGATCAGGAGAAAGTTACTAAGGAAAATAACAACCATTGTTGTTCATAATATATACTTATCAGTTTGAACATTCATGCATATAGACCTCATGATTCCTAACACATCATCTGCACAACTATTCACTTGCAACAAATCCATTGAAGAAAAGATAGAAGACTACATTGCAATGAAATAGATATCATCAACAAATAGCATCATGAGGCCACTACTCCATTCATTCTCGTCATCAGCAATAACATTTGTATGAGACTTTATATTATTTTAGTGCAAACAAGTTAATACAAGGTTAAAGGCTACAAAATGCAACATAAAGTATCTATTTGGTAATACCCAAAATATACCACTACTTTATGAATCCTTCTTTTCGAGGGAAAACTAACACATTTTATTCCTATATAAAGCACAAAAATGCTTTCTATGGGTGTTGTAGCACAAAATACAAAATATAAATCTTACTTTTCTTTGTAAACCGAATATTAAACTATCCACTAAAAATAATGTCCCTTTTAGGAAAACAAATATAGTCTTCCTTTAAGATCTTTTAAAAAACTAAAACTATAAGATAAAAAAACACAACTGGAAAAGTTTGAAATAAAACTACAAAGGTTAGATCTAGAAACCTCTGGCATGCCTGGCATTCCCTCATTGAAATTTACAGCGAGAAGTACCCCAAAGTGGATAAGTAATACCTCTTTGGATATAGCATTAGCTCATTGGTTTAATTCTCTGTAATGTGGTATATTTTGAAAGTATTGAAGATCTCAACTATCTCCTTAAAACATTATGAAGCCTTTACGTTATATACTTGTCATCTCATACATTGGGTTCATTTTAGCTGTTGTCTAGTTGCCAATGTAGTAAAGGAAATATTCTAGTCAAAAAATTGTTTGATACTCAATATTGTGCAGTCTTTGTCAACCCAAACCTCAAAACTTTGGATTGTTCTGGATTGTCTAGATACTACCTCCTGTGGTCCCTATCTTTCTTTATTTTTCTAATTGCTTACTATGCACTAACTATACAAGTTTGTGCCTTTTCCTTGTTCGATGTATCTATGTTAGAGACTCATACTTGTGTGCACTTGACTATCTGTAAAATCATTTTTCCTTTATAGCTCTTTGCATTTTTCAATGGTGCTTGGCCTAAAAGAGCATAATTATTATTACACCTTACACCCAAGTTGGAAAATGTGATGGCCTAAAATAGCATAATTATATAATGCTGTATAAATGAAATTGAAAAGTGTTGAAGATGGGTACTGATTGAACACCTTTATGAAGGTGCGTAAATGTAGGGGCCAGTAGTAAAATAATAATCTCTATTATAATTAGGGCTGTTATCCTTATCTACGTGTCATATCTTTCTAGAATATAGTATACTATCAAAGGAGATGTCATATTTGCAGCTAAATTCTCATTCTGTGGTAGCCTATTTCCTCTCTTCATTTCTTGTTCATCAGCTTAAATTAACCTCACCGCAAAATTCCAAAGATTCCTAGATGAATATTTAGTTTAACATTGGGTAAGCTAGTTTCTTATTTGATGTTGTGCTATTCCCTTAAGTTTGATGATATTAAGCATGTTAAATCTCTTTAGAGGTGGACGAACTAATTATTTCAAATTTCTGAGAAGCCAATGTTGTATTTTAAAATAGAAACAGGATTTTAATTTAGCTGCAGTGGTTTTTTGAAGAATCTCCATTTTCAAATGTGTAGACTTTATTTGTGTTTTACTGCTAATGCTGTTAAGGACCGTTTGATGAAGTGACATGTTAAATCTTTTGTTTTTTGGTTCTCTTCCTTTTCTGTTGGCTACGAAATAGTGCACCTCATTAACTCTCAGTGATTTATTCTTGTTGTTATGAGGTTCTTAGACTTGTTTACTAATCATGTTTTCAACATGTATAGATGGACATGAGGGCCCCCACACACCCGGGGATACGGTGGCTAGTTCTAGCAGATGTAGAAATCCTTGCATGGGATCCCCATACTGATCACTCATTTATGGTAATAAAATGCTACATGTATCTTGATTGTGCTTTTTCTTCAAGGGTTGATTTGATATTTTGTTGTGGAGAGCCATTGCAGTTCTTGAATAAGTGAATGTGATGCACAATAATTGCTTCCTAACTAAATAAATTGGTCATCAATCCAAATCATATTCACTTGAGTAAATATATTTGGCATGGTTTTTTATGTGATTACGGGTTAGCACTGAAGATGGCACTGTTCGAGGTTTTGATATTCGTGTAGCAGCATCTACTACAGATTTTGATGGGAATCCAATATTCACACTTCATGCACATGACAAGGCCGGCTACACAATTTCATACAACCCTGTTGCCCCAAATGTATGCTTCATTTTCCTATACAGACCTGATCTACCCTACATTTATCTAACCTTGTTACAAATGTGTTTTTTCATGACTCTACAGGCATGTGTATGGACACGTTCTGCTTGGAGATGCCGAGCTTATCATTGCATCTAATTTTCCTACACCAGCAAAACATTTAGGAACATTTGATATACCATAGGCTAAACTTATATCGAATGTCGACCAGCTTGAACTAGGACCTATTATGCCATATTTCATCCTAAATGCTTATGATTTGTTACAGTTTATATCATGAACCTTTTATAATATCCCAAGTATCAAGATTATAATAACCAGCTACTTGTATCACCAAGACTGATCCCATGGGGAAATCAATCCTGGTGTGATGATATTTAGACTTTTTCCCCATCACCAATGACTGATGTCCGCCTCAGAGTTAGGGTATTCCTTAGATTTTTCAAATCTGTGAATTGATCTTAAACATTAGCAAACAAATTGTCATAAAACTTAACCATTAGATCTGATTTGAACCAGTGTTGAGTCCAGATGGGCAATGTTGAAAAATGGAAAAAGGAAAATCAGCAAGGCAATCTTGAATAGAATCTTGGTTATTAAAAGGCCCTAGAATCTGAATAAAGAAAGCAATGAGAGCATTATTCTTTGAATGATTTCTCAACAATCAAGATTCTTCTTAAACTAGACAAACTTTCCTCTGTTAATTAGAAATATCAAAGTACATAAATATAATAAAAAAATAGTAACCAAACCAATTTTAAGCACAACCACATAAAAGATTCAAACGGTAACAAATCATATTACTAACATCCACAGCACAACAGATCAAAGATTAACTAGCATATCCAGATGCTAACAGAACATTCCCAATGGATTCGAATTGATTTCAATAGAGATCCAATCACAAACATCGAACATTCCCTACATCTATCTAATACAAACTGCCATAAATTTCGCACTATTCCCGAATGGTAGCATGTCAATTCCCAGTGCCTTGAAATGAATTTCAAGCAAAACAAAATGAATAAATCTACATACATATAGACACATAGACAAATTAGCAGAAACCACAACATACCTTGTATCGATTTACCAAGTTCTTCCACTTGCATTTGCATTGCTCGGAGCTCCTCCTGAAACCCTTCTCCTTCATCCTTGAAGAAATGAGCTGCCACATAGTCTTGTTCCTCTTTGTCTGAGTTAAATCCTTCTGAAGCTCAGCCCTGACTGCAATGAATTCCTTGGTCTCATTGAATCCCCATTGAGGAATCCTATCATCCTTCTTGAGGCTGTCTTTAAGACCACCACTGCCATTGTTTGTAAGAAGGATACTATTATTGGATTCTCCAAGGTGGTCTCCTGAGGAAATTGCAATAGTGTGAGTTAACTGTAGAGGCAGGGTGTCCATCACCCCCAATCCAATGCCTTCGACTTCTCCACCACCACCCATCATCAGTTTCGCTTGCTTTAAATATTGATCTTGGATTAGAGGATAGAAGTACCAATGAAATGCCAAATAATGAAACTGGTTCTCGCAGAAGATAGTGCAAATCTTATGACGGGAAATCCCTCCATGAGAGGGTTTTTGATAGAGAGAGGGCCGATGCCTATGGGGCGAATTCTGATGATGAAAAGAGCCACAAAAAGAATTCTGGAAATAGGAGAAGTGCGTCTATTGATGGCGATAAAGCTAGGGTTTTCTATGAAAAACCTAGAAATGAACAGGATTATGGTAGGCGGCAACGATCAGATGGTGGAAAATCAGGTCATGAAAGACACGGATACCGCGGAAGAGAAAAATCTGTGGACAAAGAAGGGAGGGATTCCAAAGAGGATAAAAATGACTGAGGGTGCTTGCAAAATAGCAAGGATGGAAAATTTGATAACAGTATGCGCCATCGACATCGGCATAGGCATTGTTCTGATCATGATGATGCCAATGAGGCAGATAGAGCCGTCAAGGACATGTACTCAGAAGAACACGCAACCACAGTATTGAAACTCCAAAACCAAGGTAGTCACATAAAATTAAACAAATTAAAACCAAGGTAGATCTATCTTACATGGGAATCTATTAAGGACCAAGAGGGATCCAATTTCTTAAGGTGTAAGAAAATCTTAAGATGGATATATGTTGGTTTTACTCAATTTGATCTAAAGTAATTTAATATTAATTATCTTATTCTATGTGGTAGGTTTTGCTTCATATTCAGTTGTAATATGGGTTATGAAGTAATATGTAAATTTGAAGCTTAGCTTTTCCATGTGAATGTGTAATGGAAAATATAAAATCAAATGCCAAAAATATAAAATACAGTTACACATGTTTGCATAGCTAAACATAGCTTTAACCTCCACACTAATATATCTTTGGTAGATTCAATGGATATGGGAAAAATGAATCTAGGTTTTGAAGACCAAGAATGGTTCTTAGTCTCTAAATAACATAAGAAAGGTACACAAATTCCTTTATGCACTACACAAGTCTTCTCTTAATCAAGGGCTATGTAAAATGGCATGGAGTCACACTTCTGCAGGGGTTTTTGACACTTGAGTTGAATATGGATGCCATTATAATGTCCAAGAAACATGGATGGGTCATTGATCCTTGACAATCATCGGTGAATGAAAAAAAGTGCATTATGATGTTTTTGAAATTTTGAGGATCCCTCCCTTTATAGCTGGCTTTTGGACTTCGGATTTGATATACGTGCAATGAGTAGGTTCTATGCAATGGAAATGGTTGTTGAGGGATAAACATGGTAAGTAGGGAAACACTAGCTTTCCTCTCTAATGGAACCTTTTTTATATTAGTAATCATGAACGAAACCTATAAACCATGACACAATCCCTCTTTAGGGTGTCTTTAGCAGTTGATTTGAATTCATCTTCCATTATGATATTTTGGGCACTTTGGATGGGTCTTGAGTCCTTGAACATACTAGCGGAAGAAAAAAAGAGCCTCGATCCTCGACCCTTACATCCTAGGATTCCATGGAAAAATCCTCAAACTAGCACATATGAACTGTGTATGGTATTACTAACCTCAAAAATTAGTACACGGGAAGCACTACTAGGTTAGTTGTGAACCAAGAATATGTATGAAGGTCTAATGAGGATCATGGGAGTGTAAAAGGGAATTAAATGAATCTTACTTCTCTCAATCACCATGAAATACACTTATACCTATAAACCATATCTTTTTTGGGGGGATCTATACAACATAAGTGTTTTTTAAAGAGACATTATGATTTATTTTCTATAGTTAATGGTTATTTTGGT
This sequence comes from Pseudotsuga menziesii, assembly GCA_001517045.1. Classification (NCBI taxonomy): domain Eukaryota; kingdom Viridiplantae; phylum Streptophyta; class Pinopsida; order Pinales; family Pinaceae; genus Pseudotsuga; species Pseudotsuga menziesii. The sequence goes on along the minus strand of LPNX010978489.1, from coordinate 10,202 downwards.
GTCAATAGTGCTCAAAGAATAATATCAAGGGCCTTAGGCATTTAATAACATTTCTCAAGCTCAAGCATCATGAAATTTGCACTAAAATGCCACATAGGACCTCTATATGTTGTCTTTACCCTCTAACTAGGATATGAGCTTCATTAATCTGTTTGAGATAGCAAAGATGTCTCTAGGGTATTAAATGATGGACAAAAGGAAAAACAAGGACCTTACATAAGAAATGAACCTTATAACCCTAAAAAATACTGAAGAAAGACAACAACTATGAAACACACACTCCTAGTGGGTTCTTTAACTTCAGAGCATTAGAGAGAATTTGAGGTCAAAAATGGGCCTCCTAAGAGATGTACTACAAAAATATAAGATATATTAAAATATTATGAGTTAGGGGTTTTATGGGGTAGGTATATATGACAACTCATCTCCTACACTACTTTTTATGCACAATATAAATAACCATGGTTGAGTTACTTTTCTAAATTGACTATAAATAAAATTAATAAAATAATTCTACAATGATGTGACTAAGATTCATTGTAAATTCCCAAAAAATTATTGTCCTTTAGCATTTATTTGTATTGAACTTGTAAATAAAATTAAACAAAAATGAATTTAATTTATATCCATAACTAATATATTTTTTTCATATAAATATCATTCATGAATATATATATATATATATATTAGTTTGACATTATGATATTAAATACAATTGAGTGAATATATAATTTAAAATTAAAAAAACATGAAAATGACAATATATTATTTTATAAAAAAATGTGAAAAGACATTTTATGAATTATGAGTACTTTACTTGAAAATGACAATAATATTATTTTATGAGAAAGTGAATTGTGGGTACTTTACTTGAAAATAACAATAATATTATTTTATAAGAAAGTGTGAAATGACTTTTATTGTGAGTACTTCACTTTATGACTTAAAAGTACTTGTACCACTACCTTGGTTAACTATGGGTTTTCATCCACCATAGAAAATGTGACAAATAAGCATTCTTAATTCATGCAATGCCACCTCAACCATGGGGGATGATGTCATCTACTAGAATGTAATTGGTTGATTTTTATAGTACATTTTGGTCCTTTTGAGGCCCATTTTTTACCTCAAATTCTCTCTAATGTATGATCCAAAATGGATCAATACATATTTTTTCATTTATTTTATTATTTTTGGATCGAAATATTGGGTGAATTGATTTGATGGGCCCACTTTAGCGACAACTCTCACTTTGTATATTTGGGGTTTAGAAACTTAAGAGGCCTATTTGAGGGCTTACATGGTGTTTTTTGGGTTCAAAAGATCATCACTTACACAACTCCCTCAACACAATTCCACACTTAGATTCCTTTCCAACAGTGCAAGATTCATCTTAATCGAAGTCCATATGAAGGATTTATGCCTTTTCCAAGCTAACCTATTTAGTTAACCACCGTGATACCATGTGGATTCCTTGTGATCTCTCATTTCTCACACATGAAAAGTTGGTTACGTGTGGAAATTCAAGGACATTTTATAAGGTACAAAACCCTAACCCTAATCAATAATCAATGAATGAAAAAAACCTAAAAATAACCCTATATGACTATGAGGTTACATTAAATACCCAGGCATTAGGAGAAGAGGGGGCTCCATTCTTATGATATTATTGTATTGTGCCATAGTTGAGTAATAATAAGGGGGTATATATTAGATTAAAACAAAAGGAGTAGGAGATCCTGTAGTAGCAATTTATGGCTTGGCTTTTCCTCATAATGGGTTATCCCAGGGTAAATATTATGTCAATCTTGTGTATATATTTTCTCTAGTTATTTTTCTTTCAGTCCTAATTTATTTAGCATTCAATAGAAATATGCTAATACAAATAATTAAGTTGTAAAATCCATTGTGACAAACTATTCCAATGGAATATACCTGGAAATTTATGAAACATATTGTTATGAGGGAAGTTTTCTTTGGGTTTTTGTGGGAAATTGCAAGATTTAGTGGTGGAAAAATTCCTCAAACCCTAAACACAATGGACACGTATAGCCAAAAAATTATATGTGATTATGAGCAAGGATTTGAAAAGCTAGAAATACAAGTCACTAATATCTCATGCAACATGTCTATCTTCATCGTATCTCTAGAGAGAAAGTTTGCACCTTCTTGTGATTTTGGAGGCTCTCGCTTAGATATTGGATTAGAGTGGAAATCATAATAAAGAGGCAAGCTAGAAAAGGAACCTAGGAAAGAGCTTGAAAAGGAGATTCTAAGTTTTAGTACAAACATTTTTTTTTGTAAGTAGCATAAAATTATATTAAAGTACAAAAAATATTACATGCATAGTGTTTGAGACATGTGTATCTTTAATATCAGGGCACATAAATAAAATTCTTGCATTAGTCCATAAATTTCCCTTTGTGAGGGAAACCAAGTATTCCCTATCAAAACTATCATATTTATTCAACATACTAACCAAGCTAATAGAAAAGAGAAAAAGAAACACATAAGATTTTAGAAAATTTTGGGACCTTACAGCTTTCGCCATGGTTCTTTGACAATGGGACATGGCTTGATGTAGCTGTCATCTTCACCGGAGAGAGCAGTTTCAATATCCTTATGTGGATTTGTTGCAGGAGGAGGTGTAGACATCTATTATGGTGAGCTGTCAATATGCATGTGCCCTTCTTCAGTCCACCCTCTTGTCGCCACATCGAGTGGAGCCTCTGACATACATCATGTGTACTTGGTGTCCTTGATCTAGTTAATTTATTTGGCAAGGTTCTGCTGGTTCAGACTCAATGAAGCAAAGGATGTTTGTTGTGTTGAGGAGCTATCAGAATCACTAGAAGTTGGGGGTGAGGGAGCATAGTTGCTTTCCTATAGAAATAAGGAAAGAAAAATATTCATCCGCTAGTAGTGGAAAATCCTATGACGCAAGGGTTGTGTTATGCAGTGATGAACTACAAACTCGACTTCCCAGTCATCCACCACTCTACGAACATTTATGTGGATATTGTCTCTATACCCAATAGAAATGGAATGACAGAATCTTGTTTGTCCTTGTGCTCCCCTCGAGCTGCTACCCATGTGAGGCATTGCATGGAGTCTAAGCGACATTATTAATGAGTGAATTACTTGCTTGTTGTTTCTTTATCTCTATTTTGCTTGAGAGATGGAATTCCCAAATTCAATGGAGTGGTCGTAGAGAATGCATATTATAATCTACTGCTTGAGCCAAGTTCGTGCAAGGCCATCGAGCAGGGTGACTAAGTAGCTGATCCGAGCGCTAGCGACCTTTAAATTCTTGTTATGTGTTGAGAGAGGCATCAAAGACAAAGCCTGTGCCAGGTGATCGATGGTACAGGGTAGAGTTCCTTTGAATATGGATCCACTAATACATTTGGTCAGATTTTTCCACAAGATTTTTCCATGTTTTGAACATTCGTGGATTAATACTTCATTTTTTTAATAATGACGGAAAAATCATGGCAATATTGACATTTTTAATTTTAGAGGAAATTTCGTCTCTATATTGATGATATATGGCTATCTTTGCACACCCGCCAAACCAANATTTTTTTAATAATGACGGAAAAATCATGGCAATATTGACATTTTTAATTTTAGAGGAAATTTCGTCTCTATATTGATGATATATGGCTATCTTTGCACCCCCGCCAAACCAATGCTAGCTTTCAATGCGTGGGTCAACTCATGCATTTTTGGCACATTTGTTGTAGTTGTGACAAGGTTCTTGGTGATTTATTGAGAGAAAATTGAGCCCAGATTTCTTTATCAACCATATCCAAAACTAGAGAGAACAGTCATACTCTGGTTCTTCAATGGGTGACTCAACTAGAAAAAGAAGATCAACCAACCTTTACAGGACAATATGGAACCTATGGGAAACGACATGCCTTCACTTTCCCTTGAAGAAGATGTTGTTGTCACAACTTTGGTTGGAATGCATGGAAATGAAAATGCAGATCAATGGGAGGAATTTGTGAACAATGATATGGATCATTCACCAACGAGTGATGAAGACCTAATTCATGCCAAATACTCTTTTGATGGTAGATTTGTTTTTTCTTTATTTGATAAAATGGTAGATTTCAAAGAACAATCTACCTTGTGCGAGGATTCCTTCAAAGCTAGCAATGAATTGTTCAGAACTAAGGATGTCCAAATTCTTGATTTGGTACATCGTGTTATAGGTTTAGAGAAAAGAATTGTAGAAACTGAAAAAATAATTGGCCATAAGGATCAACTTATTCAGGATCAATGTTCTAAATTTACCGTAGTTCTAGCAGAATTGACTTCTAACCTTGACAGACTGAAAGACATGTATCAGGATCAAAAGGAAAAAAATGAGGAAACTATAGGGAGACTTGAAAATGAGTTGAAAAACATGCCTGAAGTTTTGAAGATGCCACCATTGAAGACTAGATTTGGTATGGAAGCAGAACTTCAGCAAGAATTGAAGCAGAAAGAAACATTTATTGTAGGTTTGAAGGTTGAGTTTCAAATGGCATTGAGAGAGATGATCATTAAACAACAAAATGAGACTGCAGAATATGAAGCAATGTTGGAAAAATTGAATAAAAAAATT
>LPNX010978469.1:52808-67128 GCA_001517045.1 Pseudotsuga menziesii | reverse complement strand
ATATATATAATTATCTGTCCATAGATAGGTCGAGTCTGACCCTTGGATCCAGTCATAACTATATAATATACAAAAATGTGGATCGCAGTCCATCAAAATGTCCTAGATCTAAGCAGGACAACCCTGGTCACTTGGACCACCTTGGTCCCCATGGTCTCTCTGTACTCTAGCTTCCTCTGCCTCTTCAGCTTCGGTAGCCTCCACAACATATATGTATACAAGAACTGCTCTAGCCACTCGCCTCAAAAGGCGTAACCAGACAGGTGGAACTCCAACTACAAACTCTTGCATGACGGCCGGGATATGCTCTATCCGCAAAGTGGGAACTCTTTGGGTAAGCCTGGCCAGCTTCCCCTCAAGAACCCTAATAATCCCCGGGTCTTCGCCTACAACAGGACGAACAAACATACGTGGATGCCCCTCATGGCGGACCGGTCCAATATCTGCATTTTGACATGTTTATAGGATTAAGACTTGTACACATATGTATATATCTATCATTTTAAAATTCATAAAAAATTTTAAAATGTTAAAAATTAAAAAAAAAATTACCTAGCTCTCCCCATGCTCCTCCTGGAGGGAGGACAAGGTCTGGCTCACCTCGAAAATCCATGCCGGCATACAAAAACTGCTCTAGTGCCGGTAGCTGTCGCTCCCACCAGATATAGAAGTCATCATCGTACACACTCTGCACTGTGTCTCCTCCTCCTTGACGGAGGAAGATGTCTCCCCATCTGCTCAGCCTTGGCTGACGTGGAGATCGGACTGGTAGAGGTATGGTGGGGCTCAACCCTGGTACTCTCGAAGAAGAAGAAGAAGGCAACCAATATGCTAGAATACCCAAAATTCTTTCACTTTCCTCTCTTGCAATCAGAGAGTTGTCTTTTCATAATGGGGACAACTCCTAAACACCAATCATACAGGGCACCATGCATACAATCCACCGCCAACCTCATTTGGTTCCATGTAGCTAAATGTAATGAAGAGGATCCTGCAATCCTCATGATGGTGCTCGTCAGTACCTGTAGTGTGAAATAACTGATATGTGCAATAGGGACACAACTCCCTTTCTTCTGTGTAGCTAGTGTGCAAAACACATCAATGTAGTTCTAGACACTTAAGGATCATCGCCCCTATCGGTACCCTCTAAGTTGACCGATGCTCCTCGTCGTGACAGGCCAGTAATGAAATATATGTCCTCGGAAGTAATTTCCAAAGTCTCACCCTGTAGGTCAAACATCCCTAAATCATGATCCCAGTAGTTTATCATGAACTCCAATGGATAGACATTGGCCCGCATGGGTGATGTGCAAAAGAAATTTAATAACCCACTCGTTCGTAAAGCATGTACGGTGGGAGCACTTTGGAGCGCTTCTTGGTCCATAGTTTCATGTTCTTGTTCCCTCCATTCCAACACCATCTTCACAACTAGCAAAACAAGTATTTTGATTCATCAATTTCTTATAAAATTTCAAAATTTTTTCCTATAATTAGCGTTTTATCCTTCACGCAGTACACGCTACTGTCTAGTTAGACATGTCGCATACTGTACGCGACTATCTCTAAAGGCAAACCGCGTACATAACACATATACGCGAGTGTTTATACTGTGAACCCGCGTATGCGCTGTGACATGATTTAGCATGTTTTTAACATGAAAGTGGGACTCAAAATTAAAAATTGTTAGGATCAAATTGAAGAGCTCGGGGTGTAGGCTTACCTGCAACTTGCGGAATTTGATTTCGTCCACTAGATTGTCCACACCGATCGAATGAAGGTAGAGGTAAAAACTTGCTTCTTATGGCTAAATTTCAAAATGGTGAGTTTTGTTTTGATTTTGAACTATTTATAGAAATTTTATTTCTCAAAGTGGGTTTTTTTCTTATAGTTTGAAATATATTCAACTAATACCATATTTCTTTTTTCCTTGAAACGGGTTTTTCATCATTATAAAGTGTTTTTTGCTCCCATAGGGTGGTTTTGACATTTCCAATGCATTTTTTGCATCTATACTCAATCCACATTAACCGTAGCAATCAACATTTTTCCACGGACTATGGTATTTTAAACCATTAATTCCCTGTTTTTACCATTGTTCTTCTGTGGATTGGACCCTTTTTTCATAAGTATCCTCCTTTAAAACCTATGTTGTCTTTTTGATACTCATGCCGCAGTTGTTTCAGGTACAAGGGTATCCTTTTAGCTATTTTTCACACCAAATAGAGCTTCTTTTGAATCTCTTTTTACAAGCTATCCCTTTATAGGACTCCCCGCCCTAATGGAGTTTCTTTAGGCCTAGGTATGACTCCTTCAAAATAGACTTGACTGTCGAGTTAACTTGTCCATTCAAGCTCGTTAAGAATATGTGAATGGGCATCAGCATCGGTGGTAGGTTATCTCTTTCTCGGACCATGCGGAATAACACAAGAAAGGATCCCTCTCTTTTCTATTTGAATTGAGAAGAGTATTCTCAAGCATAGGTTTATCACTTTTCCAGACCTGAGGGACTAAATTTATGGAAAAGGAACTCCCGGTATGAGCTTAGTTTTCTCTTTTTCATGCTCTGGACCTAAAAATGAAAAATATTCCGAGTGTACTTTGTGTCTTTGTCATGCTCGTTAAACACTTAAGAACAAAGCAATGAGTTTATTGTTGTAAGCCCCATTTCTCATAATCAAATGGATCTTTCCGAGTGATCTTGCTTTCCTTCACACTCGTAAAACTCAAGCTATTCATGTTTTTATGGAAGGAGCGTTGGGTAGGTGGTAATTTAACCTTTTTCGGACCTCCTTGACTAAGTACGAAAAAGGTTCACCTTTTCTTCTACGGAAGTTAAGAGAGTTCTTCTGTGGTATGTTTTATACTTTTTCGGCCTCAGAAGACTAAATTGGATGAAAAAGGACCCCCTTGGAGTCTTCTTTGGAGTTTTCAGACTCTCTAAATGTGAAAGCACCAACTAAGCATGTATTAGTTCGAGCTCATTAAATCCACGAATCAGTGACACTATCAAGCATTATTTTCCCTTCTCTTCAAGCTTGTTAAAAAATGAAGAGGGATCCGAGTTGACTTTCCTAGACTCGTTAAAATTTGACAGGGAAGGAAAGGAAGAAGTTTTCTCTTGTTTTCAATAGTGGCAGCATGTCATCCTTGAACATCACACTCTCTGTTTTTTCTAATACCCATGTCTCAGTGTTCACTTTCAGTTCAGCTATTACTTCGAGTTTCTTACTCCTCCTCTTGTCCGTTATACCTGGGGAATCTGATCATGTCTCCTACATGAGAAATAAGTCTAGTTGTTCTATCTATGAATTTAAAGCTGCCTTGGGTCATCTCTGTGTTGTGTTCACTATTCAAGGACTCACCCCAATGTTTGATATTTATCTTGATCCCATCATTGTTATATTTGTTATCTAGTGTGTCTCCCTTTTTTTGCCCAGTTCCTAGTCACTCTTGTGATCCGTTGGAGGATCTATTGCCTTCCTTATCACAGCATGGTTCCATTTTAGTACTTCCTGATGACGAAGACCTAGAGTTTTGACGATAGTACCTTAGGATTCACTTTTATCATTGGTGAATTCCTTTGCTTCAGTTGTCAATTATCACCTATTGATTGACAAACTGTTGAATCTTTTCCATGTTCGACTTCAGCTTACATTTATTCACATGGCTTGGATTGTACTGGTTCTTTGGGATTATTTATGAAGACCTTAGTTCCTCACCTATGGACTAAGTTGCGCAAGATTATGTTCCATTTATGTACACAGCTTCCAGATCTTTGAGGACTCATCATTATTGTATATTGTGGCTTCGATCCACCTTTGTAATATACGTGGTATTCTACCCATATCATATGATGTACTCAAATATTGTGAAGGAGCTAGTGTTCTAGTATATTGAATATAGCATCCTCAGATATGACTTTGTATATGACATTATTATGTATTTGTTTCAGGTACTACCTCTGCTCCATTGGATTTTTGAGTTCTCCAAAGATAAAGATTATAATGTATTTCGGCCATCATTTCCCTCTAACCTCACACATTAGGGGGCATCTATTATCTACCCAAATGGCACTTCTCCATCCGAGTGCCGACATTTCCTATGTTGGCACATAAAAGGACATTTATGGATTGAAGGTTTCCTAAAACAATATAGATGGGCATGTTAGGAAATACATTTATTATCCATCTAGCTTTCCATTTTTACCTTTGAATATGTCAATTGTTGTACACGCCTTTGTCTATATGCAACCCGTGTACATATGTGACTTTTCCTACAGCCTGTCACGTACGCGAGTATTTGTAATTGCAACCCGCGTACAAATATGTACGCGGGTTTCCCTTGGAGTAACTTACGTGTCATACACGGGTTTCCAGTATCAATACTCGCGTACACTTTCCTTTGACATTAAAAATAATAAATCGCGATTATTTGAGATTTGTTAAGCCCTTAACTATAACCATCTTAACTGTCTCAACCTCCTCAACCCTCAAAACTACCTTATTTCTCTAAGTATAAATAAAGGCCTTGGGGAGGGTATTAATCAATCATACTTGGAGAGCAAAGTTATGCTGGTGGTGTCTATTCAGAAGTCTTTGGAGCAGTGAAACTTAGAATCCTTTGGTTGCAGAGGAGTCCTTGTCTCAGGAATTGGGTTGTAATCTTAACTCATTCACTATTGTTAATAAAGAGAATCCTTCTTCCAAATGTGTTTTGAATGTCTTTCATGTATCATGGTTTGATGAATATTTATGATTAAGCACTCTATATTTTGTTTATATAAATTGTCATATATACATGTATAAGCTTGCACTTGGAGGATTTTCTCTTTACAGGTGTAGGAGAAACATCCCTGAAAGCTTTGGAGGAGAAGCAGAGCGGAAGAGGGCAAAGCTAGGATCGACCGTCGTGAATCGGGTGAGTCTATACTATCCTCTTGTTTCCTTTTTGTACTCTAAAGTTGATTTCCTGCAAGTTTTAAGAGTATGTTGGTAACCCCAGACCTTTGGTTATAAGGTGTTTATTCATGTACAACAAAAACTTGCTATGGTATATTATGTTATGGCTCAACATTCAGATCTTGTCTTTTTCCTGTTAGAAAGGAAATCATCATCTTTAAGACAATTGTTTGAAGATGCAAAAAGAGTGGAGGAGAACATCCGAGCTTGCAAAATGCTTCAATATTAGGCTCATGTTGAAGATATACAAGCTTATGAACAGGAAGAAGAACATAGGTATCATTCACATTTAAGACAATTTTCTTCATCATTTTCAGATTGTCATACAAACAAGGATATAAATGACCCTTGTGTTGATTCTTCATATCAGTTTGTTGACTTTTTCGATGATAATATACTTTCAGTGGATTACAGTAGAAATTTCCTAGTTCCTGCTATGAGATTATCATGTTATGAAGAAGAAGTTGTTGCTCTTCAACCTCTTACTATTGATATAAAAAATAAGTTGTTATTCTTGACTTATGGTCACTTTCAAAATTTTATTTGTTCAAGTTTTGATTTGAAGGGTTTTATTTAAAGGACAAGAAGCAGTTTGAAAAGCCCTTGGTTTCCATTCTTGATCCAAAGTTTAAAAAGAATAGCAAGGGAGAGGAAGAGAATGCTTCACTTTATGATGAATATAATGAATACATTGAAGTTTTAAATCAGAAATTTCATAATCCCTTGGCTTCTTGGATGGAGTTGTATTTTTCAAAGGTTTCTAATGCTCCAAATTTTGGCATACTTCCTATTTCCAGTCATAAGTATTAGCTGCCTGCAGACTCTTTATTGCATTTATCACATCTTTTGTGGGTTTTCTCAAACAGTAGCATGCATGGAATTATGATTCTCAATCAAATGGTTTCTTGTCTTCACTGGAAGTATGATTACACTTGATTGAGTTGTTTCCTCCAATTAGAAGTAGGAGTAAATAGTAGAATAAGCTCGCTATAGAAGCATGTAGATTCTTTTCAGTGTGCTGGTTTGTAGCAGTATTTTGTCATTTCAGAGGTATGTGTTCAGAGTTTGAGAAAGTTGCAGAGATTTGGTAAATGACTCCATCACCCAATGAATAAGGCACAAGGTGTACAGGTTCTTGAAGCCTCACAAGGAGGACTTCATCCCACAGCAAGAGCCAGATGTTATAACTAGATCTTGTTCTTAGTTTATCTGTTCTTTTTGTCCTAATTTTCAACCATTGGTTTAAAATGATTTTACATTTTATGTTGATTTTTGACAATCAGTAGTTTTTGTTGGATTTAATGCTTTTAAAGGTTGAATTATTTCACTATTTTAGTTTTGTATTTTGGGCTTATTAGTTAATATGTATATCTTTAAGCTTTCAAAAACTTATATTAAAAGTTTATTCCAAGTTTGTTTTATAATCTAACCCTCATTTTGAGTCATTTGTCAAATATTTTCATGAGGAGATTCCTATAGCAGCTCTGTTTTTACTATTTTTGTCATTATCATTGGGAGAAGATTACGAGGTTATGGAAATGAATTCTATAAAACCAAAAGAGGTTTCTGTCCACAACAAAATCATTCACAAAAACCTCTCTCAGTTTTGCAACAAATATTATCGTTTGAGAGATTAGAATTCATCTTTGTGGCCTATTTTACAGGGTTTGAATTATTTAATAATTTCTTGTTTTAGTCACAAATTTGTAGCAAGTATTTCGATCAATTGAAGGAGAATTTTTAAAAACATAGAGAGGTTGTTGTTGGAAACAGATTCATTTAAAAAACCCTCTCTCAGTTTTTTCATAGGTGTCCCGGATCGAGACATATGAAGGCGTATTTGAGACCCAAATTTCCATAAATTCGTCAAATTTCCCCAAATCCGATTTACTATTTTTGGGTTAATTGTCTTTAAATATTTTGAGTTATCATGTAACTAATTGATGTAACTGTTTCAAATTTCAACCTAGAAGGTAGTTATGGAACTACTTTACTTTTGTAATGATAAAAAGAAGACAAACATACAGTTTTGGGGTGGGATTTTTCACTCAAGGAGAGGATTTTGGAGCTTTGATTTCTCAAGCTAGCATTTATAACTCTTATGTAAGTGGATGACTGTTATAGATTATATGTAAACTGACAAGCCCTTTTACCTGTCATGCTTTTTCATTTCTGATCTGGTTGATTGCTCAGTCTACAATTTCATTTCCCTTTAAAGGTTTATTCATGTAAATGCTTGTAGCCTATGGGTGGAATTATTATTTCATGTGTAATGTTTATGGCTTATTGGGATGTGTTTGATCCCTAGTTTATCCAACTTGCATGATTCAGTTCTGTATTAGCTTGTGGATGTTTATTTCCTCCTTACTGATGAAGTTTTTAAAACCAAAACCCTAAAACCTATTTTATTTAATTTTACTTTTGAGATTGTGTTGGCTTATTCTTCTAGTGGTCTAAGAAAAATTTCTGGCACTAACACATACATTGAAAAACATACCTAAAAGTTTTTCTTTATCAAAATTAATTTTATGATACATACATGAAAAAACATAACAAACTTTTTCTTTTTCATTATGTTTCTTTATCAAAATTAATTTTACTTTATATGATACATACATTGAAAAACATACCTAAAACTCTTTATTTTTCATTACGTTTCTCTTTATCAAAGTTATTTTTACACTTTATACTAGACATACATTGAAAAAGATACCAAAAACGTTTTCTTTTTTATTATGTTTCTCTTTATCAAAATTAATTTTACATTTTATATGATACATACATTGAAAACCATACCTAAAACATTTTATTTTCATGTTTTTCTTTATAAAGTTAATTTTTTGGATTTTCTTCCTATTGTGAGAGGTGGAGAGTTGAGTGAGGGCGATGATTGTTTTTTCACAGATGCAATGTATGTATTAGTACCTACTTTGGTAGTTTCCTTTGGGCAATGTCTTCTTTAATAGGTCTTACATTCAAACATTTTCATAGTATTATTTCTCATTTCAAAATCCTTCTACACCTTCATGTGCAACTTGACCATTCTCTTCCTCTCTAATCTATTGATTTCCTCCTTTATTTGCGGCTCTCTATTCCTTGCATTGCTTCATGGGTTGCTTGAGTTCCTTTTCTAGATGTTTTGTTGGAAAGATCCACTCTTTAAAATGTTTTGCAAAGTGGTCATACTTATTGAACTCATTATAATTAAACGAGGGTTTCTCCTAGTGTAGCTCTTACAAATGCAACAATCCATCCAAATTGAATTGTATAGACTTGAATATCCCTTCTCCATGTTAGATTTCATGTAGATTTGTGCATATGTTGCATATTAGTTATGTTTCGTATCATCTTTGTTAATACATTTTCCTATATTATTCTCGATAAGTTGGTATGTGAAAGTATCCTAGAATATTAGAAGAAAATGCAATAAACAGACTGACACCAACATTGTCATTGGTATTTCCTCTTCCATATTAAAGTCTAATGTCTATGAAGGGCGTAATGTCTACAAACCTCAATGGCCTATGAAGTATGGTCTATTTTGGAAAACCAAGTCTTCATCTTCTTGAGTAGGAATAGGAAGTAGTGTATACCCTTCTCCAAAGAAAGAATGGTGTTGTTTTAGTCTTGAGAGGGCCTTGATATATCCATTTGTGTTTTTTGTTTTTACTTCATGGTTTGGACAAATCCCCATTAAACAACTTAAGCTCGTTTCAAGAATATCTAGGAGTTGTTTTAACCTTTTGACAAGTTTGTCTCTATAAAATTGAGCACTCTTTTCTAACTTTATTACTTTTGTAGCCAAAGCTTAGAAAGTGATGAACAACTTCTCAAACACATTGTTTGTTCCTCTACTTTTATGCCAATTGAGAATGGATGTGTTCCCTTGCCAATAGTCACTTCCCTCTCAAATCCTTTGTAATTATTATCCTTTCTTTTGAGAGGGTCAACTCGGGGTGGAAACATTAACATGTAAAATAGTTGTTCACCTCATGGTTCTTTGCAATCACACTTTTGCATCAACTAGTATGCATTGAATAAATTATCAATAAAAATTAGGCAACATATCTCACATTTAAATATATTGTAGATAACTTGAGAGGTGTATAATTCTTATAAACATAGATTTAAAACCATCTACCACTAGCTTCCTGCCGATCCTTAATATGTCTAGATACCACCTTCAAATATTAGAAAAAAATGTTTATATGAATATCTCGAGAGGTATCAAAGTCTTACAAAAATGGATTTGAATAATCTTCCTTGAGGTTGCCATTGATCCTTCAGACTCACTAGTGCATCAATTGTTTTGTGTAATTGATGAATAATGTATTCTAACACTTCATATGTCAATTACTTATGGTATATTTGGACATCTCTTAATCATTAACAAGATTTGGAATGATCATTTGAGCAACCTAAGTAGGGAGTGTAGACATATTAAGACCCTCCACTAAACCTAAGTCCTAAGACTTGGGTCCCTGTAAAAGTTTTGAATGAAACTCATTGTTAAGCTTTGCTTCTCTTGTGACTTATTCTTTTAATGTGTTTGATTATTCCAAAGGATTATGACTTTGTCAATGTCTTGATAAATTGAGTAAATGTTTGAATATTAATGTTATAGTTTTATTACTATCCTTATTCTCTTCGATGATTCTTGCTCTATGTTTTTCATCAATATAAATAATGAGTCATTTTTTTGTCTAAATATGATTTCATCTTTATTGATTATTGCATAAGGATAATAATTGTTGATTGTGTGCAATTTATGCTTATTTATTATTGATTGAAATTTATTGAATCTTTCATTTTTTGTGCAGTGTGTAGGTTGCACAAGCTTTGTCCTCATAACATTGGTAATGTGGAAGCAAGCTTATCACCTTCCAACAGATAACAACTCAACATAAGCATAAGAGGTTAAATGTTGATTGACAAGTTGAGGAGTGAGTGAAGTTACACAATAATGATTCAAGTGGAGTGATGATAACCAACATGGATATGCACTTATTAAAGTAATGTGACATGTGAGGGGGATGCAAGTAAAGTATGAAAACATTTAACAATCATGTTAAGGTGTATTTTAAGATATGATATCACACATGGGTGCCCCATGAATTTTTTTCGAAGGATAGATTTATTTTGGCATCAAAGACCAAATGATAATCATAGTGGGGTTGATATTTGAGAGAGTAGCATGGGAGAAATGGTTAAGAACATTGGTCCCAATACCATGGATTTATAGGAGTTATACATGATCTCAAAAGGGATGAGCATTACTAGATTCTCAAACATTTCGAATTGGTTTCTCAAAAAATCATTATCTCTAAATATATGGAAAATATCCTAAATAAGGGTCATTCATGTAGTATTGCAATTCAATGACATCCAAGTCTTAGAGGAGGATTCCCAGTTAGTTTTGGTTTTGGACAAACATCAATAGGTCTTTAAACTATCTCAATGATTACCATCCTCATGTGGTAATCATGATCATAGTATCCCAATAATTACAAGTAGTTAAGCGCCCAATGTGTAATCATATAGCCATATGTTTGCATATAAAAGTGAGACAAAAATAAACATTCAGGAATTGTTGATAGCATGTGTGGTTTTTCTTAGTATCAATCCCTACACACACTCAATTGTCATGGCTCTTACAAAGAATACACTTGTTGCATGTGTCTTGAATTTTGTGCCCTTAAAAGTTAACAATCAAATATAAGTTTCCATCATGTTCATGTGTGACCTCTTGGATGAGTTGCGAAAAGCACAATTATTCTCTAAGCTTGATCATTATTCGAGTTATCACCAAATTATATTCTGAAAACTACCTTATGCACAAACAAAATCCATTACAATATCTTGGTGATTTCTTTTGGTATTCAAAATGCACAATCCACTTTTAGAGCCTCGTGAACAAAATATTTTGATCCCTTTTGCTCCATTTTTTCCTTGTTATGTACCTAGTCCACCTTACATTGAATGGCCTCTACTATTACTCTAGTGGGGAATTCACCCCCCAATTAATCCCGTAGGGAGGTTCATAATAATCCTTGTATTCTTTGATGATGTTTTGATCTACAAAAAAAATGGGAGAAACATATTCCACAAGTGGATCAGATCTTACACTCCTCAATCATCAATTGTTCATCAAATGTGATTTTGGTGCATCATAAGTGGAATATTTTGATCACAATATCAGTAGTGAAGGAGTAGATGTTGATATTAAGAAATCAAGGCAATGAAATATTGCCCACACCACAAGAATCTCAAAAGTATGTGTATATTTCTTGGCCTCACTAGTTACTATGGGAAATTTGTGTAAAATTATGGTAAAATTGTAGGCCCATAAAAAAATTGCTTAATAAAAATGCTTCCAAGTGGACTGACATTGTAGAATAGGATTTTTAGGATTTAAAAGAAGCTACATGTAATACACTCTTATATTCCATGAAAGACTCCACTAAGAATTTTGTAGTGTACCTCTCATACCTTATAGCCAAAAGGGGGTGAAATTTTGTTCCGTTGTTACTATACCATTAGTCAATATTGTTAGTGACAGATATTCACGTGGCATTCAGTGGAAACATGTACAATCAACACGCATTGTAAAAAAAAAATACAATCATTGACCTTGTGCATTCATCTTCCTCTACAACGTAACCATGCAATTACAACTAACATGCTCATTATGAATTCTAGTATTCGTATGATTAAGTAGTTTTATTTGCTACATACCCCAATGTCCCTTAACCGCATTTTAATACCCATCATCTACAATATGGAACATATTACTCATTTTTTACTTCTGGTTAGTGAATCGTACGAGAAGCACTTCCATATTTTCAAGGCATATCTTTCACAGATGTTTTCATCCATTCATCTATTATTAGTTTGGTTTTCATTTGTCATAGTGCATTTAAACAATACTATGTGTGAACAAAATCATTAATATACCATTTCTTGATCATCTTCTACCATGGCATCAACCATTATCAAGTTGTAGAGCATCATCATAGGCACACAAAATAGTGTGAGGAAAATATAAGCATTCTGACACATGAAAAGGAGACAGACAAAAATGTACGTGGTTCACCCCAACCTTGGGGTTACGTCCACCAAAGGGTGTCACATGCCTGCGACATTTATTTCATTAGAAGTTACAATCTGCAACAAAAAAGTTGCCATCATTCTCTATTGATCCTCACCGGATCTCACTTAGTTCTCTGGAATTCAATCTTACAAGATTCTAGATAGTACAATTTACATCTGCATCTTTGTCTTCTCCAGAGGTAACTACGACAATGTACATGAAAATATATTTATATAGTCATAATTCCCATTTATTCACAGAGACTCACCATATCCATACTTAACAGAAGCAACTCATTAAACTAAAACACAGTTGTGGCTATCTAGTAATACACAGAGATATTGCAATCCCCACAAAAGTTGGTAACCTCCCTTTGGATATAGAACGCATAATCCAATGTGCAAAGAGGGCCATAGCACAATCAAGGATTCTCGTTTCCATACTCGATATGCTGGGTTCAAACTCAATCGATTTAACTTCAAGCATGCAACAGGGCGTATGAAATCTGAGTATGAACTACGATATCAAGGCTGGGCCTTTCATTCGATATGCTAGGTTCATAATGCAATTAGTTATAACTTTAAACCATAAGGAAAGGGGCTTATGAAGACAAGCGCCTGCTGCATTACGAGGCTGGATCCTCCAACGCTATGTTGGGTTCGTAATCCAAACGGTTATCACTACAACAATGATAAATAGAAGGGGCATAGGAGGGCAAGAACACGCTACAATACAAGGCATGGCCTTCCAATGATAAGGCGGAAAAATTACCACGCAAGAGAAAAACACTGAGCACAACTCCTCGAAGTTTTTACCTATGAAGAGAATAACAGACCTCCTCCATACCCAAACCAACTACGACCTATATCATTCCTGTGCCGATCAAATTTGTTTAAAATATGACAGAGGGTTATGGGATCTTATATAAAAACGTTTGTACAGCCCCAAGCCAGCCACGACCTATCTCATTCCCGTGCCGATCAAATTATTTAAAGATGACAGTGGTTATGGGCTCTTATATGAATTCGTTTGACCAGTCCCCAAAACCACCTACGACCTGAATCGTGCTCATACCCAACATGTTTATCTAATAGACACCAGATCGTGTGGTCTTGCAGGCATACATATGCTGTAAAATAAGAGAGGGACAGGACCGCCTTTGTATCCCTCGCGGTACTGCTCAGCCTACATCCCTATGCACAGAACAAAAACAAAAGAACTATTGATAACTCATCATTCTAGCAGCCAGCCTCCAGAACAGCCACAACATCACGCAAGATCCTGCGAATCCACCCTATCTGGCCAAAAACCTAGGTGTCTGCGCCGCTGTAAAATTAGATTTAAAACAGATATTTTCTTTTATCCAAAAGGTAAGGAACCTCGACTATAACCAATTCACACATATAACTATTCCACAAAAATTAAATCATTCAACCACAACGTACAGCAATGGCTACCTGAAGGCAAACGGCCTACTACGATTTTCTTTCAAGGATGGACCGCGATTGGCGGTTGGTTATCAGGCCTGTCAATCCATGGATTAGGGTTTTCCATGATAAGTTGGGCAGTGTTCGGGGAGGGGATTATATTCTAAGGCACACACAGAGCTGTAGTTCAAGATCTCCCATACACATAGATTACTGTCCAACAGACATCCCTGAAGTATACTTTGAAAAGGAAAAATAAGAATGTTGTACATAAGAAAAATTTCTCATCCCAATTGGAAAAATCAAAGAAGAAATAATGCAAACGGGGTTCAAGTAAACGTGCATCTTACCCACAAAGACCCCAAATCCAGAAAATGCAAAGGCGTTCTTGGAACCCCAAAATCCTTCCTCGTAGGGTGCGCTAGGTCCTTTTCTTTCCTTCTCCCCCTTTTCCTTACTATTTGGAATGTATAAGTTCTGGTGAGAACCCTAACACCTCTATCCATGCTCATGAACGCCCTGTAACGCTTCCATTATTATTGCTTACAAATTCCTAAATGTTGTCACCATGGGCCTTCAATCAAGGCGAGTAATTAACGCCTCCTAAAAATTGGCGACCATAAACAGGTCATTTAAGATCAACGTATATGAGCTTAAAATCAGCCATAACGCTTTCCCCACACTTAATGCAGGTCCAAGTGTTTCAATAACGCCTCTACAGTTAACCCGACATAAAAACAATTGGTGTTGATCCTCTCCACCAATATGTAATCTTACACCATAATTCTTTTACTATCATTTTTTTTCCCTTTTTGTTCATCATAATCCAAAGTATCTATATATGT
>LPNX010978469.1:0-46275 GCA_001517045.1 Pseudotsuga menziesii | reverse complement strand
CCATGTAATGTCCCATGGTTATAGGTAACATTACATGCCCTACAAAATGCATACTTCAAATGTTTAGCCCTGTCATACATATATTGTTCTCGATTGTTTATAATAATTTTAGAATATCTCAATATTCCTTGATTAACTTGTAGCGGGAGTAACCTCACTATGGTGAGGATTTTCCACTCCTCTAGGATGCAGTTATGATTCATTTCTATTTTTTTATGAGTCGTAGTCGCTCTTGGCTCTTCAAGGTGGGAGGGGGGTGTTACAAATTCCATATTTTAATGTGATGCATTAGACAAGTATTGGGGAAACCTAATTCAAGAGGGACACATTAACATTCACTAGTAAAATTATGAGTTAAAAAATAGGGCAAATAGACCTCTAAAAAGGAAATGATGGTTATTATTCATGCAATTGATACATGGCATACTTAGTTGATCGGGTGTCATTTTTGTATCAAGGCATACCACCACAATTTTAATTACTTCTTAGAATAGAACTTATCTTCACTAGAGAAACAAAAGTGGGTCACCAAAATGTTAGGTTATGATTATGTGATCATCTACAATAAGGACAAGGAGAATGTGGTGTTAGATGATTTATCTTAGAAGTATGAAGAGGGAGGTTCCCTACTTGTTTTATCTTTATTAGTTCTTGATTGGATTGTGGCGGTACATGAATAATGATTGTTGATGCCAATACCATTCAACTTCTCCAGCAGTCATAGGAAAATCCACAAATCCATAAGGGATACAGTTGGTAAATCAATGCATTGGCGTATAAAGGGAATATATTTTTGGTATAGAATTCAACATCAAAATCAAGAATGATAACTAAATTAAACCCATCTACCACAATGAGCCACTATGGATTTCAGAGAACATATGAATAGGTTATCAATTCATTCTTTTGGGATAGCATGAAGTATGACATCACACCTTTGTGGAAGAATGTGACACATGCCAAATGAACAATGTTAAAATAGTGAATCCACCTTGAGAATTGCAACCTTTAATGATTCTTGCAACCATTTATATTGACATTTCCATGTGTTTTGTTGTGGGGCTACCTAAATCAAGAAACAAATCAATATCATGGTGGTTGTTAACAACCTTTCCTAGTGCTCACTTTTGTGCCTTACATCACCACTTAAAGGCCTCAATAGTTTCACAAGTCTTCATGGACCATGGTTTTACACTTCATGACTTTCCTAATTCAATTGTGATGGATCATGAAAATGAGCATGGAATATCCCCAAAGTAGGCCCAATCAAATGGTCAAATAGAAGTGGTAAATGAGTGTATGGAGACCTATTTGAGATGTTTTGTCTATGAATGGAAATCACAATAAATTTAGAGGATTCCTATTGTTGAATGGTGGTACAAAATCACCTATTATGATGCTACAAAAATGTTTCCCTATGAAGAAATGTATTAGGACAAAATCCCCCATCCATGGTCTTCTACTTACTAGGCACGCCCAAGGTTTAGGATGTAGAAAAATACTTAAACACCTTAGATAAAAATTTGGTATTGGCACAAAAATGAAGTAGCATGATGATTATCATCAATTCAAGCACTTCTTTCAAGAACTTGGGGATTAGGTGTTCCTTCATATCTAACCCTGTAATGGCACACATCTCTCAAGGAGAAGAAACACCTAAATCTTATGGACCCTATCCAACACTCAAATGTATAATTGGACAAGTTTCTTGCAAGTTGGATTTCATAGCTTAATCTAAGATCTTCCTACTATTTCTCTATCATGCTTGAATAAAGTAGTAGGGATTAATCATTGAGTTTAGAGCATCCTCCCATAACTGGAAGAAGAGGTTTCCATTTGGTTGCAACCAGAGGTAGTTTTGGACAAAAGAGAGTGTTGTTTGTGCTATTGTGTTACCCATAAATTATTGATCTAGTGGAATGATACACAACTCAAAGATGCCACATGGGAACTAATTATGATCCTACATGAATTTCCACATCTCTAGCCTCAAGGACATGGTTTCTTTTGAACTGGATATGGAATGTTAGTTCTTTCCCTAATTCCCCTAATTAAGAGAATACATTGTTACTTAATGTATAATGGCCATATTTATTAAATAAGCCCACTACGTGGTTGGGGTTTGGAATAGATAGAAACTATTTATAAAGGTAGAATCCATGTAATCAGATGCCAAGTTATTGATATCATATGGATCTATGCTCAATTGGAGGTTTTCCACTTAAAGAGGCAAGTGGACTTTGCTTCCTATTAAGAATATCAATAAAGGTTTTCTTATATCTATGGATTTAATACTTTGGTTTTGTATGATTTGTCTTTCACAATGGCATTTATGTCAATAATGTTGATTTTTCTAAGCAGCATTGAGAGCCATTCTCTTAGGAGAATGGGGACACTTGGTATGGGACCACGGTGTAGACTCAACCTAGTGTTGAGTGACCATTCTATTGAATGGTAGATATATGGTCCTTGACCATGATATAGACCCAACTCTGCCCTAGGTAGACTCAACCCAGTGTTGAGTGACCATTCTGTTGAATCGTAGAAATCTGGTCCAGGACCACGATGTGGACCATTCTAGAACTGGTAAACTCATCTTAGTTCTGAGTAGCCATTCTCTTGGAGAATGGAGGTGCTTGGTCTGTTAACAAGTATTTGACCTAGGGTCAAATTATACAGCCCATGGTTGAGGCACCTGGTCTGTTACCAGGAAGGCACTATAAGTCCTAGACTGGGTCTAGGCATGTGTGACACTCTGACCCTTGATCTATGGGATTTGTGTACTTCCCCAAGGCTTAGCTACCCTTGGTTAAGTTACCCTAGTACCTAATCTAGGTGTCACACAGAGTGTGAGATAAAAGCATTAGTAACTCTCTTGGTTTATGATGATGTAATTTTGGAATCAAAAAGATCACAGGGGCACTTCGAAAAAGGCTAAAAGAAAAAGTCAAAAATACATAAGGAATTTTGGACCACATGAATAGGACCATGGGTGAAAGTTAAAAATAAATAAGGACTTTTGGTAAAAGTCAAAAATACATAAAGGACCTTTTTGGGAAAAAGGTAAAAGCGAAAATAGGAAAGAATAAAATATTATTATTTTGTCTTTCATAACTTTGGTCCACTTACAGGTGACTAAAGGCTATAAAATAAGATCAAGTCAATTCATTATTACATACACACTTTCTCTCACAGGTACAGCTTCTCAAGGTAGAAGAAATAAGATTTTGTGATTGTGCCCTAGCATGGATGAGTCTAGCTAGGGCATCATCATTATCCATCAACAATAAACCCTAAGCTAGGGTTTTATGTCTTAAGGGTTTTCTCAGCAAACATTTCTCTTCAACAACCATCTTCTTCTCTCTCCAAAATCCGGGTAGCCACAGAGATTTTCGTGCAGGTTATTTCGGGCAAATGGTAGCCCTTTTTCTTCTCTTCACGGGCTGCCATTTTTTATTCTGGGCAAGCCACTTTATGGCACTTCCCTCTCGGCACCCATGGGTAGCCTGCTACAGGAATAACCATGAGGGTTTGGCTCATGAACAACCCTCGGGAAGCCTGCTACAGGCATACCCATGAGGGTTTGGCTCATGGCCAACCCTCGGGCAGACCCACAGAGGTTGTTGTAGCCTAACAACACCTCCGGGCAGCATGTAGGCATACCCGTGAGGGTGTTGTAGCAGCTCAAGGTTGCACAAACCCTCAGGGAAGCCCATAGGCCACCCCTTAAGGGCTTGGGATAGTTTATATCCATTCGGCAGCAGCCTAGATGCCACAGCAGGACAACCGGAAGCTATTGAGCAGCTGACAGTCAGTTGAGCACAACCAGAAGGAGACCGAGCAGTAGACAGGCAGATCGGGCAGGCCGGACAGGAAAAATAGCAATCGAGAAATAGATCAGGGAGACCAATAATACGGTCGGAAATACTGTCTGAGATTCAAGCAAATTCGTGATTTTCGGGCAGTCTACAATTTATTAGGGTAGAAGAGAGAAAAAGGGTATAATCCCTATTTTCTAAAAAAGCCCTAATTGGGAATTGTGATGTAAAATTGGAAATTTTTTATCTTTTGATAAAGTGGTTGACCTCATTGGTTTTTGAGGAAATTTTTGAAGAATTTGAGTAATCTCATTTACGAGATGAGATACTAATGCTTTTTGGGCTTTTTGTCGTTTGAAGGTTTCCCTAGTGAAAAATTCTTGTGTCCATTGTACTGAAGTGATAAATGTTATTTCTGCACTTGTCATTTGTTTAAGTTAATATGCAATTTTTTTAAGTATTTATGTTAATGCTAAAATTCAACATGGTATCAGAGCTTAGCACTTGAAAACACAACAAAGGGACACTGTTGTTGTTTTCCTAGATCTTGGAATAAGATTTGCAGATCTAACATTTGACTAAGTGGTAGAGATGGCCCCCAATGGTTTCAAACCGGAAGAGAAGCTCTATGGTTCAGTCAACTTCAACTACTGGAAGGCTAGGTTAGCATCCATTCTAGATGAAAATGACTTGGATGACATTGTTTTTAATGTCATTGAAGAGAAAACAACAAATGCTGGTAGGATTTCTTACAAGAGGAAGCAAGGTAAGGCTAGAAGAATCATCTATGATTCTGTCAGAGAGATAGTGATGCCCAACATCACATATTTGCATATTGCTAATGAATTCTTTGATACTTTGGTCAACCTTCATGAAAAGAAGGCTCCCAACTAGAAGAGAGTCTTGAAGAAGAGCCTATGAACTTTGAAGCTGAACAAAGATGAAAGCGTGGGTTCCTTCTTCACAAAGATTGCTCAGGTAAGAGATCAACTCATTTCTATTGGTATTACTGTTGATGATGATGACGTTGTGCAAACAGTGGTTGATGGTCTCCCAAGCTCTTGGGAAAATTTCATGGCATGCGTCAGTGGATGAGAGAATCATCCAACCTTTGAAAGGATTTGGAATGATTGCATAGAAGAAGAAGGAAGGGCCTCTGGAAAGGTATTCAAGGAGGACAACCTTGCACTTGCAGCAAAGAAAAAGAAGTTCAATAATCCTTTCCCTCAGAAAAAGAATGGGAAGAAACGTCAAGGTAAGTTTTCTGACATGTCAAAAGTGGAATGTTATAGTTGCCACAAGTTTGGACATTTTTCTAGAGACTGCAGGCAGGACAAGAATAAACCCAAGAGAAGGTTTCAAGCATCTGCTATAGAAGCATAGGAATAAGAAGATGAAGAACCCAAGAAGAAGAAGAAAACCAAGGCTAACAAAATTGAAGAACCTAAAAGAGAGTACTGCTTGATTTATGCTCTAACTGGTTCTTTCTCAGATTGTTCCACTTCTTGGTTGGTGGAAAGTGGTGCCTTCAGGAACATGACAGGTAACCGTGGAGCTCTCACCATTTGTAGAAAGAAGAAGTTCACCACTCAGGTAGAACTTGGAGATGACTCCACTTAAAAGATTGAAGGAGTTGGCTCAACTTCACTTCAACTTGACTCAGGTACGGTTCTTCATATTGATGATATTCTTTATGTTCCTGGTTTAAACAAGAATCTTTTATCTGTTGTTGGTTTAGAAGACAAGGGATGCAGAGTCCTCTTCATGGACAATAAGGTATTTTGATGGGAAAAAGACACAGATATAAACTCAGCAGTACAGATTTGGGTTTGAGAGGGAGCCCTCTATAAGGATTCCAAGGATCCCACTCATGATTTGGTACATCACACAGTTGATCCTTGTGAACTTTGGCATAGAAGGTTTGGACACCTTCACTACACAACTCTCCTGGGATTGCAGAAGATGGTCACATGTGTGCCATAAGTTTCTCCAAAACATGAAGGAATCTACAAAGTATGTGCTCTAGGTAAGAACACTAAGAAATCCTTTCCCGGAAGAAAGAGTAGATCTAAAGGAATTTTGGATTTGATTCATTCTAAAATTTGTGGGCTGAGGCTACAGGAACTGTTGTATACATCCAGAACAGATGCCCACTTTCTATATTGGGAGAGAAGACTCCAGAAGAAGTCTTCACCAAGAAGAAACCTGCAGTTGATCACATGAGGATATTTGGTACTCATGTGTATGTCCATGTGCCAAAGGAGAAGAGGGCCAATCTAGATCCCTCCAGTAAGAAAGGTATATTTGTTGGGTACAGTGGTTACTCGAAGGCTTATCGAGTATATATACCTAGAAAAAGGAAAATTGAGGTTAGCAGAGATGTGACATTCCATGAGGAAGCTGTGTTTCGTAAAACACTAGAGCTTTCACCGAAATATGCAGTTGCTCCACTTAAGTTTCCAGATTCAGAAATTCAGAGGGAGGAAGAGGAATTTGATGATCAAATTCCAGGTGTTCCTGAGAACACTGAAATTCCACTAGAATAAATACTTGAAGTTCCTCCTTCCAAAAGGAGACCTACTTGGTACTGAGAGACGGTGCAAGAAGGAGAGAAGCATAAAGCTCCTCCAGGAACTTTCAGAGAAAGCATAAGACCACAAAAATACTATGGTCTTATTAGTCAGCTTAGTAGTTCAGAATCTTCATCATATGAAGAAGTAGCAAGTAAACAGGTATGGGTTGATTCCATGATTGAAGAGTACAAGTCAATCATGAAAAATGATGTTTGGGAAATTGTTCCTAGACCAACGGGAAAGTCAGTTGTGACTTCCAGATGGCTTTATAAGATCAAGCATGCTGCAGATGGCAATGTGGAAAAGTATAAAGCTGGATTCGTAGCTCGTGGCTTCACTCAGAAAGAAGGCATTGACTATGAAGAGACATTTGTTGTTGTTGCCGAGTATACTGCCATTAGAACCATCATTTCACTTGCTGCAGTATTCGAATGGAAGTTATATCAAAAGGATGTAAAGACCTCCTTCCTCAATGGTAAGATTGAGGAAGAAGTTTATATTGAACAACCTGAAGGCTTTGTGACTCATGGAAAGAAGACCCTTATATATAAACTGAAGAAATCCTTGAATGGACTGGAACAGATCCAAGAGTCCGGTATGCCAGGATGGATGGATTTCTCCATAGCTTGGGGTTTTCCAAAAGTACAGCCGATTCTAACTTGTACTTTAAGGTTTTTCATAATCATGTCTTGATACTTGTTCTATATGTAGATGACTTGTTTCTTACAGGTGATGAACAATTGATAGACCAGTGTAAGAGGGATATTACCTCTAAATTCGAGATGAAATATCTCGGATTGATGCATTAATTCCTTGGCTTAGAAATTATTGAAAAATCCAGGTGAGATATTCCTAACACAAGGAAAGTATGCAGTGGATATCTTGCAGAGATTTGGAATGCAGGACTACAAGACCATGAGCGTACCAATGACTACCAACTTGAAAAAGTTGCAAGACTCAACCTCTAGTTCACAGAGTGTGGACTCTACCCCATACAGACAACTCATTGGTTCCCTAATGTATCTCGTGCATATGAGACCAGACATCTGTTAAATAGTGAATGCACTAAGTTAGTTCATGACCGATCCGAAGCACATACACTTGGTAGCTGCCAAACATGTATTCAGATATGTGCGAGGTACTATCACTTATGGGCCCAGGTATACTTCAGCAGTGGAGTATTGTTATCTAGATATACATATTCAGATTGCGTTGGCAGTGTAGTTGACCAGAAAAGTACCTCTGGTTATTGCTTCAGTATGGGATCAGCAATGATCTCTTGGTCCATCAATATGCAGGGTTCCATAGCTCGGAGTACAGAGGCAGAGTATATTTCTACAAGTGACTCCCCTAAAGAAACAATTTGTCTCAGAAAACTGATATCTGATCTTTTCAGGGGAAATCTTGACTCAACGATCATCCATTGTGATAATTAGAGTTTCATAAAGCTTTCGGAGAACCCAGTGTTTCATGATAGATCGAAACACATTGAAATGAGGTATCATTTAATCAAAGAGCTAATGCAAAGAGGTGCTCTAAAGTTGCAGTACATTCGTACAAATGAACAGATTGCAAATATCTTGACCAAGCCTCTGTCACTATCAAAGTTTGTGTACTTTCATGACAAGCTTGGTATGGCAGAGAATGCCTCTCTCGCTAAGATGGAGTGTTGATTTTTCTCAGCAGCATCGAGAGTCATTCACTTAGGAGAATGGGGACACCTGGTCTGATACCACAGTGTAGACTCAACCCACTGTTGAGTGATCATTCTGTTGAATGGTAGATATCTGGTCCTTGACCATGATATAGACCCACCTCTACCCTGGGTAGACTCAACCCATTGTTGAATGACCATTTTGTTGAATGGTAGACATATGTTATGGGACCAAGATGTGGACTGTTCTAGTACTGGTAGAATATGCTTAGTTCTGAGTAGCCATTCTCTTAGAGAATGGAGGCGCTTGGTCTGTTACCAAGTATTTGACCTAGTGTCAACTTATGTAGCCCATGGCCAAGGCACCAGGTCTGTTACCAGGAAGGAACTATAATGCCTAGACTAGTTCTAGGCATGTGTGACACTCTGACCCTTGATCTATGGGCTTTGTGTACTTCTCCAAGGATTAGACACCCTTGGTTAAGTTACCCTAGTGCCTAATCTAGGTGTCACACGGAGTGTGAGATAAAAGCATTAGTAACTCTCTTGGTTTATGATTATGTACTTTTGGAATAAAAAATATCATAGGTAATGACCACATGGGCACTTGCAAAAAGGCTAAAAAAAAAGGGCAAAAATACATAAGAACTTTTGGACCACAGGTGAAAGTCAAAAATAAATAAGGACTTTTGGTAAAAGTCAAAAATACATAAAGGACCTTTTTGGTAAAAAGGTAAAAGTGAAATTAGGAAAGAATAAAATATTATTATTTTGTCTTTCCTAATTTTTGTCCACTTACAGGTGACTAAAGGCTATAAAAGAATATCAAGTCAATTCATTATTACATACACACTTGCTCTCACGGGTACAGCTGCTCAAGGTTGAAGAAAGAAGATTTTGTGATTGTGCCCTAGCATGGATGAGTCTAGCTAAGGCATCACCATTCTCCATCAACAACAAACCCTAAGCTAGGGTTTTCTGTCTTAATGGTTTTCTTAGCAAACCTTTCTCTTCAACAACCATATTCTTATCTCTCCAAAATCTGGGCAGCCATAGATATTTTTGAGCAGGTTATTCCGGGCAGTTGGACAACCTTTTTTCTTCTCTACATGGGCTGTCATTTCTTATCTTGGGCAGGCCACTTTAGGGCACTGCCCTATTGGCACCCACGGGAAACCTTCTACATGCATACCTGTGAGGGTTTGGCTCACACCGAACCCTCAGGCAGCCCTATGGCAGACCCACAGAGGATGTCGTAGCCTAACAACACCTCTGGGCAGTCGATAGGCATACTCGTTAGGGTGATGTAGTAGCCTGAGGCTGCACGGACCCTCAAGGCATCCCACATGACACCCCTTAAGGGCTTGGGAAGCAGCCTAGCTTCCACAACAGGGCAGCCGACAGTCAGTCGGGTATGGGAAGAAGGATACTGGGAAGCAGACAGCCAAATCGAGTAGGCTGGGCAGGAAAAATAGCAGTCGGGCAATAGATCGGGCAGCCCAACAATACGGTCGAGCAGACTGTATGAGATTCAAGCAGATCTGTGGTTTTTGGGAAGTCTGCAATTTATTCAGGAGAGAGAAAAATGGTATAAGGCCTATTTTTCTGAAAAAACCCTAATTGGGCACTGTGATGTAGAATTGAAATTTTTTTTATCTTTTGATACTGTGGATGACCTCATTGGTTTTTGAGGAACTTTTTGAATAATTTAAGTCATCTCATGTACGAGATGCAGCTACTAATTATTTTTAGGGGTTTTGTCCTTTGAAGGTTTCCCCAGTGAAAAACTCTTGTGTCCATTGTGCTGATGTGATAAATTTTATTTTACTGCACTTGTCATTTGTTTAAGTTAATCTGCAATTTTTTTAAGTATTTATGCTAATGCTAAAATTTAACATGGTATCAGATCTTAGCATGTCAAAACATAGTAAAGGGACACTGTTGTTGTTTTCCTAGATCTTGGAATAAGATTTATAGATCTAACATTTGGATAAGTGGCAGAGATGGCCACCAATGGTTTTAAACCGGAAGAGAATATCTATTGTTCAACCAACTTCAACTACTGGAAGGCTAGGTTAACAACCATTCTAGATGAGAATGACTTGGATGACATTGTTTTTAATTTCATTGAAGAGCCAACAACAAATGATAGTATGCTTTCTTAAAAGAGGAAGCAACGTAAGGCTAGAAGAATCATAGAGTCAGTCATGCCCAACATCACATCTTTGAAGACTGCTAAAGAATGCTTTCATACTTTGGTCAACCTTTATGAAAAGAAGCCTCCCAGTCAGAAGAGAGTCTTGAAGAAGATGCTATGAACTTTGAAGCTGAACAAAGATGAAAGTGTGGGTTCCTTCTTCACAAATATTGCTCAGGTAAGAGATCAACTCATTTCTATTTGTATTATTGTTGATGATGATGACGTTGTGCAAACAGTGGTTGATGGTCTCCCAATCTCTTCGGAAACTTTCATGGCATCCGCCAGTGGATGAGAGAATCATCCAACCTTTAAAAGGATTTGGCATGATTGCATAGAAGAAGAAGGAAGGACCTCTGGCAAGGTAGTCAAGGAGGAAAACCTTGCACTTGCAGCAAAGACAAAGAAGTTCAAGAAGGCTTTCCCTTAGCAAAAGAAGGGAAAGAAGCCTCAAGGTAAGTTTTCTGACATGTCAAAATTGGAATGTTATAGTTGCCACAAGTTTGGGAATTTTGCTAGAGAATGTAGGAAGAACAAGAAGAAACCCAGTAGAAGGTTTCAAGCATATGCTGCAGAATTAGAGGAAGAAGAAGATGAAGAACCAAAGAAGAAGAAGAAAATCAAGGATAACAAAACTGAAGAACCTAAAAGAGAGTACTAATTGATTTCTTCTCTAATTCATTCTTTCGCATATTGTTCCACTTCTTGTTTGGTGGACAGTGGTGCCTCCAGGCACATGACAGGTAATCGTGGGGCTCTCACTAGTTACAGAAATAAGAAGATCACCACTCATGTAGAACTTGGAGATGACTCCACTTACAAGATTGAAGGAGTTGGCTCAACTTCACTTCAACTTGAATCGGGTACAGTTCTTCATATTGATGATATTATTTATGTTCCTCGTTTAAAGAAGAATATTTTATCTGTTGTTGGTTTAGAATACAAGGGCTACATATTCCTTGTCATGGACAAGAAGGTCTTTTAACTATGGGAAAAAGACACAAATATAAACTCAGCAGTACATATTGGGGTTCGAGAGGGAGGCCTCTATAAGGATTCCAAGGATCCCACTCATGCTTTGGTACGTCACACAATTGATCCTTGTGAACTTTGGCATAGAAGGTTTGGACACCTTCACTACACAACTCTCCCAAGATTGTAGAAGATGGTCATGGGCATGCCAAAAGTTTCTCCAAAACATGAAGGAATATATGAAGGACGTGCTTTATGTAAGAACACTAAGAAATCCTTCTCATAAGTAAGAGTAGATCTAAAGGAATTTTGGATTTGGTTCATTCTGAAATTTGTGGGATAAGGCTGCAGGAACAGTTGTATACATCTAGAATAGAATCCCACATGCTATCTTGGGAGAGAAGACTCCATAAGAAGTCTTCACCAAGAAGAAACCTGTAGTTGATCACATGAGGATATTTGGTACTCATGTGTATGTCCATGTGCCAAAGGAGAAGAGGGCCAAGTTAGAGCCCTCTGGTAAGAAAGGAATATTTGTTGGGTAGAGTGATTGATCAAAGGATTATCAAGTATATATACCTAGAAAAAGGCACATTGAGGTCAGGGGATATGTGATCTTCCATGAGGAAGTTGTGTTTCGTAAAACACTAGATCTTTCACCGGAAGATGTAGTTTCTCCACTTAAGTTTCCAGATTCAGAAATTCAGAGGGAGGAAGAGGAATTTGATGATCAAATTCCAAATGTTCCTAAGAACACTGAAAGTCCACTAGAAGAACTACTTGAAGTTCCTCCTTCCAAAAGGATACCTTCTTGGTACCGAGAGATGGTGCAAGGAGAGAAGCATAAATCTCCTCCTGGGACTTTTCATAGAAATCATAAGACCACAGAAGTACTTCGGTCTTATGAGTCATCTTATCAGCTCAGAACCTTCATCATACGAAGAAGTAGCAAGTAAACAGGTATGGGTTGATGCCATGATTGAAGAGTACAAGTCAATCATGAAGAATGATGTTTGGGAAATTGTTCCTAGACCAACAGAAAAGTCAGTTGTGACTTCTAGATGGCTTTATAAGATTAAGCATGTTTCAGATGGCAGTGTGGAGAAATATAAAACCATATTCATAGCTCCTGACTTCACTTAGAAAGAAGGCATTGACTATGACAAGAAATGTTTTCTTGTTTCCAGGTATACTACCATTAGAACCATCATTTCACTTGCTCCAGTATTTGGATGGATGTAAAGACAACCTTTCTCAATGGTAAGATTGAGGAAGAATTTTATATTGAACAACCTAGAGGCTTTGTGACTCATGGGAAGAAGACCCACGTATGTAAACTAAAGAAATCCATGTATGGACTGAAACAAGCTCCAAGAGTCTGGTATGCCAAGATGGATGGATTTCTCCATAGCTTGGGGTTTTCCAAAATTACAATTGATTCTAACTTGTACTTTAATGTTTTTCATAATCATTTCTCTATACTTGTTCTATATGTAGATGACTTGTTTCTTATAGGTGATGAAAAGTTGATAGACCAGTGCGTTGAAATATTGTAACTTCAAAGAATATTCTATATGTATCTTTTTGTGGTCCCCGATGGTCCTACCGAGAGAACCACTTGTATTACTTTGTACCCCAATGCTTCTAATCAGAAGAACTAATAAGAGTCATGAGGTAGTCCCCTCTAATTGTAAAGGTGGGTCATTAGCACTCCAATGTGGTTACTTGAGCCTACATGTGTAACTCGAGCCTACATGATTAACTCGATCCTACATGTCAGAATTAATAATTAAAGTGAATGGATGAATATAAATAGAGGTGTGGCGCTCCTCATTTGAAGCACACACTCTCACTTGTGTAGCACATTAGTGGAGGAGAGAGAAGTAGCTGGAGAAGGAGGAGGATCAGTATTTGATCTCCCTTTTGGTTTTACCTTTTATCTTTTGGGGAATCTATATTGAGGAAGATTTTGTTGGGTTTTTCCCTTTAGGGTTTTCCCAAGATAAATCTTTGTGTTCCTTTTGTATGGTTGTGCTTGTCTATCTTTCAGTGATCTTGTTTATATGCTTTTGTTATGAAATTGAAATGAAATACTAATGATTTAGCTTAGCATATGAAAATTCAACATGGTATCAGAGCCACCCTGAAACAAGACATTGTGCAGCTACAGAAGCTAGGGATTCTTAATTTTTGGGTCTCTCTCCACAATTGATTAGCAAAAGAAGGCTAGGTTGACTCTCCATTGAAGGGCGCATCTTTCTGTCGAAGCGAAATTCGATTTCGAGCCTTTTCAGTTTTCGGTGCAAGAAATTAGGGCTTTCTACAGAAGAAGAATTTTTGAGTAAGCCCAGCATAGGATTTCTCTCCTCATCAAAATCTAATTTTAGAGACCTGGATCAAGATTTTTGGTTGGGTGAAACTCCAGGAAATTCAAACCCTAGTTTGACCCCAAGCTAAAAAAACCCTAAATACTAAAACTAACAAGTTTTGGTACATTCTCTATATCTTGGGATTGGAAAAGGATCAGGAGCTTAAAATTGCAAAGGTAGAAGATAAAAACATTATGTACACTGTGTCCAACATTCAGCCTCAGATTCGCTATATTCTGGTAGATATGATCCCTCCAAGTTAGGGTTCCAGCCTCTTCCAGGATTCATCCCTAAACAGGACACTCGGGGAGAATTGTTATATCTCGGGCTAAAAAGTTCCAAATGAAATTTTGGAAGATTTTCCAAAAAAGGAACAGACTTTACTTTTTTTGGTCCGAGTTTCAGACTCAGGAGATGAAACAGTGACATGTGGAAGTTCATACAACTTCGCTTTTATAAACAGTCCTGTAACAGGTTACCTTGGGAAAATGATCATAAGTCCCAATTGGTGAAACCTATGGTGCTGGAACAGGGACATGTGAGGGTACCTCATTACGAAGTTTTAGACACAGAGGAGTAGTAATTTCAGAGATAGCGTAGAAACAGTATCAGGAATTTCTGCAGGAGAAATTGGAAAACTAGGGCTTCCTATTCCTGGAGCTTCCCTCCACAGTTTTTAGAAAAGGAGTACATTGGACAGCTCAGCTTGAAGAGATCTATATTTCTATCCTATCAGATATGAAATATTCCAAGTTTTTAAAATTAGGGTTTCTCTAACAAGATCAGCCAGCTCCGGAACCAGGATAGACACCTCAAATCGGTAAGATCTAATCTTTTGCTATTTCCATTTGAGGTTCTCATCAGCTTGATGATAAGCTTGGTGAAGTTGAAAACTTCCAAGCATGGAAGTATTTGATCTCTCTGAAGAAAATGAATTGGACACCTACATGAGTAGAGAGGTTCTAGTTCCAGAGGGATATGAGGCTCAAATCCTTACACCAAAAGAACTTGGTCAAGGCCAAGAAGATCATTGTTGATTCAATCACGGATCAACTTGTACCACAAGTGTCTTCCCCAAAGAAACCGAAAGAGATGTTTGATTCCTTGATCAAGCTATTTGAAGGAAATACATACATCAGAAGATGACCTTAAGAAAAAAATTGAAGAGGTAAAATAAGAAGTGAAGAATGCAGAAGTGGTGATAGCCACCTTGAATGGCCTCCCAGGATCATGGGATTCATTCATGCGAGGAATGTGTGCCAGAAGGAAGTGATTACTTTTAGCTGAATCTGGGAAGGAGAAGAATCTCGACTCATAAGAAGAGGAGAAGAAGATGGGAGCAATTGAAGATCAAGCTCTCACCATTCAAAGAAGATCCCTCAAGCGATGAGGAATATGAAGAACTCAATTCTTGAAGAACCTCTTATCCATCTTATCATTTGGATAAGAAATGATGATGTCATGAATGAAGAAGATGATGAAGTAGAAGGATCAAGAAGGAGTCTACCCACAAAATGAATAAAAGATAAGTATTCAATTGTCATGATATTATTTTGTTTTACATTTGATTATATTCAGTTGATGTGTTATGCATGATAGATTGGTTGCATTAATGACAGTAGTGAGATATGGATGAATGTTGTATTGGCTAAAAGGTTGCATGATGCATAAGAATTTGTTGTTATGCATATGTTTTATGAAATAGTTCTAACCATGAAACTGGTGCATTTGAATTGTAGGAAAGGTCTTGTACAACCTCCTACAAGAAAAAGGATGAGACTTGTTCCAAAGAACAAGTGATGACAATTCAAGATTCACTCCAATAAACATGAATCTGAAGCTCCCAGGGTCAAAGACACCATGACAAAAGAAATAGATTCAGACAGCGGTAGATCCACCTCGAAGGATGAAGACCACAATGGGTACGAGATATAACTCAAGATGGAGAAAAGAATGGCGAGACTTCCAAGCCAAACTATGAAAGAAGCTATGATCAAAGAGTAACAGTTGATCATGGGGAATGATGTATACGATATGGTTTCGAGACATAAAGGGAAGTACGTAGTATCTTCCCTATGGATCTACAAGAACAAGTGTACAAAGCAAGGTCTGTGATTTGCCTCAGAAAGAATAGACTATGACATGACATACTCTATTGACCAGACCCACTAGAAGTATATATCAAGAATAGAACCACCTATACAGAATGAAGAGGGAAGATGATCTCCACTTCAGGGGGAGTGAATATAGAATATATCTGAGTTAGACTTGGTACGACATGGTGGATAGCTTCTTGATGGATCAAGAATTTACCAAGAGTAAATTGGGTTCCAACCCTCAAGGTTGAATGCAGAAGACTAGGATATGTTGATGACCTGACAAGACAAACTCATGGAAGATGTTATGATGAAAGAATACTAGAATGATGGTTGGGATATAGTACTCAAACCAGAAAGCAAGAATGTGGTATCTTCCAAATGGATTTGCAAGATAAAATATGTTGTTGATAGAAGTAAGGAAAGACTTGTGGCTAGAGGTTTCTATCAGAAAGAGGGAATTAATTCTGAAGAGACTCTTACTCCAGGAAGCAAGGTACACTTCCTTCATAACTATAATGGTAGTTTCTTCCATGATGAAGTAAAGACAAGCCTTCCTTAATGGTATGATTGAGGAAGAGTTTTACATCGAATAGTCACAAGGATTTGAAGTTGAAGACATATGGACTCACGTATGCAAGTTGAAGAAAGTCCTCTATGGCCTGAAGCAAGCTCCCAGCGCTTGGTATGGAAGAATAGATAATTTCCTGACAAGCATGGGCTTTTCCAAGAGTAAAGTCGATCCTAACCTTTACTACAAGGTTGTAGAAGATGAACCTATCATACTATTACTATATGTGGATGATCTATTTTTGACAGGGAATGAGAAACAGATTGTAGAATGTAAGAAGAAGTTCACTGAAGAATTTAGACCTTGGTCTAATACTTTATTTCCTAGGTCTGGAAGTATGAAGGAATCCTTCTCAATCAGGGAAAGTATGCAGTGCAAGTTTTGAAAAGATTTGATATGTTTGAATGAAAATCCATGGCCACACCCATGGATTCCAACCTAAAGTTATTAGCCGATGACTCATCAGAGTTAATGGATGTGACTCAATATAGACAGATTATTGGGTCATTGATGTACTTAACAAATACCAGACCAGACATTTGTTTTGTTGTGAACACCTTGAGTCAATATCTAGTTCAACCTACACGGGTTCACCTGATAGCCGCAAAACATGTGATGAGATATCTGAAAGGGACTATAGAATTTGGTCTATACTATTATGGAAACCATGACTACAGATTGTATGGCTATACAGATGCAGATTGGGCTGGAAGTATATCAGATTGGAAAAGCACATCAGGTAGATGATTTTGTTTGGGGTCTGCTATGAGTTCATGGTTTAGCAGGAAACAGTCCAGTGTTTCTCTTAGCACGGCTAAAGCAGAATACATAGCAAATTGCTCTGCTCAGTTGTGAAGCCATATGGCTTCAGAAGCTGATATCAGGTCTCTTTGACCTGAAGATAGATACTATAATGATTCTATGTGATAACCAGAGTTGTGATGAGAGACAACCTCGTGTTCCGTCATAACACATAGAAATCCAGTATTTCTACATACGAGATAAGATGCAGATGATGATGTTTCAGTATTCCCATACTGAAGATATAGATGATGTTTCAGTATTTACATACTGTAGACGTAGATCATGGTGATTCATTATTTCTATACTGAATATAGAGATGATGATGTTTTAGTATTCCCATACTGAAGATATAGATGATGTTTCAGTATTTACATACTGTAGATGCAGATGATGGCGATTTAGTATTTCTATACTGAATATAGAGATGATGATGCTTTCAGTATTTCTATACTGAAGATATAGATGATGATGCTTTCAGTATTCACATATTGAAGATACAGATGGTGATAGTTCAATATTCACATACTGAACATGTAGATGATGATGGTTTAAATGATGATGTGCTGACGAAGCCTCTGTCTCGAGTAAAGTTCGAACACTTTCGAGACAAGCTTGGTGTTGTTCGGAAAGACCTTCCTCAAAAGGGGGAGTAGTGATGTTGCAATGGGATTGTATCATCCCTGGGAACTTGCCCTAAAGTGATTCGGTGACCTTGGTCCTCGAGAATGAAGAGGGATTGTATCATCCCTGGGCACTTGCCCTAAAGTGATCCGGTGACCTTAGTCCTCGAGAATGAATAAGTATTGTATCATCCTGGGACATTTGTCCAGAATAGATCCATGACTTCAGTCCTCGAGAATGTAGTGGGATTTTATCATCCTTGAACTTCGGTTCAGAAACGTATCTGGAGGCTTCGTTCCTCGAGAATGTGGTAGGATTGCATCATCCTTGAACTTTGGTTCAGAAAGGTATCTGGAGGCTTCGATCCCTGAGAATGTGGCATGATTGCATGATCCTTGAACTTCGGTTCAAAAAGGTATCCAGAGGCTTTGGTCCCCGAGAATGTGGAAAGATTGCATCATCCTTGAACTTCGGTTCAGAAAGGTATCCGGAGGCTTCGGTCCCCAAGAATGTTGCAGGATTGCATCATCCTTGAACTTCGGTTCAGAAAGGTATTCAGAGGCTTTGGTCCCCGAGAATGTGGTAGGATTGCATCATCCTTGGACCTAGTCATAAAGTGATAGGGACTGATTATCTTGTAATCAATCCGGTTACTTCTGTTGTCAAGAATGCGGTAGGATTGCATCATCCTTGGACCTAGTCCTAAAGTGATAGGGACTGATTATCCCGTAATCAATCTGGTGACTTCAGTTGTCGAGAATGCGGTAGGATTGCATCATCCTTAGACCTAGCCCTAAAGTGATAGGGACTGATTATCACGTAATCAATCTAGTGACTTCATTTGTCGAGAATGTGGTAGGATTGTATCATCCCTGGACTTAGGTCCAAAAGTGATACGAAGACTTTCATCTTCGTATTATGGATTGCAGGTTGTTGATGATGATGATGATGATGATGTACTGATTGAAAGATCAGAGTATGATGATGATGACATACTGATCGAAATATCAGAGTATGATGACATACTGATCGAAAGATTAGAGTATGATGATGATGACATACTGATCATCAGAGTATGATGATGATATTACTGATCAAAAGATCAAAGTGTGATGATGATGACATACTGATCAAAAGATCAGAATGTGGTGATGATATTGCTGTTCGAAAGTTCAAAGTATGATGATGATGTTGCTGATGCTACTGATCGAAAGATCATAATATGATGATGATGTTGCTATTCGAAAGTTCAAAGTACGATGATGTTGCTAATCGAAAGATCAGAATATGATGATGATGTTGTTGTTCAAAAGTTCAAAATATGATGATGATGATGTTGTTGATCAAAAGGTCAAAGTGCTGAAGATGTTGTTGCTGATCGAAAGGTCAAAATACTGAAGATACAGTTGTTGATTGAAAGGTCAAAGTGTTGAAGATGTTGCTACTGATCAAAAGGTCAAAGTGCTGAAGATGTTGCTGCTGATCGAAAGGTCAACGATATTGTTGATCGAAATGGTCAAAGTTGTTGTTGATCAAAGCAGTCAAAGTGTTGATATTGCTGAAGACTGAATATTGAAGATGAAGACTACATGATGTTGAAAAGCTTCCAATGATTTATAGATGTGTTACCCTGACGATGTTGTTGATGTCCTCTCTCTCTCTCCTATTAACGGTTGTTGTTGATGTTGTTGTAGAATACCCTTCTCGTTAAGGGGGAGTGTTGAAATATTGTAACTTCGAAGAATATTCTATATGTATCTTTTTGTGGTCCCCGATGGTCCTACCGGGAGAACCAATTGTATTAATTTGTACCCTGATGCTTCTAATCAGAAGAACTAATAAGAGTCATGAGGTAGTCCCCTCTAATTGTAAAGGTGGGTCATTAGCACTCTAGTCTGGTTACTTGAGCCTACATGTGTAACTCAAGCCTACATGATTAACTCGAGCCTACATGTCGGAATTAATAATTAAAGTGAACGGATGAATATAAATAGAGGTGTGGTGCTCCTCATTTGAAGCACACACTCTCACTTGTGTAGCGCATTAGTGGAGGAGAGAGAAGTAGCTGGAGAAGGAGGAAGATCAGTATTTGATCTCGCTTTTGGTTTTACCTTTTTTCTTTTGGGGCATCTATATTGAGGAATATTTTGTTGGGTTTTTCCCTTTAGGGTTTTCCTAGGATAAATCTTTGTGTTCCTTTTGTATGGTTGTGCTTGTCTATCTTTCAGTGATCTTGTTTATATGCTTTTGTTATGAAATTGAAATGAAATACTAATGATATAGCTTAGCATATGAAAATTCAACACAGTGTAAGAGGGAGCTTACCTTTGAATTCAAGATAAAATATCTCATATTGATGCATTATTTCCTTGGCTTAGAATTCTGGAAAAATCCGGGTGAGATCTTCTTGACACAAGGAAATTATGCAGTGGATATCTTGTAGAGATTTGGGATGTAGGACTGCAAGTTCATGATACCAATGACTACCAACTTGACAAAGTCACGAGACTCGGCATCTAGTTCACAGAATGTGGACTCTACCCTATATATACATCTCATTGGTTCCCTGATGTATCTCTTACATGCGATACCAGACATCAGTTACATAGTGAATGCACTGAGTCGGTTCATGTCCGATCCGAAGCACATACACTTGGTAGCTGCCAAACATGTACTCAGATATGTGCAAGGTACTATCACTTATGGGATAAGGTATACTTCTAGTAGTGGAGTATTGTTATCTAGATATACATATTCATATTGGGTTGGCAGTGCAATTGACCTGAAAAGTACCTTTGGTTATTTCTTCAGTATGGGATTAACAATGATCTCTTGGTCCAGCAGGAAGCAGGGTTCCATAGCTCAGAGTACAGTTGAGGCAGAGTATATTGTTGCAAGTGATGCCTACAAGGAAGCAGTTTGGCTCAGAAAACTGATATCTGATCATTTCGGGGAAAGCTTGACTCAATGATCATCCATTGCGATAATTAGAGTTGTGTAAATCTTTCGGAGAACCCAATGTTTCATGATAGATCGAAAGACATTGAAATGAGGTATCATTTCATTAGAGACCTAGCGCAGAGAGGTTCTCTAAATTTGCAGTACATTCATATGGATGAACAAATTGTAGAGATATTGACCAAGACGGTGTCATCATCAAAGTTTGTGTACGTTCGTGACAATCTTGGTATGGCAGATAATTCCTCTCTTGTTGAGAGGGAGTGTTGATTTTTCTGAGCAACATTGAGACCCATTCTCTTAGGAGAATGGGGACACTTGGTCCGAGACCATGGTGTATACTCAACCCATTATTGAGTGACCATTCTGTTGGATGGTAAATATCTGGTCCTTGACCATGATATCCACCCAGCTCTTCCTTGGATAGACTCAACCCAGTGTTGACTGACCATTCTGTTGAATGGTAGACATCTGGTCTGGGACCACGATGTGGACTAATCTAGTACTGGTAGACTCAGATTAGTTATGATTATCCATTCTCTTGGAGAATGGAGGCGCTTGTTCCATTACCAAGTATTTGACCTAGGATCAAGTTATGCAACCCATGGCTGAGACACCTGGTCTATTACCAGTAAGGCACTATAATCCCTAGACTGGGTCTAGGCATGTGTGACACTCTGACCCTTGATCTATGGGTTTTGTGTACTTCTCCAAGGCTTCGCTACCCTTGGTTAAGTTACCCTAGTACCTAATATATGTGTCACACAGAGTGTGAGATAAAAGCATTAGTAACTCTCTTGGTTTATGATGATGTACTTTTGGAATAAAAAAGATCACAAGTAATGACCATAGGGGCAGTTGGAAAAAGGCTAAAAGAAAAAGTAAAAAATACATAAGGACTTTTGGATCACAGGTGAAAAGTCAAAAATAAATAAGGACTTTTGGTAAAAGTCAAAAATACATAAAGCACCTTTTTGGTAAAAAGCTAAAAGTGAAATTAGGAAAGAATAAAATATTATTATTTTTTCTTTCCTAATTTTGGTCCACTTATAGGTGACTAAATACTATAAAAGAATATCAAGTCAATTTATTATTACATATACACTTGCTCTCACAGGTACAGTTGCTCAAGGTTGAAGAAAGAATATTTTGTGATTGTGCCCTAGCATGGATGAGTCTAGCTAGGGCATCATCATTCTCCATCAACAACAAACCCTAATCTAGAGTTTTCTATCTTAAGGGTTTTCTCAACAAACATTTCTCTTCAACAACCATCTTCTTCTCTCTCCAAAATCCGGGCATCCACAGACATTTTTGGGCAAGTTATTTCAGGCAGCTGGGCATCCTTTTTTCTTCCCTTCACGGGTTGTCATTTTTATTCTGGGCATGCCTCTCTAGGTAAATTCCCTCTCAGCACCCACGGGAAGCCTGTTACAGACATACCTGTGAGGGTTTGGCTCACAACCAACCCTCGGGCATCCCTAGGGCAGACCCAAAAAGGTTGTCGTATCCTAGCAGCACCTTCGAGCAGCCTGTAGGCATACCTGTGAGGGTGTTGTAGCAGCCCGAGGCTGCACAGACCCTCATGGAAGCCCATGATCCACCCCTTAAGGGCTTGGGATAGCTGCTATCCCTTCGGGCATCCTGAAGCTATTGGGCAGCTTACATTCAGTCGGGCACGGGCAGAAGGAGACAGGGAAGCAAACAACCAGATTGGGTAGGTCATGTGTCACATCCCCTCCCGTCTACCTGAGAGGGAACACGACCATGGTGCTATCAACCCAGGAAATCTACGCCCCATGAACATAAGATAAAATGCATTGAAATAAAAACATACACATGTGCATAAATTATTATCATACAGTAGAAGAAAAATACACTCCATTCAACACATTAAACATGTTCATCATATTTCATCAAGCAAATACAAATGTAGAGATTAAAATAGAGATACTTATCTTGAAAGAAGTTTGTCCCACAACCAACTACGTCGCTGCAACGTTCCACCCAACCATAGGCCAGTGTGCTCATTGATATCTCAACAACACTTCCACCCCCAATTTGAGCATGATTCCCACAAGGAATAAGGGAACACTGGCAGGCTCACACATAAACAAAGGTATACCAAAATTCATTCAAGCCAAACACAGTTGGGTTTATCAGGCTGTTAGGGAGATAGAAGGCTAAATTGCTAATCTAGTGAGCTCAATCACAGAGCTATGGACACCTGCACCAGATCTGGCTTGACTTATAAACATCTACACACCCAACACAAGGAAGCATCCCCTTCTCTGCTACACAGTCCCTCGGGCTATGCCTTCCATTCCAGTGCTATTCAGGGTGTGCAAATAAGAAAACCAACCCCTCTAGATCTGTTTGTGAGGTTCCTTCATACACTAGGTTTATCAAGCTAGTTCAGACCCAATTCACTCCCAACCAGTTCAGATTAAAGCAAAATATGCACACACAGCAAGATACAAAATTCTGGGTTGAGGAAAAATGGTTTTGGCAACAAAACGAATTGCCAAGATGGGTAAAAACAACCCCCTAACAACAGTTCGATTTCCAGAAACATTTATGGCATTCACGTGGGAAAAAACGGATTCATCCAACACCCAACAATCGTGGGTCTCTTCTCCAATTTGTTGTGCAACCCAAAAACAGTTTCTCCTAGCTGGTAATGAGAATAAACAACAACAAAAATGCCCAGTAGAGATCCTATCCATTGAATGTTCGCAAAGCAACTTCCCATCCATGGGGAAAACACAGGAAACTGCAAAAGACGTGAATCAGAGTGCATAGGAGCCCCAAAAACGTGATTGAAGAAGAGTATGTGAATGCATGAGGGAATGGGCAACATTTTTGGGCAATGACTTGCCCCATAAGTCAAAAATTGTTTTCCCAAAAATGGGTGTTTCCCCAAATTCGAATTTCTGACTCCCATACCTTGAACATTCTCATGCAATAACTAACCCAACCAATTTCTGGCAAAATTAAATGATTGGGCACAAGAGACAAAATGGGTATTTGACAGTTTGATGGGTTCTCCCTTTGACATTTGGATTTTCCCCATTGGACCAAAGGTTTGAATATTCCCCCCCCCCCCCCCCCCTTATTCTTAGGAAATCATGCCCCCATCTCATTAATTGTTGCATTGACATAGCTAGTTGTGGGTATTTTAATTAAATTGCACATTTACATGATGTCCAAATTATAATGTGTCTAGCTAGCACGAAATACTATCGGCAACGATTTTTAATCGCCAAAACATAAAATGCTAAATCAATGGTGAGGATTTTTCCTTTAGCTCCTCGCCATGATTAATTACAATATATACATCATATACATTTTTAATGCAAATGGGGTCAAAACCGAGGTGTTAAACCGGGCAGGAAAAATAGCAGCCGGGCAACAAATCGGGAAGCCCAATAGTACAGTCGGGAAAACTGTTTGAGATTCAGACAGATTTGTGATTTTCGAGCTATCTGCAATTTATTGGGGTGGGAGAGAGAAAAAGGGTATAAGCCCTATTTTTCTGAAAAATCCCTAATTGGGCAT
Organism: Pseudotsuga menziesii; assembly: GCA_001517045.1. Lineage (NCBI taxonomy): Eukaryota > Viridiplantae > Streptophyta > Pinopsida > Pinales > Pinaceae > Pseudotsuga > Pseudotsuga menziesii. The sequence goes on along the minus strand of LPNX010978469.1, from coordinate 22,084 downwards.
CGTGATGTAAAATTGGAAATTTTTTTATCTTCTGATACTATGATTGACCTCATTGGTTTTTGAGGAACTTTTTGAAGAATTTAAGTCATCTCGTTTACAAGATGAGCTACTAATGCTTTTGGGGGGTTTTGTCCTTTGAAGGTTTTCCGAGTGAAAAACTCTTGTGACCATTGTGCTGATGTGATAAATGTTATTTTACTGCACTTATCATTTGTTAAAGTTAATCTACAATTTTTTTAAGTATTTATGCTAATGCTAAAATTCAACAAATATTTCTCTAATTTGTATGGTTTATCTTTTAAGGTGCACCACATCGTTTTTTTTTTTGGTTATTTGCTATACTATGTGGAGTGTAAAGTGCAAAGTTAAGGCCTGCTCTACCTTTCCCATGCCTTTACATGCAAATAACTCCCCACACAACAAGATTTGCATCATTTGCATGCCTTATCCATTTTCAAAGGAAACTAAGGAATCATCAAAGGCATGAATTAGTCAGCTGAAACATGGAATCAAGGCTTGTTAAGAATAGACAAACTAACTAGAGAATTTTACCATTATCCATTTCTATCTTTCAAGGATCCATTAGGATCAGTTATTCCCCATGTATTCAAACCAAAGCTTTGGAATATATGGATTTTGCAAATGGGCACTTACAAATGATCCATCATGTTCATAGATTCCATTGAAGACCAAACTCGAATGTAAAGAGTTAAACCTAAACCAAATATATATTGAGTGACATAAAATAAACACCAAATTTTTTAAGATGAACATATATCTAGTCCTATGACTGACTAATCAACATACTCAAGGAAATGGGTACTAGACTAAAAAATGAAATGGAATGGGACAAGATTGAAAAACCATAACTAATTCAAAACTCTCCTCACCATGTAACAAAATTTATGTGGGATTCTCTTCCTAAAGCAACTATGATGCAATAAATTTTATTGGATGCTCATTAGTAATTTGAATCTTCATGAATCCTACTCTTCAATTCTGCAATCACTATTAGAAAGAGTCAACACATCAAGTAAGCTATGATCTTCCTCATCATGATCAGTGACATAAATATGGTCTTCAAGGTCCCAAAAATAAGAAACATGTGTTTCATAAACCCTCTCATCCACTTCTTCCTCGTGATTATCAAACAATCAAAGGAAATTTCAACATCACTAATTACTAGGGATTTATGAGGTTCATCAAAAAGAAGAAAAGGAAGCACTCGGGAATAGACATCCTCATCTTGCATTCGAACCTCTATGTCACTTTTCATATATATCTATTCTTCCACTCAAACATAATCAACAATATAGGTTAATGTCTTAGTTTTTTCTTAGATGGTGCTCACCATTCAATAAACAATAAAAGGAAAGAGGCATTTCTTGATTACTAACAAGATCCTTATTAACGAAGTCAACCCTAGCAACTTGCACTAATATCTATATAGAAAATTTAAGGAAAAACATATAAACATGAATCATCGTGGCCCAAAATGACACTTGAATTATTTGAGACATTTGGATGAGCTTCATGATGCTTAACATTACATTGTACAACTTGCTCAGATATGAAAAGGACAAGGATAAGGTGAGGATTGCTTGCATAAAAGGATATATTAAGCTTACTTCCTTACTTAAATTACAATGTTGAGAATTTAAACCGAGCCTATAAATTTATACATGTGTTCCATTTTCAAATTGGTGTTATCTGGTAAAATTTTTGGGTTGAATATATATTAGGTACAATCTGATAAAAGCTTTTTGTAAATTTGATAAATCGGCAGGCACTGCACTGTCACTGTAAAACTTTTGGGTGGGATAAAATCTGGTAAAACTTCTTGTAAATTGGATAAATCGGCAGGTAATGTACTAATGTACATGGAGTGGAAATGAAAGCCTCCAACTTTATTGGGAATTTATTAGTGAAAATAATTAACACAATAATTACATGTATGTATAATTTATAAATATATTTTGATGTATATTTTACAAGGTACTGAGAATTATATTCTTCAAAAGAAAAAAGAAAAATGCATAGATGCAAGAACACTTATAATATGTTGTAATACATAATGGAAATTTGTATAGTAATTAGTTTCGAGAATGGTATATTGTCTTTTAGTGCAAATAATTCAAATAATTAACACAACAAAAATTATACAGTGTAACTTGTAAGTATAGTTTTTTTTCATGCAGAAAATAACAGTTCTTTGATATTCATTGAATCAAAGGTAATCAAAATACATTGCAGTGATACCTAGTGTCAATCTATCAGTATACAATTATATACTTCAATCAAAACAAATGCCTTAACAAAGGAGTTGTATATTTCTATCAGATTACAAGTTGCAATGCATCGATCAAATTCTTTGTCAAGCCAAAAAGACTATATAGATTACTGATCAATCAATGGAAAAGATCCAAAAAAAATTAGGATATGATCAAAACTAGCACAAGGTTGAAACATCCTAATCCCCATGTAAGATGATCCCAAAAACCTTAATGGATCGTATTTAACTAAAGGCATGAATTGAGCCTTCAAATATATTCTCTCCTTCCATAAATTTAGTGAAAGACGAACATCCCATCTCACTACATAAGGCCTCCTTGGATAACCAATCAACCGTAGATTGATGCTCCTTATAAATATGTTGAAAAGTGAGGTCCAGGAAGGACCTCTTTAACGTTTCAATGCAAACAGACCATTGATCAAGATCGAAAACATTGAGTTGGGAAGAAATATTAGCCCAATCAATGATAACCATGGAGTCCCCAAAGATGTTTAGGTTTAGGAAGATCGATATATGATGCAAATAATAACAACGTCTGGAGTGCTAACAATTCAGCACAAGTATTGGTACTCTTCCCATAGCCAAGCTCCAAATGACAAAAATGAGCATTGTTGATCTCTAAAATAGTGCATACTCCACTATATCCATGATCCGCAACCCCGTCGAAGAAACACGTAGAAAAGGTATACGAAGGTGCCACACCAATTCTTTTGGGAGCCTTAGTATGCTCGTCAACAGGAAATTCATATGTAACCCAATCATACCAGTGCACACCATTCTGATATCAGGTCATTTCTCATCGAATATCAACCCTTTTCTTGTTTTCCAAAGTTTCCAATTGCAAATGATTGGAAGGTATAAATGGTCATTGATAGATTTAACCCATCAAAACATATTTTCATTCAGGTTCGTTGCCTCCCAAACAAAGGACAAACCCAAAATACCCACCACAACACTCTTAATAGCCCAACCAAATGAGCATCCAACAAATAAATGGTCAACTTATTCAGCATCAAAATTGCACAGGAAGCATTTGTTTGGTCCTTCCCAACCCCGTCTACACAAATTGTCCCAATAATTGATTATATTCTCTGCACATAACCAGAAAAATCATTTGAGCTTAGTTGGCATCTTCCATTTCCATAGTTTTTTTTGCCACCACCGAATCCAAAAGTGATTTTACAATGAAATTATAAGTATGTTTAGCTGTAGCCTATCCATTCGCATCATTGATGGTCCAAAATAATACATCCACCCATTCAATCAGTCTGATACCATCCAAATTGAGATTGGTAGTGTATCTAGACTAGTCCACATTCCAGTCACCACCCAACCCCAATCCATCGGCATTCAACCAATATTCATTCGTGTTCAACCACCCCTCCAAATTTAGGGCATGGCTGAGAGTGTATAGTCCATAATCATGTAGGTAGACCACAAGAAAAGAAGAAAAAACAAAAGTGTCATCTAAACCAACAATCGGATCAGTCCCCAACCTAATCAACTTCTCATCCCCAACCTTCCAACTTAAAGCTTTAGTTATCCAACTAAAAACCCAGACAAAACCATTCCAGATGTATGATGACCTGACAACAAACTTCTCAGACACTCGAATCCATACTAGCAGAGTCGAGTTACAAAAATATTTATCCAATAAAACTTGATTCCATAGGCCCTTCCCAAAGAGAGCCATCCACAAGATTTTTAACCAAAGAGAGATGTTGAACCAATCAACATTTTTTACATTCCACCCCCCATGATCATACGGTCTGGAAATGAGCTCCCAACAAGCCAAGTGCATCTTATGCCTGGTATCCAACCCACTCCATAAGAAATTGAACATAATTTGTCGAAGAGACCTCAGAATAGTAACAAGTATCTTGGCTAGTGAAAATCGAGTCTAGGTTGTATTCTAGAGCAGGAGGGAGCAGTTGCATGTAACAATGACCTAGGAAGAGGAGATTCATATGGTGTTAGAAGGACCTCCCTCATTAATAGGGAGTGTTATGAATTTAACTTAGGAGGTGTTCCTTTATGTTTATGATGTTTTATCATGGGAAGGACTTGTTAGAAATTTTATCATTTAATCAATATGATCTAGGATCTTATCTGAGAGAATAACATGCACAACAATAATGACAAGAGACAAGAGACACAAAGAGTTTTCCTCTGGGAAACCATAAAGGAGGAAACCCTGCAACTTCCTCGAAGATAGAATGAGCACCAATAGCAAAATTAAAACCCAAAAACACAAATATGATCTCCGACAATTTTTCTCTCTCTCACTTGTGCGAGCACCTCTTCTCTCACTCATGCGCTACAGTTGAGTGAGTGTGTGTTCCAAATAGAGAGTCTCACTTTCTATTTATACTAGTTTTCCACTTGACAATTACTTACCAGGTCCGACCTCACTAGGAGAGTCTAATAACCCTAGTACCCCTAAAATTTAGGGACTATTGCCCCAACTTAGAACGAAGGGTTAACCTCTATGACTTTACATGAATTTATTATATTAATGATTCTCTCAATAGGAACATCAGGGTACAATGAAATACAATATAACATATACAAGTGAATACATTTTGAAGTTACAAATACATCAACACTCCCTCTTAACTAGGAAGGTATTCCCTTCACACAATTCATCAGCATAAGTCTTCATCACTAGATCATCATCATCATCACTGCTCCCGCTATCTCGAGCAAATAGTGCTATCTCTCAATTCTCCTCGTCATAGGAAGTTCTACAGAGCCAACCCTTTTTCATGTTGGTTGTAGGCCTAGCCTCCATGTAGTTCTTCATATTCTTCAACACTGATATTCGACCATGGGAGGCCCAGCCTACCACCATGTTGGAAATGCTCAGCACTTATATCTGACCATGGGAGGCCCAGCCTGCCACCATGTTAGAAAGTCCCATCACTTACATCTGACCATGGGAGGCCCAGCCTGCCACCATGTCGAAAAGGCTCAGCACTTATATCCAACCATGGGAGGCCCATCCTACCACTAAGTCAGAAAGGCCCAGCACTTACATCTGACCATGGGAGTCCCAGCTTTCCACCATGTCAGAAAGGCTCAGCACTTACATCTGACCATGGGAGGCCCGACCTGCCACCATGTCGAAAAGGCTCAGCACTTACATCTGACCATGGGAGGAAGCAATCCTGCCACCATGTCATAAAGGCTCATGCACTTACATCTTACCATGGGAGGAACCAATCCTGCCACCATGTCAGAAAGGTTGTCGGACTCATCACTTCTCCTTATAAGGAACCTCGATCTAGAGAACACCAAGCTTCTCCCTGAAGTACTCAAACTTTACTCTGGCCATTTCTAGCATAGAATCACATCAGGGATGATTACGTGCAAGGATAACCTGCGAGCTTCACCATGACTGTTACATCCGAGGAAAACCTACAGGACCGTTTACCTCTGAGCAACTCACGAGCTTCTCCAGGATTTTATACTCAGATATCCTGTCTCACCAGCTATGCTAAAACTCCCTCTTTCGAGAGATCTATATCTGGATCACAAACCAGAGCTTCACTGCTCCTATGTCCCAAGTAGCCAATAAAGTGGCAACATATTTTTCCTCAGATGTACTCAACGCCATGCATGACTCCTTCCTGCTAAACCAAGAGATCACACATGATCCCATACTGAAGCAGCACCCCAAATTGCTCTTCCTATCAATGGCACTGCCCAATCTGAATCCACATAACCCTCTAGGTTAATCTTTTGATTTGCTTCATGCTTGAGCCCATAGTCAATTGTACCCTTTAGGTACCTCACTGCATGCTTTGCAACCATCAGGTGAACATGTCTCGGATCCATCAGTAACTTGCTCAATGTGTTCACAACAAAGCAAATATCTGGTCTCGTATTCGTGAGGCACATCAAGGACCCAATCATCTGACTATACATCGTGGCATCAACCGATTCTGATGAAGCATTACTCAATAGATTCAGGTTCGATGCCATAGGTGTGGTCATGGCCTTGCAGTCCATCATCTCGAACCTCTTCAGGATCTCTACTGCATACTTCCCTTGTCCCAGGGAGATTCCATCTGCATTCTTCCACACCTCCATGCCTAGAAAGTAGTGCATCATACCCAGTTCTTTCATCTCAAACTTGACAGCAAGTCTCCTTATTGCACCTTTAATGAGTTCCTGTCTACCTGTCAGGAATAGGTCATCGACATATAACAGGAGCATCACTGGTCTCTGCCTTCAACCTTGGAGAAAAATTTGGAGTCCGCTTCACTCTCAGTAAATCCTAGAGCCATTAGTAATATGTCCATCCTATCGTACCATGTCGAACCTTAGGATCTTCTGTAGTCACTCCCTTTGAAGTGGAGCATCATTCTCCCTCTGCCTTTCATACTCTATGTATTGAAACATTTTGTACTGGAGTGACAAGTAGCTTCCTCTACTACTAATATTCGATGTATCCATCTAGGGTCACTGGATACCAAGATCCTCTATCTTGAACCTTTTCAAAATTTATTCTCCCACCCATATGTGAGCTTGTCATCCTCTATAGAATTTCATTTTCAACCTTGTAGCAAAGGTTAAGATCTTCATCACTCTAGGTGATCTTCAAGATCCTCATGTATGTGGTATCCCATGGGTGCCTTCTAAGTTCGTATAAGGCCTTCTTTAATTTGCACACATGAGTCTTCCTGTCATGTGTCTCAACTCCCAGTGGTTGCAAATGTCTCTTCGTAGTCTATGCCTTCTTTCTATGAGAATCCTCGTGCTACGAATCTTTCCTTGTATCCCACGATGTTTCCATCTACTGCATGATGGATCTTGTAGATAGTGACGGACTTCCCTTTAGGTCTCGATATCACATCCTGTACATCATTCTTCTTGAACTGGTGCACTCCTTCCCTTTCTTCTTGGTTATTTCTTCACAACTGGAAGGTGTTGCATCAATGGTATCGCTCAACAGTGTCACATAATTGCATTGTGTCTGAGACCTCTTGAAGTTTGATCATATTATTCTTCATTTTGGATTACTTCTTGAATTGTTGTTACTTGTTCTTCGGAACAAGTCTCATCCTTCTTTTCTTATAGGCGATTGTACGCGATCTTTCCTACAATTCAAATGCATTAGTTGTATGGTTAGAAACATTTCATAAGGCATATTCATAACGGAAAATTCTTATGCATAAAGATATAATCATGCAACTATTTTAGCCAATACAACATTCATCCATATCTCACGAAAACTTTCTAGATGCCTTCCATCTCTACCATGACATCATTAAGATTGTGCACTGATCTAATATTTCAGCAAAGAGGTTTCATTATATATAAGTAGCAATGGAGAGTTGTATATCACCATGGCCTACTTACCCATCACATGCATATTAGTAGTATACTGTCAATAATGCAAACATTCTATCATGCATATCAACTGAATATGAACAAATGTATAACCAAATAATATCATGAAATGACAATTTAATACTTATATTTTATTCGTTTCATGGGTAGACTCCTTCTTGAGCCTTCTGCTTCATCATTTTCTTCATTCATAACAACATCATTTCTTATCCAAATTCTAAGATGGATAAGAGTTTCTTCAAGAATTGAATTCATCATATTCCTCATCACTTGAGGGATCTTCTTTAGTTGCTCCCATCTTCTCTTCTTTTATTATGAATCGATATTCTTCTTATGTGCACTCTTCCCAGAGTCTGCTGAAGGTAATCACTTCCTTTTGGCACACATTCCTCGAATGAATTAATCCCATGATCCTGGGAGGCCATTCAAGGTGGTTATAAAAATATCTTATTCTTCTTCAATTGCTTCATCATAGCATCGAACACTTCCTTTTGGTGTCTTCAAGGAGGGCACATGAGGGATGAGATGATCTTTAATAGAATCTGCAATGATTCTCTTGGCTCTAGCCTTAGCCTCATCTCCCTCTAGCTCCTAGAAATTTCTTCCTGAAGTACTGATCCAAGTCAATTTCTTCAAGGATCACAGAGGTCCGATACTTCCATACTTGGAAGTTGTTAGGTTCACCAATCTTCTCATCAAGCTGGTGTGATAGGTCATTTTGAAATGAGAACCTCAAATGTAAATAACAAAAGATTAGATCTTACCGATTTGAGGTGCCCATCCTGGTTCCGAATCAGGCTAATCTAGGGTTTGTCATAGAAACCCTAATTTTCAAAATTTGGAATCTTTCATATCTGATTGGATAGAAAGATGCGCATCCTCAAGGTGAGTTGAGCAGCATACTCATTTTCCCAAAATTGTGATCAGAACTGCAAAATATCTGATGCCCTAGTTTTCTTCAATTTCTTCTGCAGAATTGATATTGTTTCTTCAATATATCCGAATGTAATGCTCCTCTGTGTTTGAAAAATTCACAATGAGGTATCCTCAGCTGTCCTTTTTCCAACACCACAGGTTTGATCAGAATTTGTTTCACCAATTGGTACTTATGATAGTTTTTCCAAAATGACTTATTTCAGGACTATTCAACATAGCGAACTTGTACATACTTCCACATATCGTTGTTTCACCTTCGGGGTCTGAAACTTTTACCACAAAAATTATAGTTTGTGCCCTATCTGGAACATCGTGTGAAATTTCATTTCGACCTTTGTATCATGAGATATAGCAATTTTTCCTAGGTGTCTTGTTTAGTGATGAATCCTAGGAGAGGTTGGAACCTTGATTTGGAGGAATCATATCTCCTAGAATATAGCGAATATGAGGCTGAAACTTTTACACAGGGTACATCAGGAATTTATATTCGTGTTGTAAACGTTTCGGCTCCTGATCCTTCTCCAATATCTATATATAGCGAATGCACCAAAATGACTAGTTTTAGTCTTTTAGGGTTTTCTAGTTTGGGGTCAAATTAGGGTTTGACTTTCCTAGAGTTTTACCCAACCAAAAATTTCGATCTTGGTCTCTAAATTTAGATTTTGAGGAGGAGAGAAATATTATGTTTGTCTCACTCAAAAATTTCTCTTCTGTGAAAATCCCTAATTTCTCGCAGTAGTGGTAGGTCAAAAACTGAAAATGCCCGGAATCAAATTCTGCTTCAACAGAAAGATGCACCCTTCAATGGAGAGTTAGCCTAGCCTCCTTTTGCTGATGATCTATGGAGAGAGACTTAAAAAGTAAGAATCCATAGCTTCTACAGCTGCATAGTGTCTTCTTCTCAGGTTAGCTCTGATACCATGTTAGAATTTTTATCATTTAATCAAATATGATCTAGGATCTTATCTGAGAAAATAACATGCACAACAATAATCACAAGAGAGAAGAGACACAAAGATTTTTCCTCGAGGAAACCATAAAGGTGAAAACCTCGCAACTTCCTCAGAGATAGAATGAGCACCAATAGCAAAAGTAAAACACAAAGATGATCTTCAATAGTTGTTCTCTCTCTCACTTGTGCGAGATACTCTTCTCTCACTCATGTGCTACAGTTGAGTGAGTGTATGTTCCAAATAGAGAGTCTCACTCTCTATTTATACTAGTTTTCCACTTGACAATTACTTACCAAGGCCGATCTCACTAGGAGAGTCTAATAACCCTAGTACCCCTCAAATGTGGGGACTATTTCCTCGGCTTACAACGAAGGGTTAACCTCTATGACTTTATTATATTAATGATTATCCCGATAGGAACATCAGGGTACAATGAAATACAATACAAGATATATAAGTGAATACATTCTGAAGTTACAAATACATCAACAGGACTAAGTTATGTTCCATAGGTGAACTTTTATAAATGTAAAGCGATGTTATATTTTAAAGTGAGTTTTGTACTTTATCACTTAAAAGTAGTTTTAATTTGTGGGTCCCATGAAATATTTAATGTAAATTTAATTAATTTAAATGTATTTATTATGTGCCAAAAATAACTTTGATTGTCTTGAAAATCGAGCCACTAATAAACTGCTGAGATTTCTCGATTTTCAAGACATTCAAAGTTATTTCTGGCACATTTCTCAAGAAGATTAACAAATTTAATGCACAAAAAGTACAACATTAAATGATGGTACAAAATTGCATTCTAAAGCTTTTATTGTGGTGGCACAAATCCCCAAAAATATGACAAACCTTACCTCATTAATTGTTGCAATAAATATGGCACATGTGGCACAAGTTTTCAAGTTGTTCTGGGAAGATTTATTATTAGTCTAATACGATCGTACAGTAGTAGCAGATTGGCACATGTGAGGGAGATTGTACATGCGCAAAAGGCATAGAAATAGAGGCATCAGTTTGTCAATAAGAGATTGTCTTGGTGGGTTGAGATAAGTTGTCATGTTAATGTTATTCTAATTCTCTGAGTGCAAAATTAAATTTTTGCAAGAAGCTTCAGTTTCCTCTCAGTTCAATAAAATTATCTCTTTGGGTTTTCCCCTATTGGGATTTTTCCCCGGGTCTTAGTTCAATAAAATTATCTCTTTGGTTTTTCCCCTATTGGGTTTTTTCCCCAGGTATAGCCCTAAATTGAAGTGTTCATATTCTTATCACTGGATGAGTGATTTTTGATTTGGTGTTTGTTATTTAAAGTTAGAAATCACTATCTATCAGAGAATTGATCGATTAATTCGGAAAAGCAATAAACCATATGTAAGATAAGTGTTTGATTAAATGTATGTATGAACAAGTTGATTATTTAGTCAAATTTATTCACATCTCATAGAGGTTATAGCAAATTATCATTGCCATTAAACGAAAGAGTAATGGACATGTTGTAATCTTTGTAGGTTCTCAGAGAACGGGTTTCAAGGGCGTTGATTAAGCCCCTTTATAGGGGAGCATAGGGGACTATCAAGTCCCTTGATATGGGAGTGTACGGGGCTAGCAAGCCCCCCGCTAGAGCTTTTGGGATAACACCCTCGAAAGAAATTTTTTAGTTCATTTTTTGGTCCATTTTGAGTTATTTTAGACCTATGGTTTTGTTTCCCATTGTAAACTAATTATGGTCAAGGAATTGGGGTTGTAATCTAATATGGGTTAATGGATTAGGATTTTGGATGCTATAATATTGTATTACAAACAGAAAAGATAATACAATGAAATAGTGAGTGGAGAAACTCTCGGGAATGTTGGTTTTTCCGATTTTAGGTGTACAAGGTAAATCTTTGTGTAATATGTCTGTGAGGCATTGTTAAATTTTGGTATTGTTTTTTCTTTGCACAAGTTTATCAAAGTTCTTCAACGAGGAACCAGGAAATCAATGGGGAACTAGATATGGCTAGCCAAAGTCTATAGACCAATCCTATCAAAGAAAATGCTTAGGCCATTGCAACCAATCTTAGACATCATCTAAAGGTTGTTGAGATTCGAGTTGCAAAAGTGGTTCAATTGGTAGCCAAACATCACTAGTTGAATAATAGGAAAAGGCCCTCGATAAATTTCTTTTATGCCTTAGCCTTAAAAGCAACAATGAAAAAAATTAAAAACATGAGAACGATTAATTAACAGGATATAGAAAAAGAGTTTGTTTCTCACTAAAGAATGGGAGTGAAGCACATAGGGAATCCATGTAAGCTTGTATTGGCATGGCATGGCATGTTGAAGGCCTAAGAGTGTTCAAACAAGATTATGTGATCAATAATCAACTATGGATGAGTTTTCCACAAATCTATTATAGATAATTGATGAAATTCCCACCTTTGGACATATTCTCAACTGATTTTACAAAGCAACTTAGGACTTTATTAGTTTGGACATGCTTAAAGTGTATAAAGAACGTGTCAAAAAGTAGTTATTGGGGGCAATCCTCAACAAATGTGTTATGAATTTTATTCCTAAAGCTGTAAACCCCAAATTCGGTATGATTTGGAGGAATATTACGCTTTGAAATATCTCATACAAGATGTTATCCAAAGCTATAATACTGAAAGTCACAAACCCTTCTCTAGTTCACTCACCCTAAGGAAAGTGGATTTATCAAAGGGCATTTTATTCTAGATATCATCATAGTTGTTTGGGAAAGCATGGAATGAACTTGCTACTTAGGCATCAAAACCTTTTTCATCAATATTGATTTGGAGGAATACAACAAAGTGGAATGGCCCTTCATCTTAGTCATTCTCAAGGACCATGGTCTTGCACCATTCTTTCTACCGATCAATGAACATTGTTTGTAGAAGCATCATCTTACCTCCCTCTCAATAGGAGTAAATCTAATGAAGTGGGTCTTTTCATGTTTATATGGAAAGGCTTCCCATTAACACATACTTTGTATGATACAACAGTGGCCCATCTTAGAGTTGGTCAAGGGCTCATCAAAGGAATTCCCTTGCCTAGACTAGATGCAAGTCAACTTGGCAATGGGCAATTTGTTGATGATTTGTTTTTCACTATACTTGGGGAGAGACAGTAGATCAAAAACACATATAATACTTATATATTTTTTGTACAACCTAAATCTCAAATATCCAATGGTCCAAAATAGGTAAGACTCTCCAACATTCCCCTCTAATTTTGGGGTTTTGAATCCCTGCAAGACATAGGAAACACATTCAGTAATTTTTTTCTTTGAACTAAATAGACATATCACCACATATGTCCACATATATGTGGAAATGTATTTCAATAAGGGCTTCCCGACATAAATCAAGTTGGTGGAAAAAGACTACCCCCAAATCAACCCCTCAACTACGACCAAGTTGCTTTCAAGTGTAGAGCTTACTTCAAAAATTGTCATATAACATGGTGGGTGGAAGCAATGGAATATCATCACCTCATTAGCAAAGAACCTTTGAAAATAAATCCATTTGTTCAAAACCACCCTTGGGGTAGCAAGGCGAATAAAAGAAATAAGGAAATACTCCAACGAAGTCAAAAAATCAAAGAAATAACCCAAGCCACTCGTGCAAGAAGTCCAACAATTGGAAGAGAAGAAGAAAGTCGTTATTGATGGATCACAATAACCATTGGAAACCCTAGATTTCAAGAGAATTAGCACCACAAAACTCAATGAGACAATCAACAAGTAATAATCACACCTCATCCTCACTACATTTTCCCAATAGCTAAGTCGTAGTAACACCAAAAGAGGAAAGGAAAAGAGGATAAACACTATTTGTGAGAGATCCAAGAAGATGAGATTGGAAGAAGGTGAGAACCACCGCTAGAATTTATTTTAATAAATATTGTGTCTACATCTTGTTGTAATCAATTTATCAAAGTTTAAACATGTAATCCTAAGAATCCCTAACAAATGAAACCATTTTGTTATCTTTCCCTCTCTACATTCCCCCTATAAACTAGTAAAGATGGAAACTTTTACTATATAATAACCATTTCTTGAGATACAAAAATCTTGTGTTCCAAAACTAAATGTTACAAGCAAAGAATTAATGGCACGCCAAACTATCTCATGAGCCAATGATACTCCTAGATATAATAAAACCAATTGCTTAATTATTCGGGCATCCATTTTTAGTTCAATGACATAGTGGTCTTGAGGGTGGACTAAAAAGTTGGGAAGTGGATTACGAATGCCATGATTTTGGATACTCATTTTCAGATTTGTACAAAAAATCTAGATGTCAATCAAGTTTAATTGTCCACTTGTCAAGCACCCTCAACAGTGCTTACCTAATATTGAAAGTCCTTCAAACCTTTGCTATGGTAAAACTTTGAGGGCATGATGGATTTCATAGAGTCAATTGTAGGGGGTATGGGTATCCCAAATACTCATACCATATCTCATGCTCTTTGTGCTAAATGGATCATCGGGGCCTTGAAAGGGAAACAAATCTAAAAACTTATTTCAGGAGTGTCATTTTACAAGGAGCCCCACATGGCAAGAATTCAAGATTGGGATTGATCTTTTAAGAGTCTCATATTAACCTCAAGCAAAGTGAATTAAATGAACATTTGTGGTGTAAAGCATGTCAAAATCACAAAAGACAATCAACCCATTTTTAGTTGGAAAGGAAATAGTTTTTTCCTTAACCTGTCCGAGTCAATAAGCAATAGCTTTGGTGGTTTCCCATGTTTTTTATATAGAAAACCCATGATATAATGACCCTAATCCTCAACTTTATAATTTTCCATAAAGAATTAGGGCTTCCTATATATTTTTTACTCTTGTATCGAGGATTGGGTATATTGAGGTGAGCTTAAGGAATCATTCAATCTCTTGAACTTGAATATAGTTTTCATAGGTCAGAACAAACATTTGATTCCAAATCACCTCCTCTTCAAGTTGAGCATCAAGGCTCCAACTAATTGGTGATAGTGGGATTGTAAATATTTGAAGGCCTTCCAAAAATACAAGTCAATCAATGCACATCATTAGCTTAATGGCAAGTCACTTCTAGACACATAATTGAAAAAGTTATAAAATCTAAAGTCAAAGTTATCTACTTGACTCTTCAAAATTTGGTGTGGTGAAATCCCTCTGTTAAGCTAAAAAATATGTTTTGCTAGTTTGTATGCGTGGTTGTAGGCTGTCATTTGGTTCATCTTAGTATCCCTCGCCTCAAATGCCCCTTTTCCAATCACCCTAGATCTCTTGAGCATGTTCTCTAGTAAATGAGTCTCAATGTTTGGCAACCACTTATTGCCCAACCCCATTTCCTTGAACGCAGTCATCGTAGGTGAAAAATTACACTGGACTATGGAGTTTCAATCTACATGACTACTCATAAGAATTGAAACATGTATTTTATTACAAAAAGGTGAAATGATAGTATTTTCAACCAAACCCCTACAAATAAGATTGGTGTTGTGGATGATGAAATTTCAATGTGTTAAATTTTTTTTTCTTATTTTTCGGTGCTTCAACAAATAACTTGATCTAGAGCCAACTTAGTTACATCATAGAGACAAAAGGTCATAGTCGAAGTAATTGGATGATTAAATTTCAATGTGTTGATGTTTTTTTCTTTTTTTAAATGCTTCATATATTACTTCAAAGAACAAATAAGTGCATCTAGAGTCAAACCGATTACATCATGTAGAGAATAGGGGTGCCAAGAAAGTACCAATCTACAAAAGTTAAAAAGGACATCACATGAGCTCATGGTCCTACAAGGAGGGACTCAACGTTATGGCGGAATGCACAAGAGTAGAGTCAATGTTTTCTTAAATCTTATAAACTCCCCAAGAATAAAGGGATGAGGAACCTACTCAAAGGTATCTTTACAACAATGCTTGAATAGAATCCTAGTTGAACCAATAAAATAAAATCCAAAGTAATTTACAGTTGTCCCTTACCATCAAAGTGTCAAAATTAGTAATGCCAACGTTTAAGTGGGTACCTACATTAGAGTAATGCCTAAACAACTCATAAAAATTCTTCTCTCATAGATATAAATGTGCTTACTACTTTTCCAACTACAATCCCATCATAGAGGGTCTTCCACATGCATTTGCATTTTAAATAAAGAAATGCTCAAGAATAATACAACAAAGACTCTAAAACATGTTGTCACCACCAGAAATATTTTGAGCATGGTAAACAAGCATCCATGTATGCCACTACTAATTGTTTTGATTTCACAAATCCTTTCAAAAACACAATCATTTCAAGCCAACCTTTCCCCACATAAGTTGGTGGGAGTCCAATCCGACCCCCTGAAAATTTAAACATTCATATTGGACAAGATGTTAGATCCCAAGCATCCCAGGTGCTGGACAATTTGGTTGGAATTAATGTCAAACAATTAGTCCAGTTCTTGTTCTACGTCTTCAGGACTCCAAGAAGAAGTCATATACGGTGTGAAGTAATATGTCATCACAAGATGAATTGTTCAGTGTGACAGCCGAAAACTGTGTGATCAGCCGAAAACTGGAAACGTTCATCAAACTTTAAAATTGTAGAAGTTTAGAATGGTATTAGTCTAAACTAGAAATGTTGGAGATGTTCATCGAATCTTAAATTGCAAAGAATTAGAGTATCCCTAACCTTTGATCCAGGAGGATATCCCATTTGACCAAAGAAATTGTTCTTCAAAATGCTTAAGTAAGGTTACAGTTGTATAGTGCTCGTCGAGAACTTTCCAGCAATATCCATTTTGTCAAATTTGGACTTCAGATGAAAAAGTTATGTCACTTTGAAGTCTTTGGCATGGAACAGTCGGAAGTCGAAAGTCGACGTGCGTGTTGCTTGTTGTTGGTTGGCGGTGTCGATTACTGACGTCTGACGTCAGTAGTTGGGGGTCGGAGTGTATTTTTTTGTCGATTGGATTGTCCGTGCCAACTATCGACCTCCGACGTCGGGAAAGTAGGCATCGTACAATAGTTGGAAGTCGAGAGTCAGAGTGTATTTGTTTTCCGATTGGATTGTCATCACCGACTACCGACCTCCGACGTCGAGAAAGTCAGCATCAGACATACGGCATAGGAAAAGTCAGCATCAAAACCAGTCAAGGTGTTAAAGATCAATGGTCAAAGTTGGTTGAGAATTATGTAATATTCTCCTTATTGTTAAAACGGGTGCAATGTGAAGAAGCCCTAAACAAGCGCGTTTGTTGAATGATCATGGAGAAATTGCAGGCATTAAAACCTAGGTCAAATACAGATGCTCCAATTTGCAGTAGTCAAATGTGGTCAACAATTTGTTGTTATCTCAACTGAATTTCTAAAGTCAGCAGGATCTCTATTCGTGTTGGCATTAATGGCTTGTAAAGAATTCTGATGATTTCTTATATGGGAGCCATAATGTGGTAGGCTAAGCTAACTTTGGGTGACATTGGAAGCCCTAACATGGGAATTTATTCCACTCATAACTTTGTCATAAAACATTGAGAGTTATAACCCCTTATTCCATGGAGATGTAAATTTATAATTTGAATCATTTTAAAAATTATAAATGACATTACTATGAGGTCGGATTCATTTGTGGCCCTAGTGGTTAACATTTTAATATTGGGAAACCCCAATTTCCTTGTAAAATAAGCAAAGTAATGCTTGTAAAGTAGACCTCATCATGGCCAAAATGGTGTATAAATAAGTGAGACAAATGGCTTTTGAAGTATGCGTTTTGATGTGAGCAATAATGAGCTGACTGGTTGAGACGAACCTGGCGATGATTGAGGAGCAGCAAGCTTAGGTCAGGATGAGTTTTGAAGGTTTAAGTTTGCACACAAATTGAGGAGCAACATACTTGGGTCAATTGCACAGTATAAAGTTGCAATAGTTTTCTTTTGAATGAATTTGTTGAGGTACTTAAACATCTTGTTTGGGAGGTAGGGTGGAGCAAGGGAAAAACAAATATACTCTCAGGTTGTAGCCTGAACTAAATATTTCAATTGGATCTAAGAGTTTTGCAGAGGTTGAAGCCTCTCACACCAGTTGCAGCTGGTGCATTTACCTTATGTTGGAGCACATACTTTGAATGTATATTTGTTATATATATTCATAATTGAAGTTCCTATAAACTATTGGTGTTATCTTGTGCAAGTGGTTATATATATGGTTTTTTAAGTTAATAACTGAAGATTAAGTATGTGTATTAAATCAGTTTTCAAAATTGAAATATTGAAAAAGACCACAACATTGATTCACCCCCCCCCTCTCAATGTTGTGATTGTATTTTTCAATTGGTATCAGAGTCGACTTCTTCTCTTAGGTTTAGCCAACTTGAAGGAGTTTCTTGGTGAACACACTCTACGATGGGTGGAGTCACGTTGATAGATTTTCCTAAGTTTGATGGAACAAAATATTATGTCTTCTGGAGCAAACATATGTATGCCTATTTAAAGTATCTTGGATTTGATATCTGGACAAGTGTGCTTGATGGATATACTACTCCTAAATACGATCGGTGACCATCAAGCTCAGATGAAATGAAAGCTTGTAAAAATAATGCCATAGCAATGAATGCAATTCTTTCTAGTTTGAATGAATCAAAATTTTACAAGGTAATGAATTATACGACTGCCAAGGAAATATGGGATAAATTGGAAACTATGCATTACGGTAACTCCAAGGTTCAAAAAGCAAAGCTGCAAAGTTTCAGAGGTCAATTTGACAAACTCGGTATGTTGGAAGAAGAGAACATTGATGCCTATTTTTAGAGGGTGGAAGAAGTTGTTAACACCATGCGAGGTCTTGGAAAATCCATTGATGAAACCTTAGTTATGCAAAATATTTTAAAATCTCTTTTATCTAGATTCAACCCCAGGGTATCCGCCATTGAATAAAAGGACGTCATGAATGATCTTAAGTTGAGCCAATTACATGGAATCTTGATTGCCTATGAAATTAGGATTGCTGACCCCAAGCAAAAAGAAGCAGCCTTCAAGGAAACTAAAGAAAAGTATCAGAAAAACGAAGAACAAGTTGCTTGTTCATCAGACCTAGATGTCTCAAATGAAGAGTTGGCCAATTTTGTCAACAAGCTTCCAAGACGAATAGGAAAGTACAAAGGAATGTTGCCATTGAAATGTTTCAACTGTGGAAAAATAGGACACTTTGCAGCAAAGTGTCCCTTAAGGAAAAATAAGCCAAACCCAAGAAGAAATTTCTCAACAAGGAAGTTTGTCAACAGACAAACCTTTTTCTCTCAAGTTGAAGATGGATTTTCAGACTATGAAGAGGATTATGAATTTGTTGCTGAAGGCAGAAATGAAATCTTTTTTTTGGCCAAGGAAGATCCTCGTAACAACAAGGAGAATGAAGGAGTTGTATATCTTGAAGCAGAACTACTAGTTGCCTTAGATAAAATAGAGAAATTGAGTAACATCAATGAAAACAAGAGAAAGATCACCTAGAAGCTGTATAACCGGACATGTCCAAACTGGACAACGTGTCCTGTGTCCGCGTGTCGGACATGGACATGCTGACAAGTAGTGTCTGACACGCCTGTCTAGCATGTCCCGTGTTCGGACACGCATTTTCGGGCACTATCAAGATGTGTCCTGAAAACAGGACACATGCAGGGTGAAAAAGTCATTCGAGGCCTCAATAAATCAATTTTTTTGCCTTTTTTTTTCATTTGCAAACTTGTGGGAGAATTCTAAGAGGGTTTTTTTGCAGGTGAAGAGGATTTGAAGGCTTTGGAAGGGTGCTAAAGTCCATTGAAGGTGGATTTGGTTGGGTGGATTGCAAGCTCAACCATCAAACAAGAAGAACAATGTCTCATTCAGTTAGGGGAGGAGCTAAAGGGAAAAGGAAAGGGAGAAATGCTCCATCTATTGTCTCCCCTCCTATTCCTCCAAACACAAGCTCTTCTACTCCTTTTTCTAGTGCTCCATCTACTGCTAGTGGAGCTAATGCTCCATTGAACCCTGTTTTAGCAAGACAACAAGCCCAAGAGAAGAAATACCCTTTGTGGAGGTATGTGACTAGGAAAGAAGGGCTTGGGGCAAAGCTAGCTGGGGGAGGCAATGTGTCTTGGACTTGCAATTTTTGCAAGAATGACTTCAAGAGCACATACTACCGAGTTAAGAGACATTTGTTGGGCCTTCCTAATTGTGGGATTTCTTCATGTAAAGGTGTGAGTGTTATCCAAAGGAAAGAAATGGGAAAGGAGGATTGAGAAGGCTTAGGGAATGTAGCAGCAGCAAGAAAGAAAAAGGATGAGAATCCTCTTCCATTCTTAAGGAAACCCTCTACAAGTCGGCCTCCATTTCCACCTAGCAGAGATGATACACATCTTGCAAAAAAGAGGCAATCTTCAAGTGGTATTGGTCCAATGGACAAGATTTTCCAACAAGAGGCACGAGAAGAGGTAGACCTCACCATTGCATTATTTTTCTACCTCAACTTCATCTCCTTCAATGTTGCACGGTCACCACTGTTTATTTAAATGTGTCAAAGTCTCATCGAACAAGCTCCATCTGGTTATGTGCCTCCTAGTTCAGAGAAGCTTAGAACCACATTGTTGGTTAAGGCAAAGAAGGAGGTGGACAAAATTCTTGAGCCAATTAGATCAACATGGCCCTCATCTGGAGTGAGTATTGTTTCTGATGGATGGGCGGATCCAGCGTGCCATCCACTCATCAATTTCATGGTATCTCCCCAAAATGGACCGGTGTTCTTGAAAGCGATAGATGCTCTTGGGAAATACAAGGATGCACATTTTATGGGTGAGTTATTCATCAAAACCATTGAAGAAGTAGGTGTTGATTCTTGTGTACAAATCATCACGAACAATGCACCTGTTTGCAAGGCTGCTGGCATGATTGTGGAAACTAAATATCCATAGGTATTTTCATTTATGACACCTTTCATTGTAATTTCAATTTGTTAATGATTTGAGTTGTTAACTTGTAGTTGTTAGTGTTGTAGAGTCATTTATACTCGTCTTTTTTTCTTTTACAGGTTTTTTGGACACCTTGCATTGTCCATTCCTTGAAGTTAGCACTCAAATCCATTTCTTCATATGTGACATGGATTGGCAAAATTATTGAGCATGCACGCCATATCCGTAACTTTGTACAAAACCATACAAATGCCCTCACCATCTACAAAGAGTACACACATCTTTCATTGCTGAAGATTGCAGATACTCGGTTTGCTTCCTCATTCATCATGCTCAAGAGGTTGAGGGAGGTCAAAACCGCTCTTGGGTCCATGGTGATTTCAGAGTATTGGTCTTTCTGGAGGAAGACGGATCAAATTGCTGTAAAAAAGGTGAAGGACACAATATGGGATGATGTTTGGTGGGAGAGGGTGGATCTTACCATTAAGATCATGGAGCCACTCATTTCTTTGTTGCGCTTTGTAGACACGGACCAACCCATCCTAGTGGATGTTTATGAGGGGTGGGATTCCATGATTGAGTCCATGAGGACCATTGTTATGGAGAATGAGTGTCCCGAGTATGAGACATCAGCTGAGAACTTATGGTCCACCATTCAGGATATTCTTATCTCCAAGTGGGATAAGAATTGCACACCTTTGCATTGCTTGTCCCACTCCTTGAACTCCAAGTTCTATAGTCAAGAATGGCTCACTGGTGGGACCTCACATAGAGTCCCTCCTCACATGGATGGAGAGATTTCACATGGGAGGAAGATAGCATTTAGGCGGCTATTTCAGGATAGAGACTTACTTTATGAAGTGGAGGCGGGCTTTGTAGAGTTTTCCTGTGCTACTGGGAGATTTGGAGGCTATGATGTGGTTGAAGACAGGGTAGTTAAGAAGCCCTGTAATTGGTGGGAAACTCATGGAGCAACATGCCCTATTCTACAGAAGCTAGCCTTGAGGATCATCTCTCAAGTTACATCATCCTCTAGTTATGAGAGGAATTGGAGCACATATGGTAACTTGTACAGTTTGAAGAAGAGAAGGCTTGAGCAGTCCAGAGCATAGACGATGGTGTATGTGCACACCAACCTTCGTCTTATTTACAGGAAGAGGGAGGAGTGGGTGAAGGGAAAGACAAAGATGTGGGATGTCTTTCTTGATGATATGGGTTTGGACAACATTACTAAGTTGGCATTAGCCAACTTGGATCTTAATGATCCAGTGCTAGAGTCGGTGACATTTGATGATAGTGATCCTTTGGAGGGGTCATCCTCCACACCAGCAGATATTGATCCTATCATGGTTGAGGAGGAGGAGGAGAGCAGTGATGAGTTTGTTGATTCAGGCATGGGGGACGAGGAGGACTATTGATAGATGAGACTCTTCATTCTTGTATTTTGATCTAGATTCTACACATTTTTGTATTTACTATTGCTAGTAGCATTCTGACATCTATGTAGTACTGGTACTTATATTTATACATTATATTGTATACATTTTGATTTTCATGACTTAATGAGAAATATGGTTTTGAACTTTTGACTCATGTGTATTGACATCTTGATCTATGACTATTGACTAT
>LPNX010978418.1:604565-629863 GCA_001517045.1 Pseudotsuga menziesii | reverse complement strand
TCATCATCATCATCATCATCACCGTCAACATCATGAACATCATCATCATCATCCTCATCCTCATCCTCATCCTCATCCTCATCATCATCATTCATCATCATTCATCATCACCATCAACACCATGAACATCATCATCATCATCATCCTCATCATCATCACCATCAACATCATCATCATCATCCTCATCCTCATCATCAACATCATGAACATCATCATCCTCATCATCATCATCACCATCAACATCACGAACATCATCATCATTCATCCTCATCATCATCATCCTCATCATCATCCTCACCATCAACATCATGAACATCATCATCATTCATCATCATCATCCTCATCATCATCACCACCATCAACATCATCATCATCATCATCCTCATCATCACCTTCAACATCATGAACATCATCATCATCATCTTCACCATCAACATCATGAACATCATCATCATTCATCATCATCATCCTCATCATCATCATCACCATCAACATCACGAACATCATCATCATCATGCTCATAATTATCCTCATCCTCATCATCGTCATCACCTTCATCATCATCATCATCATCCTCACCTTCATCATCATCATCACCATCAACACCATCAACATCATCCTCATCATCATCATCATCATCCTCACCATCAACATCATGCACATCATCATCATTCATCATCATCATCCTCATCATCATCCTCACCATCAACATCATGCACATCATCATCATTCATCATCATAATCCTCATCATCATACTCATCATCATCATTCATCATCATCATCCTCATCATCATCACCATCAACATCATGAACACCATCAACATCATCATCATCATCCTCATCATGAACATCATCATCATCATCCTCACCATCAACATCATGAACATCATCATCCTCATCATCATCACCACCATCAACATCACGAACATCATCATCATCATCATCCTCATCATCATCATCATCACCTTCATCATCATCACCATCCTCACCTTCATCATCATCATCACCATCAACATCATCAACATCATCCTCATCATCATCATCATCATCCTCACCTTCATCATCATCATCACCATCAACATCATGAACATCATCATCATTCATCATCATCATCGCCATCAACATCATGAACATCATCATCATTCATCATCATCATCCTCATCATCATCACCACCATCATCATCACCATCATCATCATCATCATCATCATCATCCTCACCATCACCCTCAACATCATCACCATCAACATCATGAACACCATCAACACCATCATCATCATCCTCATCATCAACATCATGAACATCATCATCATCATCCTCACCATCAACATCATGAACATCATCATCATTCATCATCATCATCGCCATCAACATCATGAACATCATCATCATCATGCTCATCATCATCTTCATCCTCATCATCGTCATCACCTTCATCATCATCATCATCCTCACCTTCATCATCATCATCACCATCACCATCATCAACATCATCCTCATCATCATCATCGTCATCCTCACCTTCATCATCATCATCACCATCAACATCATCAACATCATCCTCATCAGCATCCTCACCATCAACATCATGAACATCATCATCATCACCATCAACATCATGAACATCATCATCACCATCACCATCAACATCACGAACATCATCATCATCATGCTCATCCTCATCACCATCCTCATCAACATCATCATCATCATCATCGTCATCATCATTCATCATCACCATCAACATCATGAACATCATCATCATCATCCTCATCATCATCACCATCAACATCATCAACATTATCATCCTCATCCTCATCCTCATCCTCATCATCATCCTCATTCATCATCATCATCATCATCATCACCACCTTCATCATCGTCATCATCATCATCATCATCATTCATCATCATCATCATCATCACCTTCATCATCGTCATCATCATCATCATCATTCATCATTCATCATCACTATCAACATCGTGAACATCATCATCATCATCCTCCTCCTCATCATCATCCTCATCATCATCCTCATCATCAACATCATGAACATCATGAACATCATCATCATCCTCATCATCATCCTCATCATCAACATCATGAACATCATGAACATCATCATCATCCTCATCATCATCATCACCATCATCATCATGAACATCATCATCATCATCCTCATCATCATCGTCACCTTGATCATCGTCATCATCATCATCATCATCATCACCGTCAACATCATGAACATCATCATCCTCATCCTCATCCTCATCATCATCATCATTCATCATCATCATCATCATCACCTTCATCATCGTCATCATCATCATCATCATTCATCATCATCATCATCATCACCTTCATCATCGTCATCGTCATCATCATCATTCATCATCATTCATCATCACCACCAACATCGTGAACATCATCATCATCATCCTCATCATCATCACCATCAACATCATGAACATCATCATCACCATCCTCATCATCAACATCATGAACATCATCATCATCCTCATCACCATCAACATCATCAACATCATCATCATCATCCTCATCATCATCATCACCTTCATCATCATCGTCATCCTCATCATCATCATCATCACCATCAACATCATGAACATCATCATCACCTTCCTCATCATCATCCTCATCCTCATCATCATCATCACCTTGAACATCATCATCATCATCATCATCAACATGATCATCATCATCACCTTGATCACCATCAACATCATTCTCATCATCATCATCACCGTCACCATCACCATCAACATCATCTTCATCTTCTTCATCATCATCAACTTCATCATCATTATCATGAACATCATCATCCTCATCCTCATCCTCATCATCATCCTCATCATCATCGTCATCATCAACATCATCATCATCATCATCACCATCATCATCATGAACATCAACATCATCATCCTCATCATCATCCTCATCATCATCACCATCAACATCATGAACATCATCCTCATCATCCTCATCATCATCAACATGAACATCATGAACATCATCATCACCACCATTGCCATCATTGCCATCATTGCCATCATCATCATCATCATCACCATCATCACCATCACCATCAACATCATCAACATCATCCTCATCATCATCACCATCAACATCATCATCATTATCATCGTCATCATCATCATGAACATCATCATCATTCATCATCATCATCCTCATCATCATCATCATCATCCTCATCCTCATCTTCATCATCACCTTCATCATCATCATCATCATCACCATCATCAACATGATCATCATCATCACCATCAACATCATCATCATCATCCTCATCATCATCAACATCATGAACATCATCCTCATCCTCATCATCACCATCAACATCATGAACATCATCATCCTCATCCTCATCATCATCGTCACCTTCATCATCATCATTATCATCAACATCATGAACATCATGAACATCATCATCATCCTCATCATCGCCATCATCATCATCATCCTCATCATCATCATCACCTTCATCATCCTCATCATCATCATCATCAACATCATCATCATCCTCATCATCGCCATCATCATCATCACCCTCATCATCAACATCATCAACATCATGAACATCATCATCATCGCCATCATCATCATCATCACCTGCGTCATCGTCATCATCATCATCATCATCATCATCCTCATCATCATGATCACCTTCGTCATCGTCATCATCATCATCATCATTCATCATCACCATCAACATAAAAAACATTTAGAATAATTAAAAAATTTACACTTTATTGTAAATATATATTTGAAAAAAATTCATTTGAAATGTAACTTATAGGTCTCACTCCAAAACACTCCAATGGCCCTTCGAATTCGCGTTCTTGATTGTGAAAATGGGCCGCGGGTTCGGGACTGTGTATTTTTTTTTTTTTATGATTTACAAATCACGTACGCGTTTTATAACTACATATCACGAGCGCGTTTTGTAGTTATATAACGTGTACGCGATATGGCTTCCTATCCTACATGTTCCATGACATGTCAGGCTCGGGTTGAACCATACCAAGTGCTATGTCAGGCTCGGGTTGATGTATTTTTGGTAACATGATCTTGTTTTTGAAAACTAGGATTGCATCTTAAAGGTCCTTCATCTTCTTGCACTGACGCGGCCCCATTATCTACCATTTCCTCCTCTAGAGCTCCGCAATATGACTGATACAAACGTTCAGGGCCTGAGATGCTTATTGTGTCGAGGAGATGGGACAATTCCACCCTATTCGCTATCACAAACACGGTCCCAACACCATTCTTCAGTATGCTAGCAGTGGAAAGAATAGAACTAGTCTCGACTCTTCCTGCAACTATTCCCAGATCTTCACAAATAGGAATATTCTCTTTAGCAACAGATGCTTTCACTTTACAAACATGAGCCTTTTCTTTACATGGATGGGAAACTATGACTGTTGCTATACTAGGGCTTTCATGAACGAGAGCTTTTTCATCACAGGCATTAGCGTTCTTTTCCTAGATAGGAGCCCTCTCTTCACAAAGTCGCAGGGAAGAATGGGTCGAGGAAGAAGATGGATTCTAAATTTGGAGGGGTTCCATGGCTCGTGCGGGCCTTCCTTTCCAATTGAAGAGGCCATCAGGTTCATTTAAAGCCATCACATGGGCTACATGATGATGGGTGGAGACCGAAAACCATGCTGCTTTCCGGATGGCATATCGTCGGGAGGAGAAGAGACTCTGACCATCATCTCTGGTAGGGGAGGGAAGAACCCCAACCCCTTTTCCTTTGCTCTTCAAACTCATCGTGGGGAAATGGGATGATCTATTGCTAGGGGAAGACCACCCTTGGAGACAATTAGCAAAACAAAAAGACTTAGGACAAATAGAAATAATTAGATAAAATTCCTTTCACCTTGGTTGATCCAATTCTTAACTTGGCTCTTTTATTTGCCAATTTATCCACCTATGAGTTGTTGCCTCGGAGGATGTGGATATAGGAAGCTTGGACTTCTCGAGAGACCTATTGAATGCGCTCATAGATTCTTTTAGTTTTTATCACGCCTCTCTTCTTTCCTGTATTCATTTTTTTGATTATTTGCTTCGAATCCCCAAGAACAATGATCTTGGCAATATTAAGTTTCCTTAATAGGTTCATTCCGTAATAAAGAGCAATCCATTTTGGTTCGTTATTGGTTTTCCAACAAGTCCCCGGGAATAAGAAAACAAATTTTTTCCTCTGGGATTGAAGATGATCCCACTGGCACCTGCCTCCCCATTATTTATAAATTTAATTATTAGTAACTTAAACATAAATTTAAAGCATTAATTGAACAAATAAAAAGTTCTAAAGTTTGATTAATGGTTTTATTTAACCATTTAACTAAGCACATTTAAATCTCAATCAAGATGTTTTTAAGCATAACAAAATATCATGAATAACAAAATATGATTGCGCGGAGAGGCGCTTTCTACAACTCAAATGGGTGACAAGATGTTTTTAAGCATAACAAAATATCATGAATAACAAAATATGTTTGCGCGGAGAGGCGCTTTCTACAACTCAAATGGGTGAGATGTGTCCCCTCTGTAATGCTGGTGTGGCACATGTCGGCTCAATAAAAATAATAATAATAAAAAGTAAAAAATAAAAAAACTTATAACATGTTGCCTTATAAAAAAAAAAAAAATATTATACTCGTATAAATATACAACCATATTAGGGAAATACACACAATCTTACAAATTAAGTACTAAAATATTATTAGTAAAATTCAATTGAATTGAGTAGTAAATATAAAAATTATAAAACAAAGAAAATATAAAATTTAATTGAAAATTAGCTAAATTGTTAAACACAATAAAATATGTGATAGAAAATATAGCCATTACAATGGAATATTATAACCATATTTATAAGGTTCTTTAAATGCAAATACAACTAGCAAGAAACCATGTGCCACTAAAACCATGTGCCTTAAACCACTTACATCCTTACTCATTCCCAAGTCAAGGTTAACCTTAACATGTAAATTTTCATTTTTAGTTATAGATAAAAACAAGTCATTTCTCAAAAACATTTGGATAAATGTTTAAAATCTTCATTTAATGGTAAAATGATTTTCAAATTCCAATAAATCTAGATTTTAAAATTTTATATGGATTATTTTACTCATTAACTACTCTTAATATTCATTATTAGTTTTAAAGAAAGACAAGTAAAGCAATTTTTGGAAAACTATTTGATTATATGATTATTAATGTTACTTAGCTCATTCTTTTACTGGTATTTACCCTATTTTGAAATTACTTAAGCAAGTTGGTCATTTCTCTCCCAAGTAGGAATACTTTTTAGACATTTTTGTAAATTAAAAAGAGTTTGCACCTCAAGAGAACTTGATCGCTCTTTGGGCTTGGTAGAGCCATAGTTAAAATGGATCTATAAGCACACTAAGTCACATACTTTTGT
Organism: Pseudotsuga menziesii; assembly: GCA_001517045.1. NCBI lineage: Eukaryota > Viridiplantae > Streptophyta > Pinopsida > Pinales > Pinaceae > Pseudotsuga > Pseudotsuga menziesii. The sequence continues at coordinate 623,387 of LPNX010978418.1, read as the reverse complement.
GAAGATGAATAACTCTTAAACAAACACTAAATATTAAACTAAAATGAACCTCAAAATCTGAAATAATATCTAAAGGTTCATTGCGTAATCATATTGATTTAAAACATATAAAAATAAACATAAAACTAGTATTTAAAAAAAAAAATCTAATTTAAAAAAATATATATTTTCAATAAAAAATATATAAATATTCTTCATTTAAATTACTACATATTAAAAATTTAAATATAAATATAAATTAGTATCCACTATTCATATCAGATTATTAGAATATAAACACAAAACAAATAATATTTAATAAAGTAAAATAAAAAAACTGATTTGAAAAAACAAAAACAAATTTACACATCTTTCTTTACTCAGCTTTTTCAAAAACAAATTTACACATCTTCTTTTAGTCAGCTTACTCAACTGTAAAATACACCTCTTCCACTACAATGAAATGAATCTCAGCTATACAGCCTTAATGGTATGAATTCCATGCAGCAGAAACATATAACATGGTGTATGACTTTACTAATTTGTTATTTTGGTAATGACCTAATTTCTCAAACCAAATCAATACTTTCTTACCGAGAAGTGTTGAGAGGTCCTCAAAAGGTTACTTCAATCCCAGCCTTGAAACCCCCAAGGGTCATGCGTTCCAGTTTTGAGATTGTAACTTAATTTTGAAGTCATTCCACGAGGCTTCGTGGTGTGAAATCTCATTAAAAAATACAACGTATCAGAAAAAAAAATCAGTTTACGAGAGAGAATCCGGTCACTGTTTTTTATCATGCTTTACAGCCTCTGCAAATTCTTTAAATATGTTTACTGTGAGGGATCTAGTCCCTCGAGATTTGCGTCTCTTAAGCTTGAAAGAATAATTAGAACTCTGCACACACAGGCCATAAATAATGTCCTAGCAATGCTTCAATGAAGTTCATGTTGCAGCTTTCATGGCGTTCGTGTATAAAAAACAACAACTGTAGGCTTAGACCTGTGTGCGCGAGAAGTTCACTTCTCCGGTCCTTTGAGTGTCAGGAGATTTCAAGGTCAAAACCAAATGTAGTTATGTAGACTGTCTAAGAGCTATTCATTGAGTTGTAGAGAATTTAATGTTGTTGAAGCAGGTTTGATGACAGTTGGATCGAGCAAATTAAAATCCAATAATCATGAAGCTTGCTGCAGCCACATTAAATACTCTGCAACTCAATAGATAGCTCTTACACCTGTAGACTGATCTGGTAAAACTAGAACAGGAGTCTAGCCACAAAGTTCAAAAGTTCAAAAAACAAGAACAACAATCAATTCTGGCTCAGTCACAGTACATGGCTTAACCTCTGCTGGGACAATGAACGGGACAATGTCTTCATTCTCATAAGATAACGTACCTTTCTCTGCCATGTTAGGGCTTTGGGATTCATGGCAGCCCGATTCAAATGAACTCGAACCGGATTCTCTGCATCAACAATATTTTCTCCATGATTGTCGAGCATCTGAACATCACAGCTGCTAATTTCCCTTGGCATCTCCTCTTCGTCGAGGTAAAACCTGTTGCCCATCTCGCGATCCGAATCCACGGCCCGTCTGCCGATGCTGACTTGAAGAGCAAAAACGACGGTCTTCAATGCATTAACCGGGTCGTTTCGATTCTTGATCAAGATTTCGCTGATCTGCGCCGGCGTCAAGGCTCCACCGGCCTGTATGCTCTGCTCAACAATGGAAAACAGCTCGTGATCTTCAATTCCTAAATAATTAAACGCCAGGCATTTGAAAGCCGGGAACCCAGCCGTGGACAGCAGTATATGCATATCCATTCTGCCCGACCGAATGAGCGCCGGGTCAATGTTGTTCTTGTGATTCGTGGTAAAGACTATGATGCGCTCCTCGCCACAGCACGACCAGAGCCCATCCGTGAAATTGAGCAGGCCGGAGAGCGTCACTCGGCTATCGTCTTGATCTTCGGAAAATTCGACCGATTTTCTGCTCTCGGTTCGTCTCGGAGCCTGAGCCGATGATCTACCCGCGGTCCCCCGCTCCGTGAGATCGATAGAGCAATCGATGTCCTCGATGACAATAATAGATTTGTTCGTCGTCTGGATCAGAAGCGCCCGGAGCTCGGAATTGTCTGTTACTTTCGTCAATTCCAGGTCGTAGACATCGTAGTGAAGATAATTAGCCATGGCGGCTATCAGGCTCGATTTACCCGTTCCAGGCATGCCGTGAAGAAGATAGCCGCGTTTCCACGCTCGCCCGACCCGGTGGTAGAATTCTTTACCCTGCCCGAATGAATCAAGATCTGCCTTGATTCTGTCCATGAGCTCCGGGTCGAGCGCCAGCGTCGAGAACGTCGCCGGATGCCTGAACGGAACCGCGGTCCACCCGCAGTCGTGAGAGCCATGGCCATTGTTGGTGTACAGCTTCCGGTCGCGGCTCCGGTTATCGTACTCCTCGCCTCGGGACGCAACATGGTCGAGGTAACCATCAAGAACCCGGGCCCGGTCCCCCTTCTTCATCTTCAACGTAAAGCTCCGTTTTTCTTCCATGGATTCCTGCACCGGGTCCACGTTGTGCGTCCACCAGAGCCTCGCGCCCCGGAACTGATCTTCCACGGTCTGATTCGGCGCTACTGTGTATGATAGATGGGTTGAGTTCTTCGCTCGGCTGACGCTCACTCTCCTCGATTGAACGGCCACGTCCAGGCTATTCAGATAAAGCTGGATGCTCCTGTAGAGATCGTTCATGTCCACGCCACAGTAGCCATTGAATTCTGGGATCTCCAGATACGAATTGGGGCTGTAGAAATCCTTCAGACATTCCCACCAGGAACAGAAGAGACGGTGTAGCCGAGAAGGTAATACATTCTGCAACACTGTTACAAGGCCCAAGAAGGACCAGATCTGTGCCAACACCATGTTTAATTGATTCTCAAGCCTCTTAATTTTTTCTATATATGATCAAATGAATGGTATATATGATGAAAATTGAATGGTAGACATAAGATCCAGTCTCGGAATTCTAAAGAATGCTAACATTCTGATGCAGAATATATCTAGGACTGGCCAACCATGGACACCAGGTTGTAAATTTTTTCTCTTTTGCGGAACAAATACTAAAAAACCAGAAGGCATCGCTGCTCAGTGGAACCCACCCTGCTGATAGTCGGCGAGACATAATTTGAAAGAAAAAGAAAAAAAAAGGAGATTACCAGTGATTACACTAAATTCTGAACGAATCTTAATGGAGGTAGTAATGGATCTGAAAAGTAGGGTATGATTTACAGATGAAGTCAAAATGAAAAAAGTGAACTAAACAATGAATTTGATAGAAGTATTGAAATCTTTAAAGGAAGCGTGAGGAATTGAATAGCAGTATTTCAATGGTGAAAGTTAGGCGTGTTGCTGCTTTATCTTTGCAAAAAAAAAAGGCACGTCTTCATTTATTTATTTATAGACTTTCAAACTTCAAGAAAGCAAGCCAGTGCTTTTCATATCACCGACATTCTGTGTACGGGTCCCTCTCGTTTTTTTTTTTCCTCTTCTTTCGCTATCCTTTTTTCTTTTTTCTTCGTACAGGCAGAGGTCCCTTTTGTTTTTTTCTTCCCTGTCTGGTTTCTTTAATGTTTTTCATGCACACTTCTGTTTATTCTTTACCTTTTACCTTTTTCATATAACATAAATTTCTGTACACATGGTTAAAAGAACTCATAACTTTAGACCATACATATATTTAAAACCTAATAACACCACTCATTGGTATGCATGTTAGAATTGAAACATAAAACCTTTCACATAACAAATACAAATACAAGTAGCTTAGTTTTATGCCTATTAGAAATTAAACATGAAACCTTTCACATAACAAAGACAAATGCACGTAGCTTAGTTTTTTTTAATAAATTAATACAAGTTTTCTTTTTAAATTAATGCAATTATAAAGATTCATTTTGAATGGAGAGTATAAGGATATTATTGCTAAGTTCATAGACTAGGGTTGGGTGAAGAAATTAATCTGATTATATAAGAGTTAAGAAGGGTGTTTATTTTTATTTATTTATTTTATTTACATTAACATGTTGGAAGAAGCTAATTGCCTTGGGTCGCTACTTTAGTTGGAATAGTTCATAGACAAGGAAGGTTGGTTGAAGAAACTAATTGTAATATAGTGACATTTACATTAACAAGTTAGAGGCACTTTGTAAAAAGCCAATTGCCTTTACTTCCTACTTTAGTTGGTATAGTTCATAGACAAGAAGGAATAATGGAAGGAACTAAATGTAATATAGGAGTTAGGAAGGTTGAACCATGTCCCTTCTTATATGGCATTTGCATTTTTAGGTTAGAGACATGATTGGAAGACGCCAACGACTATAACCCACTGCTTTGTCTAGAATAGTAATCATCCTTCTTCTTTACATTGATGTTCTGTTGAGGCCTGAAAAATCGCAGGTAACAACAGTTAGGGATTCTCCGCAGTAAACGTTCCCAACTAGCTTGTTACTGTTTGGTATGGGGAATCCGTCTGGTTTACGGTCCGGCTACCGTAGGTCAAGTAACAGAATAAAAGGTTTTACCGGTTATGGCCAGGTCCACTGTGTATGTTTTTAGTTTTTTTTGTATTTAAGTATGAGATGCAAGTGCCTATCTAAAAATGCAGATTGACAGAGAATACGAGGAGCAGTCACAATGTGATGCACAGGTTCTTACCTCTTGACTTAACTCTCTCGCATCTAAATCACACACAACAAGAAAAATTAAAACTAACAATCTAACCTATCCCTAGGGAGCAAGATTATCATTGATTAATGTTTTTGCGCATGCATTAAGAAAAATCACAGATAGCTGTTACTTATTTCAAAACACATGAACATTTATAGATATATGAACAACCGGTAGCTAATTGTTTATGAACAGCCTTCATTACTCATAGTGGAAATTTCATAGAATAAACTAGAGCGCATTCATAACAAGAACATAGGTTCAAAGAGTTAGAACGATCTCAGAGTTAATGGATAACAGCTGAAAATGAAATAGTTCACATTCAACAAATCCATAGCACAACATTTGAAACCTTCCACAAAGCTTTCTCCAACAGGAAACTTGTAATTTCTTTATTGCAAAAGGAAATAGTTCTTCTTACAACATACTCTCACAAATCTATCTAGGAAAAAGTCCTACACTCTATCTAACTCTCTTATACTTATACTACAAGCAAAAATCTTGGGCTGCCCCTCGGTGACCTTTGGGATCCCCCAAACCGTTCAGTCCCATGATTTTTTCTTTTAGTGAGTGCTCATGATTTATACAATACGTTACATTTCAGATTAAGATTTTAATAGCACTTTATAAAAAGGGGCCAGCTTGGTAACTGTTAAACTTTTCCCAAGCCTGGGCCTCTGCTGCTATCGATCTGTTTGAGATCTCAGACCCTTACTTTCTTCTCCTCTTTCTTCATCTCTGCTTCTTCATTTTCTTTCTATTCCTTTCTTTGCTGCCTCCTTTCTTTTGCTTTGTCTTCTAGACATATCTTCTCTATAGCAGCAATTACCTTGTCATGAATAACCAGTTCTTAGATCACTTAGCATTTGAAAAAGTAATGCAAACTGTATTAAAACATACATCTTGTAAAGTGAACTATCAAAAATATTAATGCATGAAGAGAAAAAATGATAATGCAATGAAAATCCTGCCCTTTCCTATCTTGAACTCCGCTAAATCCACTGTCCAAACTAAAATCGCAAACCCGAAAAACAAACTCTTTACTCAATCCAGGCCACCTCTGGACCAATTCGACATCCTCCGATGAAAGCATGAGAGCTGACAAAAGTAATTGCCATCGAAAAATAGGGTAAAATCACACAAGAAAGGTGGGAAAACCCTCACCGGCGGGAAAAATACTAAGCAGTTGGATGGTTAGTGCACTAAGGAGCCGCAATTGTGGAAGACATAAGGACTACGGCTTCCGCGACAAAAGGACATCATCGACGATCAGAAGAACGGGGAACTAGCTAGAAATGCATCGACAGATAAATCAACTAAAAATCAGAAAGATAGAGCGAACAATTGCCGCAACGGCGGATGCCAAACTGACTACGGACCCTACAAATCATGAAACCGTTGCGATCGGAACAACTAAAGATCATGCATCGGCAAAGCAAAGGGCTAGTCCTCCGATCAAATGTCAAAAATAGTTCCGAATAGAGAAAAGAAAACAAATCATTTTAAAAACAAAAACTCGCGGAATCGGAAAAGATATGGGCTTCCGTCGGGGTGCTTGCAATCTACCATCTGAAACGGTAGCAACGCAAAAGGACTAATGCTCCGATCGTGAGAAAACAGAAAATGCCAATAGTCAAAAGTTTTGAAAAAATAAACAAAGGAGATAGAAACCATCGGTGAAAAACATGACTGTCCATCGGGATGTTCGTAATTTACCTTCCGCCACGGCCGCTGTGTAAAGAACTACTGCCCTGATTCACTGTTCAAACGACCTCCGACAACGATAAAGGAAATCAATCCATAAGTCAAAAACTTCAAACTTCACAGTCAAAAGAATTTGTAGACAAAAAATAATCATTCATCCTCTGAAAGTGGTAAACAATTGAACTCAATTCAAACTCAGGAAAATCCAAAATTGTAGCAAAAGAACAACCGAGTTCAGGAAACCAATAAAACGAGGCAAGATAAAATCAACAAGGAGGGTCCAAAATTTTAAAAATTTGGGAAGAAAGTTGTAGCTGCAACAATTGGCGACTATCTGGTGAACCCAGATCTTTGGAAAACTTCTTCTTTGAGCAACAGACTGTTTTGACAATAAATACTCTCATGTTGAATTCCTCTAGATGTCCGGATTTCCCAAATGACAAATGTATGTACTTTAATAATTGATATCAATCCAATTTAGGGATCATGGGAACCAAGATTTTAAAAGTCCAGATAACTCTTTTGAGGCCAGGAATATGAATTTCATTTTTTACCTCTATCTTCGGGTAGTTTCCAGCTTGGACACCATAGGATTGTAACATATGGTAAACAGAAATATTCATTTGTTCCTCATTTCGATGCCATTTTGCACCTTTTGTGCTTTTGGACCTTTTTGTCCTTTTTGAGTCCTCCTGCATGCCTTTCTTTCTGAATTTTTATTTAGGCTCCTCTATCCATAGTGTCCTTTTGTGTGAGAGATGTATTTAATTTTCAGCTGACGGACGGAGAAGAAATTTGGCAATTTTGTACTCATATGTTTTAGTACTTTGTTTTGATACATATTGCTTTCTCAGGAGATTGTTGATCTTATTTGCCTTTTGGCTTTCAATTCTTGGCATGGGATTATTTATATAATATACTGTTTACCTTGCTTCCTTTCCATGGGTCTTTTGCTGTCACCCCCTAAGACATTTTTTAAATGTGAGGTAGATAGAGCCTTGAAATAGTATTCTAGACCTTTTGATCTTGAGTTATTTTACAAGGATTAAGTAGGACTTCAATGTGTTCATAGCCATTTAGGAAAACTGCTAAACTAGAAGAAATTCTTTCAGATAAAATGAAAGTACATAGTCTTATAGTCAAGGATTTTAGTTAATCCAGAATTCTGATGCTCTCCATGCAACCAAAAGTTTGCTTCTTTTATTTAAATCCATCAAAATCTAAAAAATAACAGAAATAAGGTAAAATAAAAAATAAACAACTAAATTAGTTTATTTATGTACAAAACAAAAACAAAAATCAGGAAAAATAAGGTTTGAGAACTAAACCATTAACTGGTAAGTTCTCTTCCCACCCCTGTAAATCTTGCAATTTGTAGGTTGAGGGGCCAAGTTTTGCTGCAATCTGAAAAGGGCCCACCCATAACTGTTGAAACTTTGTGTGTTTCCCCTTTCATCATGCGGGTGATCCCACTTAAGAACCAGGTCTCCCACTTCAAATTCCTTTTTTCCATCTTTATGTTTATCAAACCACCGTTTCACTACTTCCTGTTGATGCTTAAAACGTTCTTTGGCCCTAGATCTAGACTCTTCCTCCTTCAAAAGATTATAGATTCTAATTTGCAGGATTTCATTATTTGTGCCTCTAGACTCTTGGGCTATTATGGAAGATGGTAGCATAATGTTAGGAGGAAGGATAGCTTCTTTTCCATAAAGAAGGGTATATGGTGACACACCTAAGGAGTTCTTGGGTGTGACCCTATTAGCCCAAAGAGCATTTGATAATGCTAAATGCCAACTTCTCTGGTTTTCTATCACAGTATTTTTTAAGATCCTAATCAAATTCTTGTTTGTAGATTCTGCCAAACCATTCCCTTGTGGGTAGTAGTTTGCAGAATAGTGAAACTTAATTCCTCTTTCATGAGCAAAATTAGTTAATATAATAGAAGAAAAATAAGTAGCATTATTGAAAACCAGGGATATTGGAACCCCAGACTTGGCAAGAAATCCATGACCGCATCTTCATTCACTTTACGTAACGGAATTGCCTTGACCCATCTAGTGAAGTAGTCAGTTGCCGTCAAAATATATTTGTGTTGTAAGGAAGAATTTGGTTTTATCTCACCAATGATATCAATCCCCCATTGCTCAAATGGTTCTGTTATCATCATAGGCTTCAATGGTCCTGCTGCTTTGGCTTCTCTTCCTCCACACCTATGGCAGATATCACACTTTCTGACATGGGTGTGCGCATCCTTAAACAGTGTGGGCCAATAGTATCCGGCTCTAAGAATCTTATGGACTATCTTATCTTCGAAAAAATGACCTCTAGCGGGTCCATCATGTAACTCTTTTATGACCTTTTTTGCATCTTCTTTCTCTAAACATCTGAGAAGGACTCCATCATAATTCTTCCCGAATAAAATTCCATCAATGATATGATATGCAGCTGATTTAAGTTGCAACGCTCTTCGCTGTTTGGCATTCCAATGTTTTGGCAACAATCCTTCCTGAATGTAATGAACAAGGTCTCGGTACCAGGAATCTGGAGCTGTGAAAAGAGGACATACATCCATCATATGTAATTCCGTTTCATTTTCCCAATCGTTTTCTTCATTATTTTTACCTTCAGCCATTAGTTTGCATAGTCCTTTCCCTCTAACTATGGATGTTGGTTTGAATTCGAGGTCATATTCTTGTAAAGCTATTATCCAGTTGCCTCTTCTTTCACCTAATTCATTTTGTACGAAAAAAGACCTTACAGGTGGGTGTGGAACTATTACCTTCGTCCGGATCTTAAGTATGTATGGCCTGAATTGTTTTACCGCTTTGAAGACTGCATAAGCTTGTTTATCGACAGCTGGGTAATTCAATTCGGCTCCCTGCAGACCAGTGTTCATAAATGATATGGGGTACTCATCTCCCCCATCTTCCTTCTGACTAAGCACCACTGCCAATGAATCGTCAGATGCGAAAGTGTACAAAATAAAATCTTTTTCAAAGTTTGGACTTTTGAGAGATGGTACGTGAGCAATAGGTGTCTTTATTTTACTGAATGCATTCTTATCTATGCCATTCCACTTAAATTGTACACTTTGTTTCACCATTTGCTGCAAAGGTTTAACAATTTGAGCAAAATCTGGTACAAACCTTCGCACGAAATTTATTGTCCCCATGAATGATTGCATACCTTTTTCGTTATGGGGTAAAGGGATCTGTTCTATGGCTTTGATCCTTTCTGGGTCTATGGAGATCCCCTTTTTAGAAACCATGTGACCCAGTAGCTTTCCTTCTATAACCGCAAACACACATTTCCTTGGATTCAGTGAGATGCCATATTTTCGACAATGCTTGAAAATTTGTTTTAGATGGAATGCATGTTCTTCTCTCTTCTTTGAAAATATCATGACATCGTCAAGATATACTACAACACTTTGGCCAATTATATCGTGGAAATCTATATCCATAGCCCTCTGGAAAGTAGCTCCAGGGTTGATGAGTCCAAAGGGCATCCTTCTGTAAGCAAAAGTTCCCCATTTTGTTCTGAATGTAGTTTTTAGTCTGTCTTCTTCAGCTACTAACACTTGATTTTAGCCAGAGAATCCATCTAATAATGAAAATAACTCAGAACCCGAAACCATCTGCAATATCTGCTCCATGGGTGGGACTGGACAGTTGTCTTTATCCGAAGCACGATTTAGGTTTCTGAAATCCACACATAGCTTGATCTCTCCAGATTTCTTCCTTACTGGTACCAAATTTGAAACCCATTCTGAGTGTCTGACTTTGAATATAATTTTGGCATCCAATAATTTTTTCACTTCACTTTGAATTAAAGGCTCCAGTTTTGGATGCATCTTCCTCAAAGGTTGCCAATAAGGCTTGACTCCAGATCTGATAGGAATGACATGTTGTATAATCTTGGTGTCATATGTTTTAAGCTCTTCATATGTCTAGGCAAATACATCTTTGTATTGTTTGAACAAACTAATGAACTTATTTCTTTCACTCGGGGAACAACACTTTCCCAAATTTACATATTTGGGTTTAACTTCAGTTCCCAAATTTATCAGCTCGAATTGCAAAGACAAGCTATGAGTCTTGACATTTGCTGGTCTTTTGAATTTGCTCTCTAAATCAAACATCCGCTCTAAGGTCCTCACCCCTTTAGGAATGAAGTTATCGAATTTTAACTCAGCTTGGTGTTCTTCGTCATCGATAATTGCCCCTTTGAAAGTTTCATCATTCATCAAACATTCCAGGATTTGTTGATCATCATCAAAAACTCGTAGATTAGTAATCATGTTTGGAACCGAAGGCCTAAAAAGTAATTCAATAGAACACTTGTTATTTGAAGGTACAAGCCTTGCAGTTGAGGTAGCTAACAAGTCAGCTGCTGCATTCTTAAGTCTAGGAATGGATACAATATTAAATGCATAAAAATTTATCAGCAAATCCCACACTTCATTCTGATAAGCTTTTAAATGAGGTGAGATGCAATGTATTTGTTTTCGAATTTGCTTTACAATTATTTCAGAATCCCCATACACTTTCAGATTTTCTACTTTTAATTCAATTGCTTTTCTTAGTCCCTGAACTAATGCTTCATATTCAGCTGTGTTATTGGTACATTCAAACTCTAATCTACATGAAAGAAAATGTTTATTTTTCTTTGGATCAATCAGGACACAGCCATCTCCTGATCCTTCCAAAGTTTTAGATCCATAAAAAAAAGTGTCCAAAAACTATCTACTTCTACTGTACTTGAATAAAAAACTACATCTGAAACTAAGTCTACCATTTTACAGTCAAATTCACCAGCCCGTGAAAATCAAAGGAGATCGGCCTGTGTGTCTAGTGTACTGCTGGATTCTTCTACTTGGTAATTTCTTGGTTCAAGTTCAATAAAGTAATTTCCCAACACAGAATTCACTGGTTCATTATTACCCTCCAACTGAGTAACATTGTGCTTCATATGGGGCTCTCTTAATACTTTTATTTGATTGGGCCTTCCCTTATAAGGAAACCACAGATGTGACCAATCTGATGCAAAATATCCATTTAGCTTTCCTGACCAATCCCCACTCAAAACAAGTCCATAAGCCTCAGGTATGTCTGCTACTACAATATCGATGAACTGACATACCTTTTCATTTGAAGATAGTTGAATCAAAACATCCTCCATTTCACAAATTACCTTCACATCTGTTCTGTCTAACTGAATGACTTGCCAAGTAGATGGTTTAGGTTGTCCATTTATCGTCTTACAGACTGAAAGTGGCATAACATTGACTGATGCCCCTGAGTCTACTAAACAGTTGTGTACGTTATGGTTGAAAATTTCAAAAGTTAGGAGAAATGGTGGGGTTTTGCATTTAGACTTACCTCCCACACTTGCTTCACCAATTTCTTCTTCTTCAGGTTGATTGTTAGTGGGAAGCTTTTCCTCTGGTACTTCAAGTGCCTTTAACAATTTTTCTTTCTGCTGAGGCATATTACACATTTCAAACAATGAGATATTTGCCTTAACCCTTTTAATATCTTCCACAATATTATATTCCATCTTATGTTCTTCGAGATTCTTCTTTACATTATCAATTTTTTCTTCGACAGGATTAACAGGCAAGTTGATTTTCTTTGGATTTTGACTCGTAATGGTGAATTCATGTATTTTATCAGCTATGGTGCTCTTCTAAATTTTCTTTACATTCTTTTGAAGTCTCTTGATTTTCAGGAGTACTGATCTGTCCTCTTTTATCAAACCTTGACTTCTTGTTGTCACGTTTGTTTCTGATATCTCCTCCTATTTCAGATAGCCTTCTTCTTCGGTACCAAACATTGAGACATAGTCCCATAAAACCAGAGCATCATCCTCTTGTTTTTCTATGGATTTATTTCCCTTTTCCTCCTCATCATCAACTTCTGTTATTTTAGAGTCCAATAGCTGATTCATTACTAACGTCATTGAATTGATCCATTGAGGGAATTTTTTTCAGAATGAGGCTGCTGATGAAAGGTACAAAAATTATCCATACCCACCTCAGTTAAATTCATTGATGCAGGGTTGTGTGGAGGAGGTTTAGATTGATTGTTGTCCTCTCTCCTTCTATAGTAAGGCTTATAAGATTTCTGAGCTTCTTTTTCCTTTTCTAAATCTATTATTCTGTTAGATAGCTTCTGCATCATCTTCACCATTCCATCAAAGTCATGTGATTGCTCCTCCTTAGGCTTAGACAGTAATAAGGCTTTCTTACCAAAAGTTTTTTCTCCTGACTGCTCAGGATAATCTTCTATGCTCTCTTTTTCAGCTTCTACTCTCTCAGCTTCTTCATAAGTTTCTGATAACGTAGGTTTGACTTGCATCTTAGCAAACATGGCCAAGTCAGGCCCTAGAGCTGAAGTATAGTATTTAATCAGAACTTTATTAGAAGGCTTATCAGTTGCAGAATTTTTTTTAAGATAAGCAACAAACCTTTGGGTGAAACTATGCACTTTCTCTTTTCTTTATTTCTTCAAAGCACATAACCCTTTCATTAGAGCTGCATGAGTTTTCTGGGCTGCATATTTACTTCTGAATATCCTTTCAAATGTGTCCCATTCTGGGATTGAGTTTGCAGGTAGAGAAAAATACCATGAGGATGCTGCTCCTTTCATGGTATGTGGAAACAATCTACAGACTACATCTTCATTTTCTCCAGCCCTTAGTCCTTCTATAGCCAAGTAAAAGCTTTTCAAATGATCATCTACCAAAATCTTTTCACTTGGGTCAAACTTGGGCAGCATTTTCTCAAAAGCATGAGGTAAGTCATGTAAAGGGGGTGCCAGGTTTAAAGGTGACCTAGCCCTCCAAGCAGGTGGTGGATTCGGTGGGTTGGGTGGCTGATTTGCATTCACGTTTGCCATGAGTCTGGGTGGAGAATGAGGTGGTGAGGGAATAGGGGTATGAATAAGTGAACAGTAAGGTGTATCTGGGCCCACTTGATTCAAAGGCTGAACAACTTCCTGTAAGGCTGTTTCTACCAGTTCTTCAAAATCTCCAACCAACACTGCGTCTTCCAATATAGGACGGTCTTTCTTCTTATATTCTCTTCTGGGTAAAACAGAATAATTAGTAATCCTCCAATATTCTTCACATATGTCGTAGTATGTCTTCTCAGAACATTAACTACTTCGCTATTGACAGAATACATATGCTCTTTACCCTTCTCTTCAGGAATTGGATTGGGAAACAAACTACTTTCAAAACTGTCACCGATGGAATAATCTTGAGGAAATGGGTTTCCTCGTCCAGCCATGCACTGGTGGCCCTGCTTCTAGCGCCAAAAACTATTGAGGCCTGGAAAATCACAGGTAACAATAGTTAGGGATTCTCCCTTGTAAACATTCCCGACTAGCCCGTTACTGTTTGGTATGGGGAATCCGTCCGGTTTACGGTCCGACTACCGTAGGTCAAGTAACAAAATAAAAGGTTTTACCGGTTACGGCCCGGTCCACCGTGTATGTTTTTAGTTTTTTTTAATTTAAGAATGAGATGCAAGTGCCTATCTAAAAATGCAGATTGATAGAGAATATGAGGAGCAGTCACAATGTGATGCACAGGTTCTTACCTCTCGTCTTAACTCTCTCGCATCTAAATCACACACAGCAAGAAAAACTAAAACTAACTATCTAACCTATCCCTAGGGAGCAAGATTATCATTGAGTAATGTTTTTTGCGCATGCATTAAGAAAAATCATAGATAGTTGTTACTTATTTCAAAACACATGAACATTTATAGATATATGAACAACCAGATAGCTAATTGTTTATGAACAACCTTCATTACTCACAGTGGAAATTTCATAGAATAAACTAGAGTGCACTCATAACAAGAACATAGGTTCAAAGAGTTAGAACGATCTCACAATTAATGGATAACAACTGAAAATGAAATAGTTCACATTCAAGAAATCCATAGCACAGCATTTGAAATCTTCCACAAAGCTTTCTCCAACAGGAAACTTGTAATTTCTTTATTGCAAAAGGAAATAGTTCTTCTTACAACATACTCTCACAAATCTATCTGGGAAAAAGTCCTACACTCTATCTAACTCTCCTATACTTATACTATAAGAAAAACTGTTGGGCTGCCCCTCGGTGACCTGTGGGCTCCCCCAAACCATTCAGTCCCATGATTTTGTCTTTTAGTGAGTGCTCATGATTTATACAATACGTTACATTTCAGATTAAGATTTTAAGAGCACTTTATAAAAAGGGGCCAGCTTGGTAACTGATTAGCTTTTCCCAAGTCTGGGCCTCTACTGCTATTGATCTATTTGAGATCTTAGACCCTTACTTTCTTCTCCTCTTTCTTCATCTCTGCTTCTTCATTTTCTTTCTCTTCCTTCCTTGCTACCTCCTTTCTTCTGCTTTGTCTTCTAGACATATCTTCTCTACACTAGCAATTACCCTGTCATGAATAACCAGTTCTTAGATCACTTAGCGTTTGAAAAATTAATACAAACTGTATTAAAACATACATCTTGTAAAGTGAACTATAAAAAATATTAATGCATGAAGAGAAAAAATGATAATGCAATGAAAATCCTGCCCCTTCGTATCTTGAACTCCGCTAAATCCACTATCCAAACTAAAATCGCAAGCCCAAAAAACAAACTCTTTACTCAATCCAGGCCGCCTCTGGACCAATTCGACATCCTCTGATGAAAGCATGAGAACTGAAAAAAGTAACTGCCATCGAAAAATAGGGTAAAAGCACACAAGAAAGGCGGGAAAACCCTCACTAGCGGGAAAAATACTAAGTAGTCAGATGGTTAGTGCACTAAGGAGCCGCAACGACGGAATACATAAGGACTACGGCTTCCATGACAAAAGGACATCATTGACGATCGGAAGAACGAGGAACTAGCTAGAAATGCATCGGCAGATAAATCAACTAAAAATCGGAAAGATAGAGTGAACGATCGCTGCAACGGCGGATGCCAAACTGACTACGGACCCCGTAAATCATGAAACCATTGGTGATCGAAACAACTAAAGATCATGCATCGGCAAAGAAAAGGGCTAGTCCTCCGATCAAATGTCAAAAAAAGTTCCAAATAGAGAAAAGAAAACAAATCATTTTAAAAACAAAAACTCGCAGAATCGGCAAAGATATGAGCTTCCGTCGGGGTGCTTGCAATCTACCATCTGAAACGGCGGCAACGCAAAAGGACTAATGCTCTGATCGTGAGAAAACAAAAAATGTCGATAGTCAAAAGTTTTGAAAAACTAAACAAAGGAGATAAAAACCATCGGCGAAAAACATGACTCTCCATTGAGACATTCGTAATTTACTTTCCGCCATGGAGGCTGCGTAAAGAACTACTGCCCTGATTCACTGTTCAAACAACCTCCGACAGCGATAAAGGAAATCAATCCATAAGTCAAAAACTTCAAACTTCATAGTCAAAAGCATTTGTAGACAAAAAAAAAAGCATTCATCCTCCAAAAGTGGTAAACAATTGAACTCAATTCAAACTCAGGAAAATCCAAAATTGTAGCAAAGGAACAACCGAGTTCAGGAAACCAATTAAACCAGGCAAGATAAAATCAACAAGGAGGGTCCAAAATTTTAAAAATTTGGGAAGAAAGTTGCAGCTGCAACATGTTCATATTGTTCTTATGGTTATAATCATCCTTCTTCTTTACATTGATGATATTGTTCTTATGGTGAAATGTCCCTCAACTAAGATTTCTTGTAGGTTTCTATTATAGCACACATATGATTGTAAATAGAGACAAAACAAAGGTTATGATCATTAAATCCAAAAATATCTCTTAGACTAATTTTGTGTATAAAAATAACAACTTAGAGGAATTTAATGCATACAAGTATTTCAAAGTCGACTTTCATCACAGGCTTCGCTGGAACTATGGCATTGAGAAAAGAATTAATGAAGTGTGGAAAACATAATTTGGTCTTCAAAACAAGTGTAAAACAATGAACATTTGGTTATGGAAAAAAAAACTCCTCATTCAGACTCTTGTGAGTCCAATTATCTTATATGAATGTGAAGTTTGGGGCTGCAACATATATAGAGAATTGTGGAGTAAAAATGAGGAAATCCAAAAGCATTCTATAATTTATAACCTTTAAATTGAAATGAATGTCCCTTATCCTATCCTCCTCATAGAAGGTGATATTTACCCTATTGAGGGTATGGATATGACTAGGTACCTAATGTATAAGAACAAGACAATTAACATGAAATACAAGGTTTCCTAATATTGTTTCAAACTCCATTCATGACACATGTTGTGGAAGAGGGGTTGGCATAAATATGTTTAGTATTGGTTAAACCATCAAAGAATAGATGTATAGCTCACTCTGCAAAATATTAAAATTACTTTAATAATATTATCACATTTGAATTTAAAGAGAAATTGTGGTGTGATAAAGAAATAGAGGTTTAAAAAAAAAGAGACTATGAAGTATAAAGATGTCATCAATCCCAATCTATAATATCAAAAGTATATTTTGTTATAGATAACTTAAATACGAAAATCAACATTACTAAATTAAGAATGAACTCTCACAACTCCATAGTGAAACAAAAAATTAGTCACCTTAAAATGTCATGGGATGAAGGAATTTGTCAACTTTGTGATACTAAGAGTGTTAGGGCCTAGAGTATAGGATACATTGTTCTCTCTTTATATTGTATTTATAATAAAGTAAATCCATTTGAATAGAATCTGGTCTCTTTTTTATGCACCAAATTTTCAAATAGCATAAAAATAGAAAAAAAGAGTATTCCAACTCCTTAAGAATGAAATAAAGATATGAATGAGAAGCCTCTTTGAGGGGAGAACCTCCTTATACAATGTACCAAATGCACAAGACAAGATGGGATGATCCTAAAACAAAGTCTCCTTGGTATATATATAAGAGACAAAAGGAACAATCACAATTTAGCTCCTAACTGACCAATAAAGATAATAATTATATAATAATAGAAATGTCATGTCACAATATATATGTCTTAACCTGACATTCTCCTTCAAACAAGCATTTCCCTCAACACTTGATTAACTCTGGATGTTTATGCATTAAGAATTCATCTTCCGATGTCTTCTCTTCTACTGTCAAGTTCTTCCACTTGATGAGGTACTTGGTAATTGCTCAATTTTGTAGTTCTTGATCATCGTCTCAAGGATTTTTTCTTGTTCTTCAATCAATCTATAGTAAAATAGTATAGAATGGGATCTTGTTACCAATTACCATTTTTAAGCAATAAACATGGAAGACTATATGTACACATGAAGATGAAGGAAAATCCAATTTGTAACCCACACTTCCAATCATCTGCACCACCTTATAGGGACCACAATACTTGGATGCTAATTTATTGTTCTTATTTTGTTGCTTGAGGAACATTTGTTTATATAGTTTTAGCCTAAAAATACCCAATCCCCTACTTCAAATTTGGTTGACTACAATGTTGATATGCTTGTTATTTCATCCTAATTTTTATTATAGTTAAGGGGTTGATGTACAATCATGGACTCCTTTAAAGACACTTTAGATGCCACATAATACTGAAAAACTTGGAACCTCTAACTTTAGGTGACAATTAGGGGTACATCCCTGACAGATTTGAAGATGAAGTAAAAAGACAAAAGATAGGTAATTGAATCAGCTTTCATAATATATAACATTTATGTAGAAAAAAATGTCCGTAAATGATTATAAAATTAGTTTTTGTTAAATTGGGTTTTCAAATTTTCAGCACATCCTAACATATATGTTTGTGCGATTGCAACACTATATGAGGTAAGTGATGTCAATTTTGGATAAAATCTTGCAGACATATGAAGGACATATGGGCCTAGTGCAACACTATTTATTCATAATTTTTCATGAATTAATTTTTTTATTAATTATTGAAGTAAAAAAAGCTTGAAATGAAAACGTTTTGTGCGGGTGCAACACTTTAGGGGGGGGAATTAATGAAATCCTTGATTTCTATATATAAGATTGTAGAGATCACTCTCTTCTAGTGCACCATATAGTTTTCTTGGGAAATGGTGAAGGAAATCAAAAGTTATATAAAAAACAATCAATGTATCTATTTTCGAAAATTGACGTGTGTCATTTAGAAAATAATAATAAATAAATAAAACAAACATTTTAAGGAAAAAATTACATATTTAGAATCGTAATATCATACTCTATAATATTCTATATTTTCTTAAAAAAATATTGTGTTTCTCATAGAAAAACACACCATCGAAACTAAGCATATTGATAGAGTGCTAAAATACAGGCAATAGCCCTGGTTTATTTGTCCTAGCCAATAGAAAGTGATGCCATATGGAGGGAGAGTTGCGCCACTCGGCTCCTGGATAGATAAGAGGGGGAAATCAGAGGTAATAT
>LPNX010978418.1:386299-604519 GCA_001517045.1 Pseudotsuga menziesii | reverse complement strand
GGGGGGGGGGGGGGGGGGGGGTAGGCGAGCTCCATTTTGAGAAAACAACATGTGTTTGGAGAAGGATCTGTGTTTCAAGAAGGCGATCTGCGTTTTGAGAAAATGATCTGTGTTTTGAGAAAGGACCTGCATGTCCAGGAAGAATGCTATCTGAGTATGGAGGAGGCATGATCTCTGCATATTGAGAAGAACGCTTTCTGCATGTTGAGGAGGCATGATCTCTGCGTGCTAAGGAGGAATGATATTTGTGTTTTGATGAGGCATCATCTCTGTGTGTTGAGGAGATATATTTCCTCTAGTTTGTCGGCGTCTTAATTTTCACAAACGTAGGGATCTAGACTCTCCGGGTGAAATATAAACGATGCAGTTTAGTAAGTTGGATTGTAATATAGATCTGGTAAGAGCCCATACTTCTGCTCTTCTAAAGTTATATGAAATGCCTTTAAATTCTTACGATCGTGATGATTTAGGAAGGCTAGGGGAATCGCTATTAGAATGATGAAATGTGACTTCATTTGGGTGTGCTTGCATTCTCATATATTTTAGGAATGCTTATGGTTCCCATTTATGATTCGAAAGTGGCATGTGTGTGACTGCGGTTTTGATCCACCTTGCTGACATTTTAAACCTCGTGTTTTTGCTTGGTTTAAGATTGTAACTATTGAAGATCGCTGTAGGTATAGAGAAATCTGCATACTATTTTCCCAAAACAACTCTCGAGCTATAGAGGAATGTATCCATTTTGTGGCCACGATTTGAACTTTGCATCTTAGGAGAGTAAGATCAGCAAGTTATGTAAGATCGGAAAATTGTTGTTTATCTTATTAAAACTTACATTTGGAATCATATCCATAAGATCTATGGTGATGGATTGTGATTCAAATCTCTTAATAGCACATACCGTTTTCCCCAAACATCTGTGTAATATGCAGGTTGCATTTCATTGGAAATGTGAGATCCACATCTATTGTGTGTCTGATTTAAAACTTATTTTTTTATTCCCAAACTTGACTGTGTGGAAAGCGTGGGCGCCATAACTGATTTGAAGAGACTCATTTCCCGATATTGGTTACCTTAAGTCTGTCATTATTTAATTATTCTTGTGGATATGATTGTAAACTGAATGCTGGTGATCCCTTAATTATATTCAAAACCATCGTTGAATGTTCCTACGTTCGGATGTGAGTAGATATAAACATTGAAGGTTTCCAATAATTGTTTTGGGTATGTTTCCCATGATTTAAATGCTTCATGCATTTGTATTGGGATCCAATGATTGCATATACCACGATTTAAGTGTTTCTTGTGATTGGATTTGGATCCAATGTCTACGCATGCCATCAGTTTATTATTCCTGTGTTGCATAGGGATCTGATTGTAAACTGAATGCTCACGATCCCTTTATCTTTAAAATCAGTTTTGAGCGTAGCACGATCTGGAACTTAGAATGTTCCTACGATTTATTTTTCTACAAACTAGGTCTGTTTGGGGTTTGAATGTAGTTAGAAATACTCTCGGTGAGAGAATCTATGAGGAGAGCAGAAAGAAAGTATTGCAATAGTGATGTTGTAGATTGTAACTTTTTATTGGAATAAATATCGCATGGTGTGACTGTTTTGTGGACGTAACCCATGGATTGGGTGAACCACGTACATTGGTGTCCCTCTTGTTTTGTGTCTAAATGTTTCATTTCCTTGTATTGTTCGGTGTGCTTATAAAATTATTCTGCAACCTTGTCAATTGATTAAATACTTTGGAAAGAATAATCATAGAAAGTTGGTGGTATTTATAATGATTTTGTTTGTACACTAGTATTGATTTAACGACACTTTGATGATGAAATGCTTGTGGACTACACCTCTTAAGGTTATGAATAACAATTTACCAGAATTGTTAAGAACCCCCCTTAATCACATTAAGATATTGTAATCAACACCACTAATATATTGTTGATTAAAGATTTCGTAAAGATATGCTATTCATATGAATTGAAGAGCACGTCTTATGTTTCATTGGTTAGAGATAAATAATGAATAGTCGTTAAATAGATCCTATTTGCTTAAATGGGATGGTGATTCTATAAATCTGCACCATTGATGATATATACATTATGGTTGAAGATTAATGATTGAAATAGTAATTGTAAATCACTTAGAGGCCCATAGTTTAGTTAAGAGTTTCAGATCAATATATGTTGAAAGGTGTTTAAATGGGTATGTTACAAAAATGATAATTTGAGGCTGAAATAAGTATCCTTGATTTGGGAGGAAACATAAGTATTTGAGCTAGAATGCATCATAGGTATGGTGTTTGATAGTGAAGGTTATGATTATTATTATGATTAGCATTGGTATTATGTTATAATTACAAGGTAAAGTTTTCAAAGAAAGGCTAAATCCTAAAGGATTATTAGAGTAATGAAAATGCATAAAAGATGTTGCTCTAGTTTATGGATTTACTTAAATGTGTGTCATGAGTAATTAACAATGGTGCAAGGATATCTTGAAATAAAGACTGAGCTCTAGAGGAATGTTATGAAAGTAGCAATAGTTTGTGTAGTGGTATTGAAGGTATAAGTTGTCTGTTAGCATCAGAAAAAATTATTGATCTTGGGGGGCTGTTACAAATGGTATCAGAGAAAGGTTGACAATACTCGGGTCTATTTGGGCTCACACTAGTAGAAAATGAGAAATTAATGACTAAAAAAATGACTAAAATCATGCTATAAACAACTATTTTTGAGTCGGTGACTAATAGTATCAAATTTCCACTATCTTATAGCTAGTCGTATTTCATTAGTCATTAATAGGTTAACTTAGTAGTCATTGATTTAGCCATTGATTTAGTCATTGATAGACAATGATTTAGTCATTGATAGTCAATGATTTAGTCATTGATTTAGTCATTGTTTTAGTCATTGATAGTTAAGGATTTAGTCATGGATTTAGTCATTGATTTAGTCACTGAGTTAGTCATTGATTTAGTAGCTGATTTAGTCACTGATTGCAACCATCAATGACCAAATATACGACTAAATAAACTACTAGATGTTAACATATTAATGACTAAGCTAAATACGACTAAGATACAGGAAATTAGCTACTAATAGTCGTATATATGAGAATTTAGTCATTTTTGTAGTCACAAATTTATGATAGGGCACGGAGGAATCGAACCACCAACCTCCTGACTATAATTAGGCAGGCGCTCTACCATTGAGCTAGAACCCTTTAAGAAGTTGTTATTGCTTGAAAATGATGATATTCAAACAAATTTGTGATAGATATCAATCTACAAACTACATAATTATTACTATTACAAAACTAAACTGGCATTCTTTCCATGGAAAGCTTCCCCAGCGGTATTTACACATGAATTTAATTTTATATATGTTCCACTCATTGCATTAGGTTTGGCATCAATATGTTTTTTAGATATAAACGTTGATGACTGCCCACCCTTATTGACCAACAACTTGCCATGATCAGATTTCAACCCTGATGCCGCAGCTTCCACCACCAAGGCAGAGAGATTTAATGTTGGAGACACTGAAAGTGAATGAGATGAACTTGTTTTAGGATTAGAGGAGCCCTGAACAGCTGGGATCCTCATACTAAATTATTTTTCCTGTGCAGCATGGGAGCCCCTGCAACAACCATTAATGTCTCAATATTCAGTAAGATATGTAATATTCCACCGCAAACTCCTAAATCATATGGAAGCTTATGTTCACTAAACTTAATGTGTAATGTTACTTTGCACCAATCCAGGGGATGTAAACAAATATTCCATGACAAGAAACAAATTTCATACCAAGATGCACTAGCTGGAAATACAACTAATCTTCCAGCAGCTCCACTGGCAAGGGAAGTATCAGCATTACCTCTTGTGTTCTAGTTTCACATGGAAATATGAACAGGTATATATTATTAGGAAATGAAAATGAAGCCATGTATAAAGAATCTAGAAGACAATCATTGAAGTAAAACATAAGCTGTCTAAAGAAAATACACATTAGCTTCTATACTAATGATTATTTAAGACTGAATCAAAAGCTATTAAATAATCTAATATGGAAGCATAGAAAAAGCTGTCTGCATAGATATCAATAACAAATGCTAAAGATAATTGGATGGAAGTACAATATACTAAAATCCTAAAGTCACTTACAGGAGCCAGTGATTTACTCAATTTACTTGAAGAAGCTGATCCAAGCAAGTAAACCTCTGCCACTGGTGGAGGTAAACAAAGTCCCCAGTGTTGCTGTGAAGGATTTGTAACATCATAGAACTTCTGAGTTTTGCTGCTAGAAAAATAGGACATAGAAATTCAAAAATCATAAAAGCTAAATGTGAAATATTTTTTAAAACAATTTATCCCAATAAAGAAAACTTTCTAAATTATTTAAATGCTAGAATAGAATTACCGGGGGATAAAGCAACAAACTCGTTCATATCACCCGTTTACTTTTGGTAGACGACACATTGATTTTCAGTCAATAGTTTTGTTAGGGAGCTGGAAAAACTTAAGGGGCTTCTGGACCTCTATTCCAAGACTACAGGAATGGTAATAAATATGAATAAGTCTTTAGAAATGTAAAGTGGATTGGAAGAGTAATTTAAAGACCAGACCAAAATCATGTTTCCCATTAATTATTTCAAGAAGTCAAATACCTGGGTTTCATCTTGAAACCATATGATTGACATTTAAATTTTGGTCGTAACTATCCTGTGGTTCATATATTAACCTTCATTAATCTATTCTAGAGAGCATACAGGAGTATTGGATGTCTATAACACAATGACCAAAAGGAATCTTAACCAAATAAGAAAGAAGTGTTTCAACATCCTTCACATAGGAGGGAGGGCCAAGAAATTCCACTAGTTATAAATGGAACAGGGTAGCCAATTCCAAGTAAGCTGGGAATGGGGTTTAAAACACATAAAACACTTCAGGTCAAAATTTGCAACTAAAAGCCTTTAGAGACTGCTTTATAATGATAGACACTGAAGTAAAGTTATGAAATCCAAACACTTAAGAGATGCATCCATGGAATATTGGCTTAAAAAAAACAATCACAGGATGCTTCCATTACAAGGAAAGCCTTTGGTAAAGTTTTCCCCTTGGTGGGTAAATAAATGAGGTAACCGAGGAAAAGTCAGAATTGGAAATGACCCATGGATCAGGATTGAAGGAAATTTCAAATTTCAGAGGCTCTGCTAGATAGTTTACATGCTTAGTGGTCTATACTGTCATAGAGAGGCAGACTCGCAATGGGCAAGAAATTCCTAGTCTTGAGGATGGATGACAGTAGACAGTCTTAAGCTTACAAGGTGAGCTAGAGGAATGAGATGATTACATTGACTTTCCCAATCATCAAGGATCCGAGAATTTAAAGTGTTCAAGGATCAAGGGAATGGGGAAATGCGCTCCATGTGTCAAAATAGGTTATGCTACCAAAGTGGAGGAACTCATGCAAGAGAGAGCATCCTGGAGGACAGTTGTTTGGAAGCTATTCAGCCCTTTAGAATAAAAAACACTAATGTGGTTGGTATTGGCTAATAAAGTACTACCAGTGGGAAAATGAGAGATTGGTGCAGATAGGGGTGATGTATCATATGTAAATGCAATGCTGAGTCTGTGGATCACTTGTTCGTCTTGTGCACCTTCTCCAGATCTGTATGAATTGACATGTCACAGGTTATAGGGGACAAATCAAGATGATATATATATAGGCATATCTTGGTAGATTGTCTAGGACTGGATTGGTGACAAAACTGTAGCAACTTTTCAGGATCCCATGTTTTTCTTATATATGATATATGGATGTCAAGAAATTTGATGATATTCCTGGAACAGGTCTTCACAGTTGCCCAGGTAGCACACAGGATTAGAGAGGTAATGGACTGAAAAAGGATTCTAAAAGAAAAACATTCCAGCTGTTCACTAATGCATTATATTGATAAAGAAAAGCCTAGGTCTTTTCAAGAGAGCATGAAAAGGAGTATCAGGTATTTGTGGAGCTGGTGCTTTGTTTTTTTCAACTCTTCTTTTCATTTGTTGCTACACTATGAGACTAGTAAAGGGGAAAGCAGGGCAGAAGTCTACATTCAGACTATGGAAAACAACTAAGAATGGAGGAATTAAACAATTTCAAGGTTATGGAGATTCAAAGTTTATCATAGATTGGGCTAACCATCTGTCCAGCATTGAGAATCTAGGCCTGCATGAACCAAGTTCAAGAGGTCAAAAAATGTTTTGAAACCATAATAATAATCCTTTTTTGACACATTTACCAAGATTTCAACTCAATGGCAGACAAGCTTTCTAAATATACTTTGTTGTTACAGAAGGGTACCTAAACCAAA
This sequence comes from Pseudotsuga menziesii, assembly GCA_001517045.1. Taxonomy (NCBI): domain Eukaryota; kingdom Viridiplantae; phylum Streptophyta; class Pinopsida; order Pinales; family Pinaceae; genus Pseudotsuga; species Pseudotsuga menziesii. Next base: position 598,151 of record LPNX010978418.1, on the reverse strand, counting down.
CAAGAATTTAGAAAAGTCACTCTCCTATTTGATTCAAAAAAGACTTGTACTAACAACTCTTCTTTTCATTTGTTGCTAAACTAAGAGGCTAGTAAAGGGGCAAGCAGGGCAGAAGTCTACATTCAGAATGTGGAAAACAGCTGAGAATGGACGTATTAAACAATTTCAAGGTTATGGAGATTCAAAGTTTATCATAGATTGGGCTAATCACTTGTCTAGCATCGAGAATATGGGCATGCGTGAACCAAGTTCAAGAGGTCAAAAATTGTTTTGAAACCATAATAGTAATCCTTTTTTGACACATTTACCAAGATTTCAACTCAATGGCAGTCAAGCTTTCTAAATATACTTTGTTGTTATAGAAGGGTACCTAAACCAAACAAGAATTTAGAAAAGTCACTTCCTATCTGATTCAGAAAAGACTTGTATTAATAACCACTTAATGGAAGATTAGCTCGGAGTCATAGTTGAGGAATGTAGAGACTGGTTATGTTCGTCTTGTTGTATTGCTGGTTTAGATATTAGGACTCTTTTGATGATTCTGTATTAATGAAAAATTGAGTGTCCTAGAGAATATGTAAGGAAGACTTTTAATAGTTTTCTTAAATTTCTTTGTTTTTGAATGATGGACAACAAAACAGTATCCAGCACACTTGAGTCTTCATAGGACTAGTCAAATGTATATTTTTATTTATTCCTTGGGAATATCAAATATAGTGATTTTAAAACACATCTCAGAGAACAAAGAAATCATGGATCTGATATAAATCTAAGTTAATAAACAAATCCTTTTACCTTTCAGTATAAATATGATTCATGAGTCCTAACTAAAGAATTAAAAGACACTTATGGGAAATTGACCTCAAATTGACAGCTGTTAGAATTGACCTTGACTAAACTATCTTAAATGTTGTTTAATATAAAATCGAAAAAAAGTAAAAACAATACTAAGTTTAAACTTTTAATAGCTTACTCTCATGCAGAAGGTGTTGATGTCCTTGTCCAAGGTATCGAGAAGACTAATAGCTTGTATAACCATGTTATCCACTCTATTGACATTGAATTTCACGTTGGCTCTGTTGTAGCTATGCCCAAGACCCAATTGAGCCTTCTCCAAGTCTATGTGATTCAAGATATGTGATTCAATTACAGAGCTCTGTTTACTCTTTTTGCATGATTCCTCAATGTCAAAACTAAATATCCATTCAGTTGATGCTATGACCCATTTTGCTCCAAACCAAGCCAGGATTACTACATATCAGCACTATGTACATCCATCAATTATAGTCACCTAGGATATGTATGAACAGAATTAGTCAAGCACATGCAAAAATATTATAAATGGACAAATAGAAGAAAACAATGTGGTTTAGACCTTCCTTAATTTCTATACTCAAATTTATAATACGATCACACTTTCTCTCTAAGGAGACAAGTCACTAAAGAAACAATGGACATACCTGAGAGAGAGATAGATAGGTAGTTGTAGGGCAAAGTGAGACTAATACAGACAACAAGGTCACGGATCAATACTTTCAACCTCAAAACATATATAAAAAACAAAAAAATCTATTTGCATTTCCAACAACTGTCGACCCAATAGCTCTCCACCCACAAAACTCAAAATCCCTAATCGAGGTTCTACACCCAGCTTGATGAGATTCAAACCAGATTCAGTTAATTTTTTTAGGCCTTTCTGGCCACAAACAACTGCACCTAAATGGACTAAATTTTTAACAGCTACACTTATTGCCTCACGGCTTGGGGCTTGAGGTCCAAACTCCACTCAGCGCAGCCATGATTTCTTCTCTTAGCTTTTCCATACCTCAGATATTGTCATTGTCTTCTCTAGGAGGACATCATGGATAGTCCTAACTTGTGCCCATAATGCAAAGAGGGTCCTAACTAAAAGTTTATATGACGTTGTTGGTTACTAAGGAGGGTCTAGCTAGAGCTAGGGATGTAATTCTGTATCCTTACATTTGTAGATTGCTTTATTTGATGACCAGCCTCCTACTGTGATGAATGTGTACGGTCCATATGGCAAGAAGCAGTTATTCTAGGATAATTTTTTCACTTTGTAGGTGATTAAAGAAGGCATATTGATAATTAACAGAGATTTAAATCTCATAGTAAACAGGCACAAGGTTTGGGGAGATACAACCAAAGTCGACAGGTTGGCCGTGTTACCCACCTATTTGCATGGGTGCCCACATTAGATGTTCATGAGGATTTCTAGGCTGACCTTGGCTGACCTAGACATAGAAGAGGCATTCTGAGGTATTTTTGTGGGTGAGAACAACAATGAGGCATTGACATGATTGTTCTAAACATCAAAACCGACAGTTACAATTCCAATCCCAGAACCCATAGCTGAGTCCCAAGTAACAAAGCACATATCCAAGATGGAAAAAGCACTTGTTGACTTATAATCCATTGATTGTTTCCCATAATACCTAGGTGTGGATGTAGTCCCAGGGACAGTAATTTCAGATCAATATCCAGATCCATACCCATAACCACCACCAATAGCAGGGTGTGATATGGAATAGAAAAAAAGATGATGAGGGCTATGTATAGATGTCTGCTGCAATGTCTTCAAGGGGTCTTCTGAATCTGGAATGGAAGTTAACTCTAGTTTGGGCTTCTGCTAAGAGAAATCAGAGTGAAAGTCTTGATGATCAAGTGTAGTAGGCTCTTGTGGCCTTACACAATTCTTCAAATCTGTTGAAACTATGCAGTTCGACCATCCTTGTTTAGTTGAATTGCTAGTCGTGTTATTGTCCAAGTTATTGCCTGAGATGGAATTAGAGGAAACAACCAGAAAAGGAACAAATCTTAGGTAGAATATTGAGCTTCCCAGTTCTAACTCATGTTGAAAAATTAAAGAGTAAAATAGATGTGATTGGTGTAGCTTCCAGTTGTGCCAAAAAAATGTATAAATGATTATTGCAAAGTCTATACAATGGGTACTTGACTAACTCTGGGAATCATCCCTCCAATGGACAAGCGTTGTGTTTTATTTTCTGTTAGCCGAAGAATCAGCTGATTTGTTGGTTATAAGTAAGTACGATGAGTTTAAATATTTCTTAGGTGTGGTTTGCTATGAGTTGTTACCCTTCGGAGGGAATTACACGTTGCCACATTTGTGTATCCTTCCATGTGGTGCCCGAGTTTTCTCTTGGTAGGTTGGTTCCTATGTTAAAGATAGAGTAGCATCGAGAGCCATTCCCCGGGAGAATGGAGCACCTGGTCAGGGACCAGGGAGTTGATCAACTTAATTCAGTCTGGGACTGAAGATCAACCTAGGGCTGAGAGCCATTCTTTAAGACTGGAGGCACTTGGTTAGTTACCAAGATGTTTGTAGATGCGAGACCCATTCTCAGGGAAAATGGTACCCTATTCAGTTAACTAGGGAAGAGTAAGACCCTAGAAGGTAACCTAGGGAAGAGTAAGACCCTAGAAGGTAACTAGGGAAGAGTAAGACCCTATAAGGTAACCAAGAGACCCTAGTAGTCTCTTGGGGTTCTTGGTCTAGGACCTAGCAGATAGATGCCATGGCAAAGTCCCTAACATGTGGTTAGGGCCCCTATATGTCTCTAGGGTATTATTTTCTGGGACCAGACAGTTTCTTGGACATGATTTCCAAGTAGATTCTGTAGGATGAGACAAAGACTTCTTGGTTTGGGACCAAGCAGTTCCTGGAAGAGCACCCTTGCTCAATTAACCAGGAGAATCTTGGTCAATTTGAAAGTTTATATGACGTTGCTAGTTACTAAGGAGGGTCCAGCTAGAGCTAGGGAAGTAATTATGTATCCTTACATTTGTATATTTCTTTATTTGATGACCAGCTGTTATAGCTGATTTCACCACTCCAGGTAAATCACACTTTGTATGGCCTTCCCCTGTCCCGTTGCAGACTCCTTAGACCCCATGGACCATTTTTTGTCGTTTGATGTTTCCTTGAACATCCCTAAAAACATGTGAAAAATGATACACGTGACTTTTAAACCTATAAGCGCGTATATACGCTGGTTTGACCACTAAAACCGCGTACATCGGGATGTGTACAAAATCCAAATCCTTTTGGAGTTTTCCTTGACATGGATCTGACTCACTTGACTCCTGGCCTTCCCTATGCCTTGAGATTGCTTGGATTCGACCTTTCATTACCCCTTTGAAAAGATATATAAGGAACTCTATGGTACATTGAAGGCATATGAGAGAATTGAGAGCAAAGAAACTATAGTCCATTGTTGCCGGAACTTATGCTTGAGTCTGCATCCCTTTGTCCCTTGGAGCACTAGTGTGTTCTTCCCAAGCTTGCCTTTTGCTTGTGAGCTTGCTATCGAGAGATGGAGGATTGAAGTGGTGGAGGCCCAAGTGGGGGATTCAGTTTCTCTGGTTCGCAAACGTGCCGTCAGAGGTTGTATCTTGTAATCTCTTATTTATATTAATAGAAATATCTTTTCCTGTCCAATAATATGTGTTTGAATGAATATTTTATCCATTGGATTATGTCAAATGCTTATACATTATTGATTATATATGCTAGAATAGATCTAACACCATGATATATAGAATGCTTGTATTGTTTACTTGTTGTTGAGGAAGTAATCTATCAATTCAAGTTGAAATTGGAAAGCTTAACGGGGATCTACTTCAACCGTCCGAAATAAGGTATGAGGTCTGATCCTTTAGTGTTAGACATTTAATTTCTATTGCATATTGGAAAGGATTGATTTTTGGAGTCAAGCTGTCTGTTGTGGTACCCCACGCCATAGGAATTTCTCTCCGTAACAGAATTGGCGACTCCACTGGGGAGTTCCTAGTAGTTGTCCTTTGGAGGTTGTTTTATCGACATTCAATGAATTTGAATTGCTATTTCTCTCATGTTTCTGTGTTGGGTCTGGGGGCATGTATGCCTGGTAGTGTCTAACTGGTGTGAAGTTTGTCTCAGCTTGTCTATTTGCCTTGATTTTATGTACCTTTCTTCCTGTACACAAGTTTTTAACTCACAATCACGTATACACATGGGTTTCTCTGCTATTTCCCCGTATACACGCGGGTTTACTGCGAACAGTCACGTATGCCCTTAGTTTTTCCTTTTTGTGGAAGTTAAATGGTTGCTGGGTGACGTTTGATGTTTGCTGAGTCTCCTTTGGCACTACCTGAGTCTGTTTATACCTCTTTTTCTGACCAGAAACGTTTTTTTTAAGCTAAATTTTTTTTAAGAAGGTTCTTGTCATGGCATTTTCGATTTTTTGTTTGAGATTAGTGCATTAGAGTTCTTTTACCTTAGTGCTTTGCTAGAGTGCTGTTTGTGTGTGCTTGCAGAGTCTAGGGGTCATAGAATCATTCTTTTTCTTTTTGCATCTCATTTTATTTCAAAAAATCTAAAAACATTTGCTTATCGTCATGCATTGCATTTTGCATTTTTGCATTGTACTTGCACTAGATTTGCTTTGGAGTACTAGTTAGGACTTCATATAGGAAAGCTTGCATTCATCATTTGAAGAAAAATTGTGCATTTCACGTAGTAGCATACCCTGTTTTCATGGACACAATGCATTTGCATTGATTGTTAGGTGTGCATTTTACTTCATGTTGCGTCATAACACCATTAGTTGCATGGTCATATCCCTATTTTGAGTAAGAAAGCCAATTAAAATCAACGCTAAATTAAAATGAATTACACTCTTTTCTTTTCTAGGGTGCACCAACAAGCTTAGGTTTTAGGATCTTGGAATAGTTCATTGTAAGTAAAATTCTCCAAGATCACTAAACAACAACATGTATGTGTCTGTCCAGGTGTGTGTGTGAAATCCTTGGTATAGCCAGTGTTTCTCAGGATCCTTCTCTCAAAAGTGATTTAAGCACGAGGCAGTGTGAGTGGTTATTGATTGGGATGACCCCTAGTCATAACTGAGTAGCACCGGAGATATTTCCAGGATTGTATTCGTATCTGGGGGCTCTTTCGAGAGTTTCTGGCTTTGCTACCCTGCCCATATGGTCAATCCCACCTGCGGCTGTCCACCTGAGCATTGATTATATTGAGGTGACCTTAGTGGCCTTACCTAGGATATCGAGGTGGTAATTTGCAGGGGTCATTCTACGGGTGTCTTGGCCAGGTTGGGGTCAGATAGCACAGTCTCTTTATGCGTTGAAGCTAAGGGCCACAATAATTGGTTACATACCTCTGCTTGTTGTGTATGGGAGTCTCAAGCCTCTCCTAGGTGAGACTTACCTGCTTCATTCGGGAGCTCACTTATCTAGCCCTTGTTTGCTTGCTTTTGGCTTTAGATTTTATTAGTGATTGCTTTGTGCATGATAGTTTGCCTAGGGTTTGTGTAAATAAAGAGTCTTTTCTATTTTTTGTTGAGTCATTGTGGATTCGGGTGCAGCTCCTACCGTTCTCATCGTTTAGCAGGACTTTCGCCTTCTAATTCTCCTCCTCCTTTGGGAGAGAGACCTAGACAGTCCAGTTGGACTATCTCACACATTAATCCACACACCATGGGAGACCATATAGAGGATATTCCTGAACAACCTTCTCCCATTCGTGTTGACGATGGGGAGTTTACTCCTACTTACAATCTTTCACCTGACTTAGCTGAGTTAGGTCCTATGATTTTTGAGATAGGAACCTTTCATGATAGACCTACTCACTCTAGGGTTGATTCCCCATTGACGCATTACCGGTATGGAATGCCGAAGGATGCCGAGACTCATTTTGAACCCACAAGCACTAGTTATGGTAGTTATGCTATGTCTGGTTTTCCCACACATGATTTGGAATTTCATGTCGAATCTGACTTCGAGCCTAACACTATGCCTGGGGGCACTCTCATTCCTTACCATGCGGAGAGGTTTGGGATCACTAGTCACATTGCACCTTCCATCCCGGTGGTGGAACTTACATCACATCTTCCTCCTAGGTCTAGGGTTAGTGATCCAATTAGGATACCAGATCTAAGACAGGTGACGATAGGGAATAGTACGTACATTATTACTTAGGTCCCTCTGTCCTCGGTCCCTACTTCTTTAAATGTTCACCCTCCACCTTACTCACGTTGTCCTTCCGGCCGAAACATTGCTATGAGTTATGTCCGTACTGCGGTTACTAGACCGATTGTGTCTCAGGTTTACATACCGCCCATTGCTTCAGGAGGTTATAATTCTAGAGGTCATGTTATTACTTCCGGGGCATATATCCCTACTTTTGGTATGTATATTCCTACTTCCGGAGCGTATCTTCCTACCTACGGAGTGTCTCATGGGCCATCGCATGCGATGACTTATGGACCCTATTATGGGACGTAGTATGGATAGGGTTCTTCACCTTATGGGGGCGGGTATCAAAAACCTGCTTACTCTCCTAATTATGGCTTCGTAGCTCCTACTAGTCAAGGTCCACCACACTACGGTGTTTCCACGCAACCCCATATGGGTCATACGGGAGGAGGGCACTATGGCCAAGGCCATGGTGGTAATCAGCCCTATATGAATCAGGGAGCAGTCCATCGACCTCTTCATCCTAGGCTGCCTTTCCTCACGACGCTCAATCTTCCTGACTTGTCAATATTAATGAACGATCCTGTAGCTCATGACCCGGCTTGGCCGACTGTCCCTACCAAGCTTCCTTCGGACATACCTAAGTTCGAGGGCAAACCGAGAGAGGATCCGAGCGAACACATTACTACGTTTCACCTATGGTGCTCTTAGAATTCCTTACATCAGGACTCAATCCATTTGAGACTATTTCAACGCACCCTTACAGGGCCTACCGCGAAATGGTATATAGAGTTACCTAGGGGAGCTTTCTCTTTGTTTGACGACCTTGTGATGACTTTTCTTAATCACTTCCAGCTACCAGTGCATTATGATGTTGGTACTGAACTCTTTTCGACATTTTGGCAAGATAAATCCACACATATCTTTGATCATATTCAAGAGTGGCGTAGACGGAAGAGGTTAATTAAAGCCTTTATACCGCCGGAGTTCCTCCTTGAATGGTTCCTCAAGTCGTTATTGCCGTATATAGCGAAGGATGTTTCCACATCCGAAGTGCAGAATAAGGAATAAGCAATTTTTAGGGCACATGAACTGGACTTGATCTATGCTCAGTCCGGTTTGTTATATGAGATTATTCCCAATGCTCCACATTCCAATTTTGACCCCAAAGTCAAACCTGGACCACATGCCGATGGCATTGTGGGTTGTGCAAGTGCGAAACCTGTGGATTCAGTTGCAAAACAAGTTAGTCAATTGTCAATCAACCAATCTAATTCGGGACAAGCTACGGCTTCATCTCAACCCGTCCAAATGATGAGTGTACTTTCTGTGCAATTGTCGGACCAGAAGGGTAACCAGCAGCCCGGACGGAATAGAAAGAAGGGTAAAAATAATCGTAAGGGTGGGAATAAGAATGAGAATGCTAATAGTAATGACAAGAACGACCGAAATGCTGGGGGGGACAAGCAAGCTAAATGTAAGGTTAATTTCCCTTGCAAGTTGTGTAAGGACGATCACCTGACTTACTTGTGCCCTCGTATTGAAAAAGCTTTGAGATTCTTGGCACAGGGCCCAGCTGTGCTAACTAACCCTTTACCACATAATCAAAATATTAACTCAAAGTCCCATGACCAGTCTGGTGATGATCATGATCCGCCAGAGGGTAGTGGTCATGGGTGCATTAACATGGTCCGTGCTGCGAAAGTTGTGACCCGTGCGAAATATTATGGTTCGTCACAACCCAGCCCAGGAAAAGATCCTGATCCACTGGGGTCCCCTTTGCATATTGAGAAACCTATGGATAAACCTGAGACTGCACCTCGCATTCCTAAGGGATTCCTTAAGTTCTTAGGGCATAATCCAAATTCCTGAGCCACCCAGAACTATTCAGTTGTCGAGGATTTGGGCCACACTCCTTGTGCGATGTCTGCATTGGAAGTGCTTCAGAGTTGTCCGTCGCAAAGGAAGGCGTTGCTTTCTGCCCTTGGTGTGAATGATGATGATTCTTCCTCTGTGATCAAATTTGAAACCGCAGGACTTCAGCCTCGCTTGCCCTACTATGTGTCTCTTTTAATTCACGTAGAATGTCTTAATATGATCATCAAGCGCATTGTGATTGACGAGGGCGCTGCTGCTTTTGTGATATCTTTATCCTATTGGAAGGTTCTGGGTTCTCCTAGGCTGTCTAAATCAGTGACCATGTTAACTGCGTTCGATGGGAGATCTTTTAGGCCGCACGACATCCTTCCTTCCTTTAAAGTCCGTTTGGGAGGGAAGACCGTTGCGATAGAGGTCGAGGTGGTTGATGTGCCCCTTGACTACAATCTATTGCTGGGTAGGAACTGGATGTACAGTATGCAATCCATTGATTCTTCCTTGTTCCGCGTTGTATGATTTCCACATAATGGGAAGATTGTAACGATTGATCAAATGACATTCAAGAATCCGTCTGTTACCGCATCTTCGGGAGCTTCGATCCTGATCGTTGACCACTCTCAGCCGGCAACTGGGAGTGTGGGTGTAGGCATGTATCCATCCCTCATGGGAAGATTTAGTTGTCCTGTACCGATCTTGATGATAGGATCTAGTTCCAATGAGGCTTCAACATCTACGACATCGGTGTCTTTTCGCACAAGTCATATGGAAGATCCTTGGATTCTTCCTACACCGAGTACTTCGAGTGAGCCCATCGTGATGAACGTGCCGTTGCCTGCAGCTATGATAGCTTATCAAGCTAATCTCAAGTGTGTTGTAGAGACTAGTCCTTCCTCTTCGCGGACAGAGGAGGAGAACCCTTATGTGCTGCCAGCATGGGCAGTACAGTCTTCTCACGCACACAACTGCCTGGATACAGTTTTCCTTTCAGATGAAGCGATTATTGAGGCTATGTCAGGAGTTGAGCCACCATGGGAGGAACTCCATCATAGATCGTACTTTCTTCTAGAGCTTGATCGCTTGGAGCGTGAGGATTTTAGGGTGGTTCTTAGTTAGAGAGTTGGTAGTCCTATGGTTCCATTAAGCTCTCCTGGTTCGATGGCTGATGGAAACATGGCGAACATATATTCAACGATTCCTATCAACATCTCTCGCAATCCTGGCACGATAGAGAATGTCTATATTGGGGCGGAATGTTCCCATGCTGAGATTCTTGAATAGACCGAGCTATTTAAGGAATTCCATGATATTTTTTCTTGGTATTACGATGAGATGCTAGGTATTGACCCTCGTATTGTCGAGCACGAGATTAATACTTACCACAATGCTAAGCCTGTTCGACAACGTTTATGTGTGGTGAATCATAGGAAAGCACCTGCGATTAAGGCAGAGATAGAGAAGCTGTTGAAAGCCAGTTTCATCTATCTCGTTCCCTTGACAGAGTGGGTGTCAAACCATGTTCCGGTTTATAAGAAGCAGGGAGCGATCCACATATGTACTGATTTCCACGATTTGAATCGTGCCTGTCCTAAGGACAATTTCCCCACCCCATTTATTGATCAGATTTTGGATGAGTGTGCGGGTAGCAAGGTGTTCTCCTTTATGGACAACTTTTCCAGATATAATCAGATACAGATTAAACCTGAGGACCAACATAAGACTGCATTTATTTGTCCTTGGGGAACGTTTTCATATCGGAAAATGCCTTTCGGCCTTAAAAACACCAGAGCTACATTTCAGTGGGAAATGACCTTGATCTTCCACGATTTCAAGTCAATTATCGAAGTATTTTTGGATGACCTTGCTGCTCATTCTCGCATGAGAATGCATCATCCCTATCACTTGAGATTGGTATTCGAAAGATGCCGTCATTATTCGGTTAGATTAAATCCTCATAAGTGCATATTTTGTGTGAAGTCAGGGCATTTGTTAGGATTCATCATTTCTAAAGAGGGTATAAGAGTTGACCCTTTTAAGGTTGAGGCAATACTTCAGTTGTCTCCCCCAAAGAATATTTGTCATCTTTAGTGTTTGCAAGGCATGGAAAAATTCTTACGGAGATTTGTTGTCAACTTTACCAATTTGACTAGAGGCTTCATGCGTCTCTTGAAGAAGGACACCCCCTTTTATTGGGATGAGCGATCCCAGGAGTCCTTCGATGCACTCAAGCGAGCCCTAGCATCGGCCCCGGTGATTAGTCCCCCGGACTATAGCCATGATTTTCTATTATATGTGGCCGCGTCATTAGAGACAATTAGTATGGTTTTGATTCAAGAGGATGATGAGCTCCAAGAGCATGTCATATATTATTTGAGCCGGAACCTTATTGACGCAGAGATTCATTATTCTCATGTCGAGAAGCTTGCTTTAGCTACCATACATGCGGTTCAGCGGTTGAGACATTATATTCTCCTTCGCTAGACCTTGGTTGTAGCCCATGTCAATCCGTTTCAATTCATCCTCACCTGAAGGATGATTGGGGGAAAATATAATAAATGGATTGTCATTCTGCAAGAATTCGATCTCGAGTTTGTTTCGGAAAAATCGAAGAAGTCTTTAATTTTTGCAGAGCTTATATCGGATTTCCCGAGCGAGGCCGAGGAGTTGGTTTGTGAAGATACGTTTGTCGATAAACACATCTTCTTAATCTCAATGTTAGACCCATGGTATGGGGATATCATAATATATTTACAAACATCGAAGACCCCTACTCGCCTCTCGCGAGATGAATGACGACGATTACGTCACGTCTCTAAGAACTATCTCATAGTGGATAACACTTTGTACCACCGTGGGGTAGATTCCATTTTACAACATTGTTTAACTCATGAAGAGGCTGAGGTAGTGTTGAATGATTGCCACGGAGGGGCATGTGGTGGTCATTTATCTAGGCTTTCTATAGCTCAAAATATTTTAAGAGCGGGTTATTTCTGGCCGTCGATCTTTAAGGATTGTGTTGATGCGGTTAAGAGGTGCCACCCTTGCCAGGTGTTCGCACGTAATATGTGCTCGAAACCTGCCCCATTACATCCCATTATCACCGCCGGTCCCTTCACTAAGTGGGGGATCGATTTTATGGATTGCAACCCAGCTTCGGCTGGGGGGCACCATCATATTATAATGGCTATTGATTACTTCACAAAATGGGCTGAGGCTATGCCTACAGTAAAATACGACTGTGAGACAACCGCTCACTTTGTATTCAACCAAATTATTACTCTGTTCGAGATTCTGAAAGAGCTTGTCACTGACCATGGCTCGCACTTTTAGAACTGTATGATGGAAGAGTTGGCATCAAAGTTAGGGTATAAGCAAGAGCATTCCTCTTCTTACTACCCTCAAGCGAATGGATAGGTAGAGGTAGTGAATAAATCACTCAAATCCATTCTCCAACGAACCATTGCACAGAGCAAGAATAATTGGCACATCATGTTATATCTTGCTTTGTGGGCATATCGAATCACTGTTAAGATTGCCACTGGTTTTTCTCCATATCAGCTTGTACATGGAGTGGAGTCGATATTGCCGGTTGAATGCATGATTCCTTCTTTAAAGCTAGCTGTATAACTCTTACCAGACACTTCCCCATTGGAGGAACGTTTGGTTCACCTTGAGCAACTTGATGAGCAGCGTCAAGATGCCTTGGTGGCTCTAGAAGTCAATAAACATCGCGTAAAGGTCCAGTATGATAAGTCTGTCCATCCAAGGAGGTTTAGTGAAGGAGACTTGGTCCTTTTGTGGGATCAACCGAAAGAACCCTTGGGGGTAGGGAAATTCAATCCTATGTGGCATGGTCCTTACGTGGTCAAGCGTGTGTTAGAGAAGGGTGCGTATGAGTTAGTGGATTACGAAGGAACGGCCTTGGTGGAGCCTAGAAATGGGCTCTATCTCAAGAAATACTATGCATGATCTTTAGCCAAGGCTGTTTATTGTGTATTATTGTACAACTTTGCATAGTTAGGTCTTTTTCTTATCATGATCGGGTTCGTGATTAGTTTCCGTTTCTTTTGGCAGATGTCAATGGAATCTTCCACCTACATAGGATTCGCGGATGGTGCAAGCTGTCACACTCAACACCCAGCCTCTACTGCTTGGGTGATTTATACTCCTATGGGTCAGGTACTGTCTTTAGGAGGCATATGTCTACGGCCATCTTCCAACAATGTTGCTGAATACAGTGCCGTTATCAAGCTTCTACGGGATGCCATTTCACATGGCGTTCTCTCTCTTGAGGTACGTCTTGATTCAGAGTTAGTAGTGTCACAACTCAATGGTTTGTACCATGTTAGAAATCCGACATTATTGTGAAGATTCTTACGTGTGAGATTGTTGGAACGAAAATTTGACAATATAACATATATACATATTCCAAGAAATAATAATCAAGTTGCTGACTCATATGCTAACTACGTGTTAGATTGGCATTTGTTTCATTCACAATAAATTAATCACAAGCACAATTTTTCCACATGTAAATAAATAAACCAGTCACCATAAAACTTTATATACATCCAAAATGTGATAATACATAGTGTCATGATACAAAATTGGGGCTTTCAAGCCACCAACATATAATACACGGTAATACAAAATGTATACACTCCTAGGTGTCTAATCCTGTGGAGGAGGAGGAGGGTTGTGATCATGGAAGGTCACTACGGTTCTAGCTAGCCATAGAAATAATCGAACCCATATGCGTGGTACACCCACCACCTGCCGCTGCATAGCCTCAGGAAAGTCCTCGACTTGTGCCATGGGAACCCTATGTGTCAGTCTCACAAAATTGGTATGAATGCTCTGGAGCGTTCGCTCCGCATCCACACCCGTGATGTCATCTCCTCTTCCCCTCTGTCTATGACGAGGGAAGCCCTTTGGTCATCGTGGTCCCACATCTGCACACAAATGGTAGATGTCATTATGTATTATCATGCAAAAATATGTCTTTTTGATTCCATATAATCAAGAAAACACAAAAAAATTAAATAACTCAAAATTTAAAAAGAGAGGGTCGAGATTCGTTACCTATATCACTATATGCCGATCCTGGTGGTAGCGGCATGTCCGCGTCCCCTCCGAAATCTATCCCTGCATAGGGGTAGTCATCGATGGAAACTATTTGTTGTCGCCACCATGGAAAGAAGTCAGCTGGATATGGTTGGCCAGCCTACCACCCCCCATTCTGCGCATAGCATCTGCCCAACGCCATTGGGATTGATCTCGAACCTCGTGAAGAGGAACATCCACTCTGGGGATCAATCTTGGAACACGCTCGAAGAAAAACGTGCTCAAAATACTGCTGAACCCGAAGTTCCGCACTCTACCTGCCTTACACTCACTAAGCTGATGTTTCATGTTGCTCAGTAGTGTAGTGCTCTAGTCATAGATCGTGGGTCTCATGCACTCCATTGCATAGAACATCAGAGGTTGCAAGGCCTGGTGGAGTGATTCCAAGCCTGCTATCCTGCCCAATGTCAATAGTATGGCCTTTAGGCCCAGCACCTGTATAGCGTTGGTAGGGACTTGACTACCCATCTTCTCTGTGTCTGGATAGCAGTACACCGCAATGTACTCATCGATAGTTAGGCCACCTCCTGGCCCACCATGAGAACGAAGGTTCACCACTTCCCCTCGTCTAGAAATCCCTATAATGAAGTATATGTCCTCCACCTCTATGGTGAGGGACATCCCATCTATATGGAAGGACTCCGAGTCTGGATCCCAGTAATCCACCAACATCTGTAATAGTCTTGTTTTGGCCCTCAAGCCACCAAGACACCAAAACTTGTAGAGTCCGCATGCACATAGAGCTTGTTGAGCCATTAGATCGGTCCTTACTACTTCATCTACCTCACCATGTTCACGCTCTCTCCACTCTAGGACCATCCTGCACAAGAAATTGCAAATTTACCCATTAGTTTATTGAAAAAACCTTATGTGCAGCCTCATACGTGACTATTTTCAAAACAGCCGCATATGTACGCATGTTTGAGGGCATTTTCCACATATATCCAGCCCTATACGTGGAAAAAACCTCAACTTTCGCCTGGGCCGCAGCGCCCATTTTAGGTTGGCCTAGAAAGCTTAATTGACCATGGAATTTCATAAAAATTGCATCAAAATGAAAGAGAAGAGCATGAGTAAATACCTAGAAGAAACGGTAGTGGATTCTGCCGGCTGGATCTCCTAGAATTCGCTGTTGAAAATCAGAGCTCAAATGGGTAAAAGTTTCAAATGTTTTATAATGTTTTGAATTATTTACTATTTATAGAAAATTTTCAAATATTTGAAAATTTTTACCCCCTTTCCTATAGTTTCGACATTTTCTAACCATTTTGGACCGTTTTTGACATAATTCATGATGTAGAGGACCTTTTTCAGTACCGTTTCAGCCGTTGGATTGACTCGTTCGTGCCGATATCAAGTATCATGTCTAAACTGGCAGATAGGTTAGGTTTCATTGCCATTTTCATTTTGCATAACCTTATGACCATCTCATCATGACCTTAGGTACGAACCCAATCTATTATGTCACTGAACCTTCTTGCTACTTTAGAAGTGGCATAATATGAGTGGTAGAGCTTCACCTTACATGGGTACCCTAGTTAGCACCTTATTTGCATTTGGTGCCCATGCTGATGTTTTCTCCTTTAGGGTGTGGGAGTCCATTGTATAGTACTGCCATGACATTTCGCAAGAGCCTCATACTCCTCTTGATCTTTTGCTGGCCTATTCCCCTCAGGACTCCCTCATGTCAAGTTGTGAATGCATTATAATGAGCTTTTCCTGCCTTATTGAGCTTTATGCTGGCTCCCCTGACATTGCGTTTCAACCATATAGCCCAATCTTGTCTCATGTCTAGCCATGCAGAGCCATTTTTTATATCCTTCGCAACTTGTTTCCCTTTTTACCAGGAGGGGATTTTCCCCCGAGTGTCGATATCCTACACATGTATCCTTGCATTGAGCATAGGTATGTTCCACTGCTTGGAACTAGTTTTTTTTCCCTTATGACACTCGTCTCCTCCTAGTATGTAACTATAAAACTATTTTATTCTTTTTTCAAGCTTTTTAAATAACTGAAAAAGTCCAAAAAAATCAAAAAACCAAAAAGCCGGACAAGGAAATATGTTATCTGTGGCAGCTGTCAAGTTGTGTTGCCTTTGAACAGAGCACTGTATATCACATCCATTGGTTGGGTTATATTTTGACTTTAGGAGCTGTACTCGTTTATCTGAGTTTATCTCCACCGACTGGTTAAGCTTCCAGTCCCTATGGAGCCTCTGTCGATGCCTCCTGTGTCGTAGAGATGCCCCAGTTTGTATATCGAGTCTGTGCTGCCTTTATTCAGTCACCATACGCCATTATGATCTTGTTCAAAGGAAGTTGAATCCTGAGTCGGACATTCCTCAGTTATCTTGACTTTGCATGTCAGCCATTCCCGGTACAGTTACTGGTTTGTGCACCTTATGATCGAGTCCTTCCACATTATACAGCTTTGCTGAGTACCTCGTGTTGGATGATGGGAGATGCCTTAATGCCCTCCTTCCAGTGGATTTCATCCCATTGACTTCAGATCATTTATTCTGGGATTGGAATCTAGAGTCATTTTGAGTGCCTTGAGACTTGCAGTCATTAGTGGCAGGTTCTCTCGCCATCGACAGTTTTTGGGAATACATTAATGTCCCCTGATCGATGGATCCTCTCAAGTGTTCGACCTCAACACATTTATTCACACTTGTTAGTTTGCACTCTAGTACCTTGATTCCCATTTTCATCATCGGTGGGTGATCTTGTGTCTGTTAACGTTATACATTAATGACTGGTAATTAGACGATGGACTATTATGTTCGACCTCGACACCTCTATTCGCATAGTACGACATGTACTCATAGTGGTTTGTTTAGAAGACTTTCCAAATTGGTGGCATCTCTTATATGCTACCTCCTTGATCATGCCAGTGTTCATGCGATTTTAGCTCTCGTGACTTGATTCCAATATACGTCAGATATTTCCAACCACTATGGAGATCTTGATTTGTTATATATCTTCAGCCATTATGGAGATCATGGTCCTTTGTATATCTTCATCATGGAGATTCTAATCTATGTATATTGTACGTGGCAATGACCAATTATGTGATATCTGGTATCATGCCTATTCATGGCCATTGTACGCTTATGTATCCGGGACTGCTATATGTATTTGCAGTTATGTGCAGAGTTGTATTATTGTACTATGCTGATTGGATGGCTGGTCTTCCATTTGGGATCCTTCATCACTCCACTTCTGGGATGGACTTATAATGTATTTCTGCCATCGTATGACCCCTCTGACATCACACATTAGGGGGCATCTGTTATAGCTGATTTCACCACTCCAGGTAAATCACACTTTTTATGGCCTTCCCCTGTCCCGCTGCAGACTCCTTAGATCCCATG
This sequence comes from Pseudotsuga menziesii, assembly GCA_001517045.1. Classification (NCBI taxonomy): domain Eukaryota; kingdom Viridiplantae; phylum Streptophyta; class Pinopsida; order Pinales; family Pinaceae; genus Pseudotsuga; species Pseudotsuga menziesii. Next base: position 580,765 of record LPNX010978418.1, on the reverse strand, counting down.
GACCATTTTTTGTCCTTTGATGTTTCCTTGACCATCCCTAAAAACATGTGAAAAATGATAAACATGACTTTTAAACCTATAAGCGCGTATATACACGGGTTTGACTACTAAAACCGCATACATCAGGATGTGTACAAAATCCAAATCCTTTTGGAGTTTTCCTTGACATGAATCCGACTCACTTGACTCCTGGCCTTCCCTATGCCTTGAGATCGCTCGGATTCAACCTTTCATTACCCCTTTGAAAAGATATATAGGGAACTCTATGGTACATTGAAGGCATATGAGAGAATTGAGAGCAAAGAAACTATAGTCCATTGTTGCTAGAACTTATGCTTGAGTCTGCATCCCTTTGTCCCTTGGAGCACTAGTGTGTTCTTCCCAAGCTTGCCTTTTGCTTGTGAGGTTGCTATCGAGAGATGGAGGATTGAAGTGGTGGACGCCCAAGTGGGGGATTCAGTTTCTCCGGTTCGCAGACGTGTCGTCAGAGGTTGTATCTAGTAATCTCTGATTTATATTAATAGAAATATCTTTTCCTGTCCAATAATGTGTGTTTGAATGAATATTTTATCCATTGGATTATGTCAAATTCTTATACATTATTGATTATATATGCTAGAATAGATCTAACACCATGATATATAGAATGCTTGTATTGTTTACTTGTTGTTGAGGAAGTAATCTATCAATTCAAGCTGAATTTGGAAAGCTCAATGGGGATCTACTTCAACCATCCGGAATAAGGTACGAGGTCTGATCCTTTAGTGTTAGAAATTTAATTTCTATTGCATATTGGAAAGGATTGATTTCTGGATTCAAGCTGTCTGTTGTGGTACCCCAAGCCATAGGAATTTCTCTCCGTAACACTAGCCTCCTACCGTGATGAATGTGTACGGTCCATATGGAAAGAAGCAGTTATTCTGGGATAAATTTTTCACTTTGTAGGTGATTAAAGAAGACAGATTGATAATTAACAAAGATTTAAATCTCACAATAAATAGGCATGAGGTTTGGGGAGATACAACCAAAGTCGACAGGTTGGCCGTGTTACCCACCTATTTCCATGGGTGTCCACATTAGATGTTCATGAGGATTTCTAGGCTGACCTTGGATGACCTAGACATAGAAGAGGCATTCTGAGGTATTTTTGTGGGTGAGAACAACATTGAGGCATTGTTGTGATTGTTCTGAACATCAAAACCAACAGTTACAATTCCAATCCCAGAACCCATAGCTGAGTCCCAAGTAACAAAGCACATATCAAAGATGGAAAAAGCACCTGTTGACTTATAATCCATTGATTGTTTCCCATAATACCTAGGTGTGGATGCAGTCCTAACCTAGGGGGGTGGTTTCCAACATGTAATACTTAGCATATTATGTTTTAATTGAGTTGTTAATGTAAAGGTTGAGACTCAAATGAATATCTCGACTCTCTATCTCTTTAGCATTACAGATTTTGTTCTCTCTTCATCTTTAAAAAGAGATTGGTCCTCATTTGGTAAGTGAGACAGTTTTGCTATATCAATACAACTAATTTCCGATTTCTAAAAATTACTTATAGTGATCCTTGTGTTGTGAATAGATGGATTTTGGCTCTTGCTTTCCTTTTTGATGTGTAAAAGGTAGTTGATCTAATTTGAGGTAAAACCATTCATATGAATTTGATTTCTCAATTACACAAGTCGCCTTAGGGGTTTTGGTGAGAGATCTTACTCATAAAATTTATTGCATGTTTTCTTCTATTTTGTTGGGTTTATTTCTTACTATTCATACATCTTACTCTAATTTATTTGTTGGTTTTTGTTACAGGGTTTGGAATTTCATTTTGTGACTTCTATTCATTAATATTCCTCAGTTTGCAGGATTGAGAAAAGTTTAGATCTTAGGGAGCACCTCAGCTAGATAAACTTGGTAGATTTCTCAACAGCCTCATCAAGCTCAACTATCATTTGTATCTCAATTGCTAGGAGGGGTGAATCAAGTCCTCTACCCAACTACAAGGCATGGGTCAGATTCCTTTTGTACCATGTTCTCTTTCTCCATCAATAAAAAAATGCATTTCTCTTTGTTGTTTAGGAACTAGGAATAAATTTTCATTTGTTGGTTAAAGTAGCATGAATCCTAGGCATTACATGCAAATATGAAGTTAATCCATCTTAAAACCCTAAGACTAAGGCACTAGAAAATCATTCTTTCATTGTACTTTAACTTAGCAAGTGTTTGTTTGAGTTTAGTGTGTGTTATTTACTTGCTATCATCTAATTTCTAAATTTGATCTGTTAAAAACCAGACAGCTACTTGTGTGTTGAGGCATCCTTAACTCATACCAACACCTATTTCTCACTCATAACTTTCAGACCTAAGCTCTAAACTTAATAAAAATCAAAATCTGAACTTGATTTATTGTCGTTAACTATTAAAACTCAACACCTAATATCAATAAGGACATGGATGCTTAAAATTCTAGGCACTCTAAACTCAGTTGTCCTCAAAACTTATATTTTAGCCATATAAACCCCTGAGACAACCATTTTCCTGTTGTGCTTAGTTATTTTGTGGTCACTAATCCATTTTCAGAGTGGCTTACCCATTTTTTCCATGTCTTCCTAGTTTCTCTTTCCGCATAAGGGGCTATTGTTGGAATATTCAAGTATACTGAGAGGGCGGGGGCTGAATCAGGATACACCAGATTCAAATCATTTTTCACTCTTACAGCTTTAAACTCTCTGTGAAAACAAACATATCAATCATATGATATTATCAGTTACATAAACAGTAATCACCATCAATATACAATGCACATAGATTTAAAGTGGAAACCCAATGAGAGAGAAAACGACTATACAAATGTTCAATACTATAAATTCCAGTTTATAACAATCTTACAGGAAATCACCTGTGAGGGACATCAATCCCTCTGCAAGCACCCACTTGCAAAACTGCAGGCTGTTGAAGTTTTAGGGTTAGGATAGTTTTAACATAAGTAATAAACTTTAATGCATGAACATAAATATAAAACAAGATACTGCTCCAATCAATTTAAACTGCACTACAAATTAAACACAATTTTCATCTCTTTCAACTTTAACACTCCATTGGTCACTGCATTAAAGTTGGTCCTTGAGATGATTCACCAAAATGCCATGTACAGCAACAAAATAATAAATAATGTACAGAAAATAACAACACTAAAAAATCATAACCATTATTTTGAATCAACCTTATACTCATATAATTTTAGGTTTGATCTTGTCACCGAAGGGACAAGTCAACTATGTCAACAATTTACGTACCTTGAGAGAGAGAGAGGGTTAAAGCAGATAGAAACAAACCTCATAGTCTTAGCCAAAAGGAAGATAAACTTAAATCAAATGCACAGGCTTTAGCAGCTTAGTCATACCCAGTACAGTCACGCTAAAGACACAGTCACGCAGCACAAGAGACACTCAGTCATACTGGGCAGAGACACACAGTCATGATTCATAAGAGGCACTCAGTCATATTGCAGTAGCTTACACGGCCATGCCAGAGAAGGAACAATGAAGAAGTGGTCACGCCGAGAAGGTATGTAGTAACACTGGGTGGGTGTATATGCAAGGTGGATAAAAAGTCACACATAGTAGGAAAATAGTTACGCTGATGTATATATGACCACGCTAGGATAGAGACCACCGTCACCCAGGAACAGGAGTAAACAGTCACACTAGTGCATATATATGACCACACCAGGGTAACGTCAAATTGAGCACATGCTGAAGGTTGACGCTGCTGGTGGAGGTCACAGTCATGTGAGGGATCATGCTAGGTTCAAGCTGGAGCTCACACTGGGGCTCACACAATCGTGTGGAAGATCACGCTGGAGGAACACACAGTCACGTGGAAGAGTGAAGCTGCAAATGTTGGGTGGAGGTTTCTCATGGACCAATAGTGAAACCACATGGAGCAGCAATGGTGGTCACGCAAAGGGAGAGAGTTCGGTCACACTAGCGGAGGGAGTCACATTGGGAGATTATGCGGATGCAAGACGAAGGTCACGCTAGAGAAACAGACAACAAATCAGATCTGCATATCATGTTTAAATTAAAACTTTAATTTATAATCTTAGGATAGGGTATCAAAGGTCTAAACAAAAATAAAAATGGTCCAACATAAAAAATCATAACCAATGGTCCAAAGGTTATAAAACCATAAAGTGAATAAATGGTGTAATAATAAAGAAAATGCTCAAAAGGTAAAACAATAAAAGGTCCAATGTTTTATAATAAAACCATAACGTAAATAGTCCAAAGGTTTTATGATAAAACCATAAACTATAAATGGTCCAATGGTCCTTTAATAAAACCATAAAGTAAATGCACTTAGGGTAATGTACCAAAAAATAAAACCCACAAGGTAAGAGTCATCATAACAAAGGTACACACAAACTCAACCAAGGGGGTCACAACAAAACAACCCACATACCCACAAACTCAATGTGAACCATAAAGGTACCAACAACTCTTTTTACCTATAGGACCAACACGACCAAGGACTTCAAACTTTTCTCTCTCAAGAGACATTGTTTTATATATTTTATCATCATTGTATAAGGGGAAGATCCAAACCAAATGGTATGATACTTTGGCCCTCAATACTGCTCCTAAGGGTTAGGTGTTAAGGACATCATCAAGGGGTGGCCAATCCCTTGAGAAAAAACCTAGCAATAATCGATTATGAGAGAGGACATCATCTTGGTCAAATTGACCAAGATTCACCTGGTTAATTGACCAAGGGTGCTCCTGCAGGAACTGCTTGGTCCCAGACCAGGAAGTCTCTGTCTCATCCTGCAGAATCTGCTTGGACATCATGTCCAAGAAACTGTCTGGTCCTAGACAATAATAACCTAGAGACATATATGGGCCCTAACCTTTTCCATGGCATCTATCTGCTAGGTCCTAGACCAAGAACCTTAAGAGACTACTGGGGGCCATAGGGTACCTTCTAGGGTCTTACTCTTCCCTAGTTAACTGACTAGGGTACCATTTTCCCTAATAATGGGTCTCATATCTACAAATATCTTGGTAACTAACCAAGTGCCTCCATTCTTAAAGAATGGCTCTCAGCCCCAGGCTAAGCTTCAGTCCCAGACTGAATTAAGTTGATCAAATCCTTGGTCCCTGACCAGGTCTTCCATTCTCCCGGAGAATGGCTCTCGATGCTACTCTATATTTAACACAGGAACCAACCTACCAAGATATAGCCCGGGAACCACATGGAAGGATACACAAATGTGGCAACGTGTAATTCCCTCCGAAGGGTAACAACTGATAGAAAACCACACCTGAGAAATATTTAAACTCATCATACTTACTTATAACCAACAACTCAGCTGATTCTTCGGCTAACAGAAAAATAAAACACAACGCTTGTCCATTGGAGGGATGATTCCTAGAGTCAGTCGAGTACCCATTGTATAGACTTTGTAATAATCATTTATACCTTTCTTTGGCACAACTGCAAGCTACACCAATCACATCTATTTTACTCTTTAATTTTTCAACATGAGTTAGAAATGGGAAGCTCAATAGTCTACCTAAGATTTGTTCCTTTTCTGGCTGTTTCCTCTAATTCCATCTTAGGTAATAACTTGGACAATAACATGACTGGCAATTTAACTAAACAAGGATGGTCGAACTGCATAGTTTCAATAGATTTGAAGAATTGTGTTAAGCCACAGGAGCCTGCTGCACTTGATCATCAAGCCTTTCACTCTAATTTCTCTTAGCAGAAGCCCAAACTGGAGTTAACTGCCATTCCAGATTTAGAATACCCCTTGCAGACATTGCAGCAAACATCTATACAGAACCCTCATCATCTTTTTTTCTCCTCCATATCACACCCTGATAACGGTGGTGGTTATGGGTATGGATCTGGATATTGATATGAAATTACTGTCCCTAGGACTGCATCCACACCTAGGTATTATGGGAAACAATCAATGGATTATAAGTCAACATGTGCTTTTTCCATCTTTGAATGTGCTTTGTTACTTAGGACTCAGCTATGGGTTCTGGGATTGGAATTGTGACTGCCGATTTTGATGTTTAGAACAATCACAGCAATGCCTCATTGTTGTTCTCACCCACAAAATACCTCAGAATGCCTCTTCTATGTCTAGGTCAGCCAAGGTCAGCCTAGAAATCCTCATGAACATCTAATGTGGACACCCATGAAAATAGGTGGGTAACACGGCCAACCTGTTGACTTTGGTTGTATCTCCCCAAACCTCGTGCCTGTTTACTATGAGATTTAAATCTCTGTTAATTATCAATATGTCTTATTTAATCACCTACAAAGTGAAAAATTTATCCCAGAATAACTGCTTCTTGCCATATGGACCGTACACATTCATCACAGTAGGAGGTTGGTCATCAAATAAAGCAATCTACAAATGTAAGGATACAGAATTACATCCCTAGATCTAGCTGGACCCTCCTTAGTAACCAGCAACGCCATATAAACTTTCATTGTCTGCTCTAGGAGGACATCATGGATAGTCCTAACCAACAACGTCATGTAATTCTGGTAATAGAGGGCACACTGAGTGAAGGCACACCACTAGTCATCTTGGGATGCACATAGGAATAATGTGAAAAGTGGGGCCCAAGAAATCGAAAAAATAAATGGGATATGATAAAAAAAAGTGAAAAACAATCAATGAGATCAGTTTTGCAATTAAAAACTACACATAATGTGAAATATTGTTGATAGAAATAGATCTACACCCACTTGAATACAGAGGATAGTCTTATATAGACAAAGAGTGGCAGATGCGAACAACAGCATATTACTGCACCAAATCATCAAGGAAACATTGCAGAGAATGAAGAATACACAGGGCTTCAGTGCAAAAGATGGAAGAAGTTTTGGGACATAAAAGAGGACTACCCTTGGGGTTAAAAAAGGCATTGAAACTGGGCATGTGTGACTATTATAGGAGGGGGAAATGAAGGGATATGGAAGAGATTTATTTTCCTTGAAAGCAAAACACATCCTCGCTCAAATCTGGACAAGCTTGCACAGTATAAGATGCTAGACAGTGAGATGGAAGAGCCTAAGGAGGATTGGAACAGCAGACTTGCCAGGTATGTGACTCTGAGGAGGTAGAAATTAAACAACAATTCCTTCCCAATGTATCTCTTACAACAACACATAAGAAAGGAATTATTGTTGGAAGAAAGAGGATGGTTCACAATGTTTCAGAGCAGCCAGTAGGAAAATGTCACAAGAAGGGCATCACAAATTATGCACCTCAAAGGAAAACTATTATGAGCAAACCTACAGGTCCAAGTTGATTACATCATGGAGCACATCATTCAACGAAGTAGTTTTTTAAATCTTGCTCAAACACCATTATATGAGTATCCACTTTTTTAATATTAGTCATCATTTATTTTTTGAGTTGGCGTCTTTGTCCTTCGTAATTATCTATTCTAAATTTAGAAAGGCAGGACACCTCAAGCTGCAATGCCTCCATCCTTGCTGCTGCTGTCTCAAACTTAATCATGGGTTTTGTCACATTTTGTTGCACTGGCAATGTTTTTCCAAATTTCATTGTTTCCAAACTCGAGGCTCGAGCATAAACAAAAAACAAAATAGAATCTAGCTGGTGTCTGGCCCACTTGAATGTTATGAGTTTCAAAGGAATGAGGATGGGACCAGCTCCTGCACAATTTCGACATAAATCTAGAGGAAGATTGGTCTATCTTGTGCAACTCCCTAGGGTGTAATTCTTTGAAGCATTTCCCTAAAAAAATTGGACCGTAAATTTTAGGGTGCCAAACTGATCTCACTATTGCAACTTCACCAAGGGAACAATGTCATCCAGATATTCCTACAGGAAAATCACACCAAATAACCTATTGTTCGCATTAAAATTTGATTCTCGAATCACTGGGAATTAGCTGAGATTGTTAACAATGTCAAGTGGGTTATTCTCAAGTGGTAAATCAAGCCAGTTTCCTTCACAGAGACCTGGATTTAATTCCTCGAGAACATGTTGTTGTCTTGATGTGGACAATTGTTGTTCTATTTTGTAATATCTTATGGTTAACTGAACCTAAACAATTCATTCTAGGTAATGAATCTCAATGTACGATGCTAGGTGCAAATCCTTAGTGATTGTAACAGAAAATACCCATCGGGGTCATTACATCTAAGCGGGATTGACAAAGGGCCCTTTACCAAAAATTTAAAATATAGTAGTAATAGATAGTTCACACCATGTACCTGAGGCGTAAAGGTCTTAGAACGCTGGGATGTATCCAACTTAGACTTCTCGAGCGTGACTCCCCCAAGAGAACTGTAACCCTTCATCATCATCCGCGCCATGTAAACGAAAGCATTGGAAACTTCTAACGAAACGCTCAAATTTCCATCAAATATCATTGTAGAATTATCATCTACCATGCCAGACATACCCGCAGTCACGACCTCAAGCGAAACCCTCGAAGGAACTTGAAATTTCTGAACAACCTGTTGACTGGGCAAGAGATTGATGCAATTGATTCATCTATACCTGTAGAAAAAATATTCGAAGAATGTCTTCAAAAGCACAGGCTTCTGCTCTTTCCTAGTTGACATCCTTTAAGGAGTTCAATGAACTGGTCATTTCTGGTCTATCTAGATTGTGAAGTCCAAACAAAAGACAAAAAATGAAAGTAGTTGTTTCTACCATATCCATTGGACAATCCTTGGACCTATTAACTTCATTTTCTATTAACTCTACTGTAATATCAACTTCTGTTCTTGTAGAAACATTGATATTCTTCACAACATCATGAATACCCTCTGCCAATTCCTCCATGTGGCCAACTACTGACTCTATCCATTTGCGTAGCTAAGCAAGTACAAAAACCCATTCATTTTCCCCAAATTCTTTCCAACAATACCTAATATTAACGGCCATTAATTGAGCCAAACTCACTTCTTTGGCTTGTTCCCATCGTATATCTCTACTTGACAATGTAGCTAAGGAGGCCAAGAGCAATTCTCTTTCTTGTGTACTTGTGTCATCTACAGACGTCATCCTTAAGGTTTCCATCCCACCAACTGAACTCAAAGGAAAATAGGACACTGCCACACGAACCCATTCTTCTACATATGCAACATACAAGAGAAAAATATTATGTTGGAAATGTCTAATTTCTAGGAAAACAAGCAGTATCTTACCCTTAACATGATAAAATAACTGATAGAAAATCTCCTCAATTTCATACAAGTAGCCAATCAAATTAACAATGATTTGTCAATAAAAGTTTCCATTCACCTTCCTGCTCCATTTGACATAATATTAAGGGTGGTCTAGAAAGATCTCTTTGCAGCCACTGGCATGTGCCCTCTTGCATGTTTCCTATATTCACTTTTGCCAAAGAAAAGTCTTGATTGATTTCCTTTGAGTTCCCAATTCTCTTTCGCACCATTAGAACAAGGATTTGGAAAATATGTGGTATAATCCTTTTAAAGCTATTGACAGTAGATGCATTTTGAAACTCCTTTTTCAGGAAATAATGTAGTAAGCGGGAAGTATCTGCCTTTGTCCAAACACTACTATCAGTTAACAACACTGCAAGTAACATCACCAAAGCCCGTAAGAATGGTTCCTCAATCTTATCCACTTCATTATCAAAGATAAGCTAGGAATTTAGAGGGTAGGATTTACCCAAAGTGATACCTTTTAATGCCCCTACAAACAATATATTAATGATAGAGTTCACCATAATTTGTTGAGGATAACTTTGGTATCTTTTTGCACATTCACATCAGAATGGCAAGAGATATTGCACTACATTGCCTCCTGGCCACTTCCATGTGCATAAAACCTTTATTTCACACCATATTCTACAAGAATAAATTTCATTGCAAATTGTAATTCTCATGTTCTCCATTGTGATGTGTGAAGTCTTCATCAGTGAAACAAAGAGCAATTTATCTTTTCCAAGGGCCAAACCAACCCTATCCACGAAAATTAGAAATCTCGTATGCATATTTTTCTGCAAGTAAGTCCACAAATTGATCATCAGTACAAACTCCGGCCTCCGACTACATTTGAAAGGATTGGAAACACATGATCTTTGAGATAAAGATACCTTATAGGAAATGCCAAAGTTGTAAGTATGTTTCTTTTAGTATTTCATTGCCTAGCTATTACACATTTTTTAGACATTCTAGGACACAGTGATGTACGATGATCAGAGAAATGATGGTGTGAGTACCTTCATTGCTCCTGAAAATACATGACTACAATTTTCAATGTAGAGATATATCTAGACAAATCTTAGTCTAATAAGCCAATATCTTCAACTCCAAAGATGGCTTGAAATTGTAAAAGGAAGAATCAAGGTTGCAAGAGCATTGTATTGGAGTAGAAGAGGGAATGAGAGTGGGAGTGCCTGGAGAACCATTTCCCCAAAAACCACAGGAGTGGGGCATCCTAAGGTTAGCTAAACCAATTGTGAATTTTTTTGGCCATTTGGCAAGTTCCACACCCAGTTCAAATCCTCGTGGTTGAGGCACAGTAGTATATGCCTAGGCACTAAGGTTGTAAGCAATGCAACATTATATGGAATTTGTGTTTATGTGCAAGAAACACAATTGGCCATAAATTTTGCAACATCCATGCCCCCCATGCACCACATTGTCTTTGCATTCTCGCCAAGTTACACTTTAACTACATTACAAAGTAATGAACAACATTCTTCATTACAAAGCATTGAACGATATTAATTTACAGGAGCATTTGGAAAGGATAACACAACTTGTAAACAATATTATGGAAAGATTGTTGTGTGATAAGTGTGACAAGGGCTATCACATGTATTTCCTTTTCCCCATTGTTTTCAAAATGCCCGTGGGGGAGTGGTTTTGTGACAGTTGTTCCCACAAGGATAAAGTGAAAGGTCTGAATTGGAAATCCTTTTAGATCCATTTTTGGGATTTTTATTTTTTATTTTTATTTTTAAATTTGGGGGATTTACCATGACAGTGCGACTGACTATCAATTTTGTTTGCAATGTACAGGATTTCCTTTGGTGCAGACTAAAATCATTGACATTTTTCGCATTCAAATAAATTCTGTGATTGATATGTCATGTAATGGTAAAGCTCATTTGGGTTCATTTTGGTTTAATACACATTGCACATTCTTCATTCATTCTTACATTTGGAAAGACAGATTTAGTCAAGGGTTTTATTCAATTTGAGTTAAGGATGAGATTTAATTAGGGCTTGAATTCCCCAAAGATCATGGCTTCCTGTGATTCCCTTTGATATTCATTTTTCAACCTAGAAAATGTACATGTTGAATTGAATTTTTATCTTCCCATTACTAAAATTTTTTTCCTAAGAATCTTAACAATTAATTGTTGTATTCATAACATTTTTTTTGTTTAGATTCAAAATTCAGGAAAACCAAGAGACATACTGCAAGCTTGATTCTCACCAAAAAGAAGAGAAGGTTGCTGGCATTTGTACCAACCCAAGATCTAGATAGAAGATTGGAGCAGATGGGATCTCTTGCTACAACACTTACCTCTGTTGGAGTGTATTTTAGTGATGAATTGACCTATAGGCCTGGCATGGCTCCAGGATCGGCTAACAAGGCTATGATGGAAAAGGATGGGATGCAAGTAGAGTCTCATTGGCAAATCCAATCTCTGTATTCTCGATGGCATCAAGACCATCAAACACATATAGACTATAGTTAGCTCTAAACATAGATATATTACATTGAATCCTTTTTATTAGGGATAATAAACATAGGTCAAAAGAGAATCCAATGAAATCTCAGAAATGGGTTTCCCATATATGGTACCAACCAATTTGTTGTCCCTCATATATTAAATAACATCTAAATATATTTTAGCTGTAGAGTTGCTAATTCATTTTGTAAATTCTGTATACCTATGGAATCAAAGAAAGATAGGGCTTCCCTTGAACTCTTTAAAGCAATGTGTAGAAGGGAAGAGTGGCCTCCATTGTTTGTTGTTCACGACCCTCGTGAGGGGTACGGAATATTTCCTAATTCCTTCCCTTTCCATGCTAGTCTAAAATGTATGTTGTAGTACATTTGTGATCTTAGGATTTGATTGATCTAAGCAGCTATATTTTGTCTTACGTAGTTTCACAATGGAGGCAAATAACAATATAAAGGACCTCACCATTATCACATAGTATACAGAGGATGTTGATTATTTGCGTAAGAGACAAAAAGATGATGGGGACTGTATGATGACTTTTCTTTCCACAAGAGACTTATCAAAGGATCTTGTCATTTGTCCTGATAAACGTGGAAACATAGCACGTTTTATCAATGTGATAAACAACCACACAACATAAGTGATAAACTATTTCATGGAATATTTGACTCATGTTACTTTGAATATTTTATTTTGATCAAAGTACAAGGAATGCAAGTTAACTTTTAGTGTGCTGGTATTTTTCTATTTTTTTCACATAAAAGTTTTAGGCTTCTTATCATCTTCTATCAAAATATGATTTTTTTCTTCTATGCTTATATTGATGACCATATTTGAATACATGAAATAGAAAATGAAGCAGAACTTGAACTGTGTTAGATACAATGTCGATGGTGAGTCCAGGGTTCTCCTTGTTGCGATAAAGGATATTGCCAAGGGGGAAATATTGTACTATGATTACAATGGCTATGAGAAGGAATACCCAACTGAACATTTTGTTTGATTTTGGGTCACTTCGCACAGGAAGATAAGTTCTAAATTGGTTTAGAACCATATTCATTCAAGTTTTCTACTATGTTCATTCAACTGTCACTGAATTCATAATGGTCACTACTTTATAGAACTAATTTATTTGCTTCAGGTTTTTCATAAATTCCTGCATTAGGTTTTTAAAGATCAGCTTGTTTCCTACTTTGAGAAACTCACTAGAGGCATTTGGTTCATACAAATATTATGCCCCATCAAGAAATAATAGGCATTTCAGGGTTCCATTCATACCATGGTCTGTCTCATCTAGATTGTCTGAGTTGTAATAGGAATGCGGCCAGTCTGCAAGTCTTGGTTGGTTTTGATAGAAGAGCTACCCTCCACTCAAACCATGTACCTAAGCCAACGAAATTATACCATATCTAGTGCATCCCCTCGGTCTATGTTTTTCGATATATTTCAAATGGAATAAATAAATAAACAAGGGTTCGACTCACAATCCCAACCCAGAGTGACAACAAAAATGTGAAAAAGGAATATTATTTTAGATTGAAGGGGCACAAACAAATCCATCGCAGTGTTGGGTTTGGAGTGTTTGTTCTTCTCCAAGAGAACCGAATGAATCGGAAAAAAATAACCAAGAACCTTGTTTACCCCTTTTACATGATGATGTTGTGGAGATAAGCTAAATAAGCAGAGAGAAGAATGAATACTAAGTACCTTGACAGTGATGCGACGATCGCTCTAATGCCTCTAGAAATTCTTCACGTGCTTCTTCACAATCTTCCTGTTCATCAGAGGGATCACCATTTCCCCCCTCTCTCCCTTTCCCCTCCCCTTGCTCTTTCTGATTCTCCCTCTTTACAACACTCCCAGGATGACTATACTCTTCGACTCTACACCCTCAGTCAAAGGAAAGGAGTGAAAAGGCTTGGTTTTCTATCTCGACATTCAACTTGCGGATTTCAGGTGATAGTGACAAGAATGGCGGGGAAGTTAACAGTACCCGATATAGTGCTTGAAAATGGAGCCAACTTTCATGCAGGTTTACTCTTTTCCAATCCAATTAGGAATGGGTAAATCGTTCGACCCAGTAGCCTCAATCAACACATCAATAGGACGGACCCCCCCCAAAAAAAGGGAATTTGGCTCTTAATTATGATAGGATGGACCGATATGATCGGTAGCTAATGGTAGTCTTTGATGCAAAAGAAGTTTTTGCTTATAACAAAGAAGGTTTATGGAGGTTGTTGGTAAGAATGACTTCCTATGTTTGTTTTGTTTTGTCTTTTAAATTTATTGTTTTATTTATATAATACAACCAAAATATAAATAATCACTTTATATCTCTAGGAAATTTAAAAAACAACATATTTATCTTATCAACAAATTTAACCCTAGAATTCGGAGCTCTTACAGAAAGAGTCACGTCTAATTCCTTTTCGCTTAATCATCAATCATTCTATCTAAACATATGATCTTGCTTAAATAGCGTGTATTTCATCTTTTATTGACATCAAACTCCGGTCTGTTGTCTTCATACATTATGCCTACTATGTCAAATGTTGTTGATCCTGGGAACATTTCTTCTACATCCATGGTCAAACTAGTCACAATTAGAATGTTGTGAGTAATTGCAGCTCAGTTCAGTTGGAAAGTTCATCAAATAAACATTAATACTGTTTCTTTAAATGGATATATTAATATAGAAGTTTTCATGGATAAACCTCAATATTCATTGCAAAGGGTAAAGAAACACGGGTATGTTGGTGAAAGCTCTGTATGACCTGATAAATCCCTTAAACATGGTGTTAACACCATATTTTCCTTCATAAATTTGAGTAAATGTGAGTGTTACTCAAGTGGTTATTATTTGTGAGCTCAATTTTAATTCTTAATTCTTAATTATTTTAGGATATTTTAGAGTGGCTCCAACCTCATCACTTTGACACTTTTCTAGCATGTTACACAAACTCTACATCATTAAAGAGGATTCATTGCACTAGAGAAGCTTGTACAATTTGCTTCTCATGATCTATTAAGTTCTGTAGAATTTGGAAACCAGAATATAAGATATCCTAATACACCATTTTTAATTGGTCTTGATGGACATACATACCTATTTGCAAAGCTACCGATTTGGCACAATATGGAAGAATAATGGTGAATATGCCTAATCAAGTCTCATCCGAAAAACTAGCATTTCACTAAAGAGCTTCAGGGATTCTCCCAAATGTTCAATTTGTACAAATCCTACCATTATCGCAGTCCAGGTAACCGCATCTTGTTCAAGCATTTTGTCAAACAATTCTTGTGCATCCTCCATGCTTCCACATTTAACATACATATCAACAAGCACACTTCCCACAAATACATTTTGTCGAAACCCACTCCTATTTCTCTTGCCATGCACCTCCTTCCCCTACTGAAGAGCTCTTAAGTTAGTGATCATTGGGAGAACAGTGGCAAAGATTAACTGATACAACCGAATTCCTATTCACTACATTTGGTAAAGCAGTTCAAGACATCCTCACAGAGCCAATGTCTTGTATAAGCTCCAATCACTGTAGTCCATGAAACCACATTTTGTTCCATTATTTCGTCGAAAACCTGACGAGCGTCCTCCAGGTTGTTGAATTCAACATACATGGAAATAAATTTGTTATTCAAAGACACTTCTAGATTAAACCTTGTGTCAATCATCTGGGTGTGGAATATTTTAACCCATTTCACATATTTCATGTTAAGGTATCTCTGCATTAGACAATCTTAGGTTTGGGAGTCTGATTGAATTCCTGGGCGATTAATGAGATGCATTACACAATCGTAGGTTTGGGAGTCTGACTGAATTCCTTAATGATTCATGAGATGCAGACTATTAGTCAATTCCTCCAATCGGTTATGAGTACATAGTATCTATGATATTCACATATGGCCTTCGTGTCCAATTTTTTAGTTTTAATGGCGGCAACTTGAATGGTGAAGGTGGAAGTGAGAGTTAGCTTAGCGCTCTGAAACAATTTATTACATGCCATTGTTGCGATGGCCAGAATCCCAAATCATGTAATTTTTCTATTTTATTGAGTATTTTGTCCTTGGCCTATATGAGGACTTATCTCCACCTCTATGAAGAGTATAGAGCTATTATTATTTGTTTTCTTAATACCCTCACATCATTAGCATTTTTCCATTTTTTAACCCATTTTTTTCTTAGTTATGAAGATAAAAGAAATGTTACTTTCAAATTTTCAAAAAAAATTGAAAGTAATATCAACGTGCTTCATTGTGTTTAAGCCTTTATGAGTGGTCTTTTCATTAATTTTGGCTTCTACGTTTTATATAACAATGGTTTTTTTTAATTATAATTATTTTCATTATTTAAAATTATGTAATTTTGGATCGAGTTTCTAGTTACTTTGGCATAACAATGTGTTTTCAATAAAGTGAAAAAAATGTATAACACTTTACATTATTAAAAATAGTAAATTGACAATTTGAATCCATTTATTAAAGGCATAAAATCCCTATTCAAACACTTTTAGAATATTTTGAAAACAAGTCATCTTCGTTCATAAAGATAAAGGGACAAAATTAACTCATTTTACAATTCCGACTTTTCCCCTTGGGGATCTTTCTAATACGGATGAGGTTTTGGTCTCTTGTCTAAAAGAACATACTCGGGTTGTTAAGGTTGGTGCTAATGTTACAGAAGGAAAACTCAGTGTTGTCTTTGAAATCCAAGGTTTTAAGTGATGGTGTAGCCTCAATATCGGCTTATGGGTTGGTTGATAAGTCATTGGGATTCAATGATTTGATTCTTCCCTCTCATTTTCCTAGGGGAGTTTCTTGTAGGATCCTATCCTGGTTTTATCCAAGTCGGATACTAACCTAGACCCATTAGTCTCCAATAATCTAAATTTAACCATCAAGAAGAACAATGGCAAGAGAAGGAGGAAAGTCCACTCGGATCAGCCAATGTGGGGAAATGAGTCGACAACAATCAAGGAAATTGTTAATGAGATTATGGATTCATAGGACGCACTATTAGACATTTTCGGACCTTTTAGAGTAGATTCAGCCATAAAGGTTGTTACCTAATGATGATATTGTCCTTAAATGTTAGAGGGGTGGGGGGGTATCCCGAAGATTGCGGTCCTCAAGAGGTTATTACATTTGGTTTGTCTGGATGTCCTATTATTTTAGTAAATGATGGTCTCTGGTTTGAAAGCAAGGGAGTTTCTCTGGATTATTCTCCCCACATGGGATTGTTGTTTGGTTGATGCTACATGCCTTTCAGGAGTCCTTCTTTTTGCTTGGAACCTTGCTCGTATTAGACTTAATCTATTTTGTATTTGTGGGGGTATCTTATTGAAATGTTTTTGTAGGGTTTTGGATATACCCCTACACATTATTAACTATTATGGGATTTATGTTGATCAACTGGACTTCTGGGAGGCTATTGAAAGGTGTGTTCTAGTCCTTGGCTATTCTTCCCTCGAAATTCTAGCGAGGGACCTCAAATTTACCACCACTACTTAAGGAATCATGGGGCTCCAAATCTAGGACTAAACAAATGGCCCCTTGGTTTCAACAATACATTAGAAATAACAAATTGGTGGATATTGAACTGAGCCCCTTGGCTCCTACCTAACGTAACAGGCAGGTGGCAAATACTGTTGTGGCCAAAAGACTTGACTGATTTTTATTGGAAGAAGATTTTTATTGTAAGGATTAGTTCATGGAAAATATCATCTACTTCAAACATACCCATGGGTCACTGGGTGATCATTTGTTTTCAAGGCTTAAAAAGAAGAAGGATGACAATAGAAAGGACTACTTGGATACATTCCTACAAAATGTAGTTGTGAATTTCATTCTTGCTAGCAGGGATACTTTAAAGGAACTCATCCTGGTGAAGCTACATCGACTGGTGCAGCTAGACGTTTGATGGTCGCAAATCATGAAAAAGTTATATTGAAGTTAGAAAAGCACTTCAGACATATGGGACTTGCAGGGACTCTTACATTGTCGAAGGATCAACAACAAGCTATGATGCTTCTAGCTAGGTATTGATATGGTACTCGTTCTATTACTGAATTCGTAATTGACGTAGGAACCTAATTTTCCTTTGGCATGCGCTTAATCGGGTTTGCTTCAATGGTGCAACAGGGATACAGATGGTCAAGAGAAAATTCATGCAATTGATTTGTTGGATCTCTGAAGATCGAGGTGCATGGCACCAATATTACTAATAGAAGGTGGACAATTTACAAGATTTACACTTCATTGTCAAATTTGCAATTTTCCAGGACAAAATGACTAACTCATATTCTTCTAGCTAGTCATTTTTTATGTCGTGACTAAATTAGTCATTTTTAACTCTGTCACTTATTATCTAGTCATATTTGTTAACTGGTGACTAAATTATTCATTAATTTTAGTCATTTGTAGTTGTGTCAATCAAAATTGCCCATATTTAGTAGTAAATCACTTGAAAAACCTGTGGTGACTAGAATTTTTAGTCACCTAGTAGCTAATTCCTCATTTTGTACTAGTGTCAACAGGGAGATGTTAAACCTAACCAATCAAATGAATTTGTTTTTGGATACATGGCAATGATGGATGAGGAAATAAGTTACTTGAGTGGGCCAACAAAGATTGAAAGAGGTAACTAAGAGAATAAAGTAACGAAATATCATGGCAAAGGTATGTTATTACATTATCGGCAGGTAAAAACCAAAAGTGTGCAAGTAATTCTTTCATCTTTTTCTTAAAGGTTATGTTTATGCTTACACCTTCACAATGGGAGGTTGGACTATAAATTTTACTCCCGATTCATTAAGGAAGATAGTCTTTTCTTAGAATTGCCTCTAGCGATATCTATATATATATATATATATATATGGGAATGATAGACTCATACTAACAAACACCTTTTAAACAGAAGGCACCAACTAGATGGGTACCGAGCTATGGGTGCCTTAGGAAAGAAAATGCCTAGGTTCCTAGCAATAAATGTAAAAAAAAACTATATAAATACATAAATGGCAATAATTATTACTAGTAAATAATGGAAGTCGTGTGTCTACTTTTTCGTTTTAAGAGGATTTGATATTGTAAAGAGTCCCAAACCCTATGTAACGGGTAATATAGAAATCATCACTG
Source organism: Pseudotsuga menziesii (assembly GCA_001517045.1). NCBI lineage: Eukaryota > Viridiplantae > Streptophyta > Pinopsida > Pinales > Pinaceae > Pseudotsuga > Pseudotsuga menziesii. Next base: position 561,875 of record LPNX010978418.1, on the reverse strand, counting down.
ATTGAGGAAAACTTGAAGACACCATTCATTTGTAAGGAAGGTTGTAAGCATGGAAATGTTAGGCTTCTCATAAGATTTGGTTCAGAACTAATTATTAGTTGTTCAAAGTATTGTGAAGAACAATTCTTCCTCACATAATGAAATCTTAAAAGCTGACTTTAGGCCAAAACTAAAGGCTAAGTTTGTTGCCAGCAAAAGTAGAGTGGGTAACCTAGCAAAAACAATACTCTTGAGGGTAACGATGCATTCCATGTAAATGTGCGATAACAAAAGTGTAGTATCTAATACTAAAATTAGAATTTGGGCATATTAAGTAAAAGTCTCGATATGTACTCTTTAGGATTATGTCCCTGTGTTAAGAGGTAAGTTAGGTTATATGATTAACACCATAGAAAGCATTCATATGTAAGTAACGAGATCTAATATATTGAATCATGATACATTCCATCATGTAAAACATTGTTGGCTATTGGAAAACATGTTGGTTACAAGGGTGTTGTGCCAACATTGGAATTCACATGAAAAGAGTGGGATGATTTATAGGGAATAGTATTCTAAACTTACAGTTACCTTTAATGAACATTATTCATTAGTGTTTTCTTGGAAAAATTTTAAGACGTATGTATTCGTAGCTCGTGTCAAAGTGGGTTTTACTCAAAAAATACAAGAGCCCCATGGACAAGTATATTGTTTCTTTAAAGGCACTAAAAGGAAAATAGGACTATATAATCACTTGGGATTTCTACGTCTCTAGCTTACCACTCATTATTGTTGTGTAGAATTGGAATATCCCTTCACTCGTAACTATCCAAAGATAGATGAGTAAAGATGTTTAATTGCTATTGGTATTTGAAAATGGTAAGTGGTGTTATGTCGTATAAGGTTATGTACTAACATTGCATGATTATGCCAGGAATTGTCTGTTAGTAAAAATATTCACTGGCTTAAATAATAAAGTTAAGAATCAGTGATGCTTTACTTTTTAACTTATTATAAATTTTTGGATATCGAGGTTTTTATGAACCAAGGATTAACTGTGGATTATGTTATTTATATAGTGACATTGCAGGGTTTTTACTAGGTATATGAATGTTGTCATGATCAAGGTACATTATGGAATATAAATTCACCTGCGTAAACAAGTTGTGCTCAATTGCTAAAAAATGAGTAAGGAGTTATTTTTGGATGGTTTACAGGATTGTATGAATCATGAATTATGGTAGAGGTACAAATCACTACAACTTATGAAATGTTGATGATTAAATTGATGAAATTATTGTTTATCGATAATCGATAATTATATTTCAACCAACCGTGAAGCCGATTCACGAAACGTGACAATGACAGTGAAATCACGTTAATCCCCAAAGAGTGTGTGTCACAAATAGTCAAAGGTTGTAATTAACATTAAATACAAATAAGGAAAATATATGTTGCGGGAGCACAATGGTTTTAGGAAAATGATTTTTGTGTGAGCACATTGGTGTTAGGAAAATGAAGTGGCAATAAAATTGATGATCTAACTTTACCTCACTTTTCCGGGACTCAAGCTGGAAGCTGGGTGGAAAAGGAATTTCGGGACTCAAGCGAGGAGTCTTGAGGGGAATCATGAAAGAGTTATGATATCAATATAAAGACCTAGGCAAAGCTTGAAATTTGGAAGATAGGACACTTCTTGATGTCATTGAGGATAAAAAGTTTGACTAACAATAAAAAGGGAGAGTAACCTCAAACCGTAAGTCCACATGAGAATTTGTAAAGAACTCAAGGGAGAGTTTAATGATCGACAAAAGTGTTGGGGAATATTATTCATCTCAATGATATAGCGAATGTAAAATGTGTTAATTTTCCAAGTAATTAGGCTTTTGAATGTGAAGAAAGACTTGAGTAGGAAAACACTCCCTCAAGGGAGAGGAGTGAGGAATTTTAATGCTTCTAATTGAAAATTATGTGAAATATATGATATTAACTTGTGAATTAAAGAAAAAGTTCACCTCAGGTTGAGGACTAGTTAAGTATCCAAATGCTAGAGGTAAAAGATGTCCTCCCAAAAATATGAATAAATATGGATTACTTATGAATCAATTACATCATTATGTATTATGATACAAATAAAGACTAAAAGATGTCCCAAAAATTGTATTTGTTGTGCTTTAAAATCACCCATTGTTTATGTTTTAAGTTGAATTATAAAATTATGTCTTGTTTTTACTGAATAAATTTTGGGAAGACCCGATCTTGTTACAGGAAACTACAGGTATTGAACAATAGAGACTTGCAAAGATCAGGAAAGATCTAAGGGGATCAGAACAGAAAAGACGAAGCAAGAGATGACTCAAGAGAGGAAGGAAATTTGTTGAAAAACAAGAACACCGACGACGATGTTTAAGGGGGGGAGGATGTAACATCCCTCTTGTATACCCGTAAAATATTTTGTAATGGTGAATGATTATTGTACTTGTTTCTTTGGTGAGTAGCTCAAGGCCAAGGCCCCACCAAAAAAAAACCTTGTAATTTATATGAGTTAATTCCATAAGAGGTAGCCTTAAGAGACTTAAGACATTGGCGCAACTTAAAGACGAGAAACTAAACCCACTAGGGCTAAAAGCGAATGGTTAGGGAGCCATAATGTAATATCCACTTAGTACACAACCAGAAAAGGGTAAAATGTTTAGTCGAGCCTCGGTCGCTGAAAGAATATTAGCAACTCCCCCGACCACCTAAGCTCCAAGGTATCAACCTAAGATAAAATAAGTTGTGACGAGACTAGTTTACTTGGTTAACAAATTAATGGATCCTTATGATCCTCTTTTATTAAAAAAGGAAGCGAGATGTATTACCTAATACTCCTTACGGCATAAAGTACCAAGGAAGTATGCTTAACACATTACAAGTATAGACACAAACTATATGTTAAAAATATTTGGATATGTGTATAATCCACTAGGTAAAAACACAAAAATATATATATATATATATATATATATATATATATATATATATCATAGGACCAAAAGTACTCGATCAAAACTATAGTATTTTATCTTTAGATGGATGGATTGAAATCAAACGTTTGAACCACTTACTTACCACGTGACCGTTTTGGCACAGCAAGGGATATCCAAAGGACTATTTCCACCAGCACTTGAGAAAACAATAAAAATAAAAAATATTATGTCACTCCTTATCTAACTCGATCTCCACTATTTTTTATGAATGAAGGGTCGATGAACGGAGAAAGGAAATATAAATATGTATGTACATAACATTATTAAATATAGAGATGTATAATTCGACTTGAAGCCTGGGGATTCTGGTGCATTGATGAGTGAGTTAAGGATGTGATTTCCCTAGAGGAAATTCTGGGAATTATTCCCATAACAAGAAAGTGATGCCATATGGAGGGAGAGTTGCTCCACTTGGCTCCTGGATAGCTAAGAGGGGGGAATCCGAGTTAATATGCCAGTGGCTATCGAGTTGTTGGAGAAAGGATCCCTGTTTTTATAAGGAGCGAAAATGATCCCTGCGGGGAAGGTAGGCGAGCTGCATTTTGAGAAAATGACCTGCGTTTGGAGAAGGATCTGTGTTTGAGGAAGGCGATCTATTTTTTGATAAAAAGACATACGTTTCGAGAAAATGATTTGCATTTTGAGAAGGGATCTGCGTGTCAAGGCATAATGCCATCTCTGTATGGAGGAGGCATGATCTCTGCGTATTGAGCAAAATGCTTTCTGCGTGTTGAGGAGGCATGATCTGTGCATGCTAAGGAGGAATTTTATTTTCTTTTTGATGAGGAATCATCTCTGTGTGTTGAGGAGATATCTTTCCTCTAGTTTTCATTGTCTAAATTTTCACAAATGTAGGGATATGGACTCTTCGGGCGAAATATCAACGACGCAGTTCAAAAAGTTGGATTGTAATATAGATCTGGTAAGAGCCCATACTTCTGCTCTTCTAAAATTATATGAAATTCCTTAAAATTATTACGATTGTGATGAGTTAGGAAGGCTAGGGGAATCATTGTTAGAATGATGAAATGCAACTTCATTTGGGTGTTCCTGCATTCTCATACATTTTAGGAATGCTTGTGGTTCCCATTTATGATTTGGAAGTGGCCTGTGTGTGACTGCGGTTTTGATCCACCTTGCTGGCATTTTAAACATCATGTTTTTGCTTATTTTAAGATCGTAAATATTGAAGATCATTGTAGGTATAGGGAAATTCGTATACTATTTTCCCAAAACAACTCTCAAGTTGTAGAGGAATGTATCCATTTTGTGGCCACGATTTGAACTTTGCGTCTTAAGAGAGTAGGATCAACAAGTTATGTAAGATCGGTAAATTGTTGTTTATCTTATTAAAACATATGTAAGATCTGTGGTAATGAATTGTGATTCAGATCTATTGACATCACATGTTGTTTTCCCCCAACCGTATGTGTAATGTACAAGGTGCATTTCATTGGAAATGTGAGATCCACATCTGTTGTGTAGCTGATTTAAAACTTATTTTTTTATTCCCAAACTTGACTATGTGGAAATCATGGGCTCCATATTTGATTTGAAGAGACTCATTTCTCGACTTCGGTTACCCTTAGTCTGCCATGATTTAATTATTCCTGTGGATATGATTGTAAACTCAACGATGGTGGTCCCTGTATATTCAAAACCGTCGTGGAATGTTCGTGCGTTTGGATATGAGTAGATATAAACATTGAAGGTTTCCAATAATTGTTTTGGGTCTGTTTCCCATGCTTTAAATGCTTCATGCATTTGTATTGGGATCCAATGACTGCATATACCATGATTTAAGTGTTGCTTGCGATTAGATTTGGATCCAATGTCTGTGCATGCCATCAGTTTATTATTCCTCTGTTGCATAGGTATCTGATTGTAAACAGAATGCTCGCGATCCATTTATCTTTAAAATCAGCTTTGAGCATAGGTGATTATCATGATATGGAACTTAGAATGTTCCTACGATTTATTTTTCTACAAACTAGGTCTGTTTGGGGTCTGAATGTTTGCGACTCTTAGGACATCGAACTATGATGTTACCAGCAATTTCCTTAGACCTGAATGTAGGATTAAATCTTGTGTATGCAAACAAGTTATATTGTCTGCCTTTTGAGATTTGGAATCAATCTAAACTTTCCTATGATCCATCGATTGGATCTATAATAAAATCGATATAACTCTGAACCTTGATAACGATACTTTTTGTCTATGCATCTGAACTCTGATTTGGATTAAGTAGTTAGAAATACTCTCTGTGAGAGAATATATGAGGAGAAAATAAAGAAAGTGTGGCAACAGTGATGTTGTTGATTGTAACTTTTTATTGGAATAAATATTGCATGGCATGAGAGTTTTGTGGACGTAACCCATGGATTGGGTGAACCATGTACATTGGTGTCCCTCTTGTTTTGTATCTAAATGTTTCATTTCCTTGTATTTTTTGGTGTGCTTATAATATTGTTCTACAACCTTGTCAATTGATTAGATACTTTGGAAAGAATAATCATGGAAAGTTGGTGGTATTTATAATGATTTTGTCTGCACACTAGTATTGATTTAACGACACTTTGATGATGAAATGCTTGTGGACTACACCTCTTAAGGTTATGAATAACAATTTATTGGAATTGTTAAGAACCCTCATTAATCACATTAAGATATTGTCATCAACACCACTAATATATTGTTGATTAAATATTTCATAAAGATATGATATTCATATGAATTGAAGCGCGCCTCTTATGTTTCATTAGTTAGAGATAAATAATGAATAGTCGTTAAATAGAGCATCTTTGCTTAAATGGGATGGTAATTCTATAACTCTGCACCATTGATGATAGATACATTATGGTTAAACATTAATGATTGAAATAGTAATTGTAAATCACTTATAGGTCCATAGTTTAGTTAAGAGTTTCAAGTCAATATATGTTGAAATTTGTTTAAATGGGTATGTTACAAAAATGATAATTTGAGGCTAAAATAAGTATCGCTCTTTTGAGAGGAAACATAAGTATTTGAACTAGAATCCATCGTAGGTATGGTATTCAATCATGAAGCTTATGATTATTATTATGATTGGCATTGGTATTATGTTATAATTACAAGGTAAAGTTTTCAAAGAAAGGCTAAATCCTAAAGGATTATTAGAGTAATGAAAATGCATAAAAGATGTTGCCCTAGTTTATGGATTTATATAAATGTGTGTCATGAGTAATTAACAATGGTGCAGGGATATCTTTAAACCATTACTGAGCTCTAGAGGAATGTTATGAAAGTAGCAATAGTTTATGTAGTGGTATCGAAGGTATAACTTGTCTGTTGGCATCAAAAAAAATTATTGATCTTTGGGGGTTGTTACATGGAGGCTATGGATATGCTCATGAGGTCATGTATGGTGGATCAAATTTCATTCTTAAAACTATATTTGAAGAAGTTTTATTTATGGTAAAAGGCCTAGGTTTCTTACATTAACAATGTCCAAGACCCATGGATTCATATATACTATCCAAAACCTTCTAACGACATCCATGTCACCACTTGAAGGAAAGGGTAACTTCAGGAGGTCATGGCTGGTCATTTGAGGTGTTTTTCATGGTCATGGATTCCTAGAATCATTTTTTTAGAGTCCAATCTCAATGTTTACTCCCCCAACAATGTTGAAGGGCACACGACCCATACCTAGTGCTTGTAAGTCATGTGAGGTGATTCGAGGTATCATTTTAGGCCTTGGATGGATATAATATTCCTTTAAGGACTAAGGCTTGGGTTTAATCCATGAACCATGTGTAAGGACTTGAGACCCATGTCTACTGATTAAAACCTCTCGATGGCATGATTATCCCCAGTTTTTTTGGTAGGGCTACCATCAATAGGTCCTCTGTAGTAGTTTGAAGTGTCCTTATTGACCTTCAATGACTAAGGGATTCATTTAGGGCCAAAGGCTTAGGCTTCCTCCCATTTCCATGCATATGGACCCAAGACCCATAAATACAGTAAAAAATATCCCAATTTCTTGCATATCCATAATCTAAGGCCAAAGACCCCCTATAGAGGTCATGTGTGGTGGCTTGATACATTATTCATTCCTGTGGTTCCCTAGAAGTTTCCTTTAGTGTCTACAACCCGGGTTTCTTGATCGCCCAACCATGTCAAGGGTCTCTAAACCCATCCTTAGTGATTAAAAAAACCTAATGGTGTCAATTCCCACACATAAAGATAAGAATGCCCTCAAGAGGTAACATATGGTGATGCAGGAGCATCATGGCATGCTAGCAATGTGACGAGTTGGCCACATGCCGTGGCATATTTTTGGTTTTTCCCGAGTCCTAGTTTGTTAGCATTGATAGGAATAATTGCGGGTCATGAATCCCCACATGGAGATCAAGCCACAGTCTGTTTGTTTTGGACAGGGACATTTCATCATGCGTTGTAGTGGTTTGTTTTTAGGTTACAAGACCACTCAGGGATCGAGGTAACAGTTTAGGTTAAATAGATAGCTTAGAGAAGTAGAGGGGGTTCTATTCTTTAGTTTTGTTCTTTTGGGTTAGAATCCCATTTACATAAAGACGGACATAATTGCGTTTGGTTTCGCTTGTAAATATTTTGAGAAGATAGAGGAAGGCGAGCCAAGGGGTGTACATGTGTGTTTGCTTAATAGGAAGAGTAGTTGTGTGTTTGCAATGTTATTGGACTCTATGCATTTAGCATTTGAACTATGTGTTTGTGCGGAGCCAACTTCAGTGATTTTCTGAATACTTGGGTATTTCTATGAAATGGTTGATTCACGCATTAAATCATTTTTTGAACAATTGAAATAGATTTTAGATGCATGCATAGGAGGGTTAGGCTAATTAATCTTCAAGTTTGTAGGATGGATTGATTGATTCCATGATCAATCGGCACAATGCACAGGTTTTCTGCCTTAACAATTTGATTGCAGAGAACGAATGGTTGAGATCGAGTTCGTAGACAGAGATATGATAGTCTAGGAGAGATCCACAACGGAAGTCGCAAAGGAGATAATGGATTTACAATGATCTGTGAGATCCGCACTAAAGGGTAGATCGACGGTCATGGAGGATGCCGCAAATATATGACGGTCAGGAGAGTTGTGGAGGAAAAGTTGTAGGAGGAAGTTGCGGAGGAGCAACTTTGGAAAAGTTGACCGTGCATCCTACATCCCGCAACCTACTTATGGAGGCATGTTGTTGAAAGGTGGGTGCGGAGATAGTGTTGTAGGGAGGCATATTGCAGAAAAAGTGTTGTGGGAAAGCATGTTTCAGAAAGGCGGTTGTGGAGACAGAGTTGCAGGGAGGTAAATCTAGCACAGAATTTGGTCGAGGGATAAATTTGGCAGTCCTGCTAATTGTAAAAGACACTAGATCCTGGAGGTGCTGGTAAGGTTGGCAATGGTTGGCCCTGCCTACACTAATTTTGGTATTAGAGTGGGCGCAAAAAATATTTGCACACTATGGAGAGGAATCTTGCAATATTAATTTGCAATTTGGGTTCAAAATGTTGATTTTTGAATAGAGGAATGAAAAGGAGCTATGGTATGGGAACCCTCACAGCAGAGTGCTGTAGGAAATGAATGCAAATCACAAGCCTATAGAGAGAATAGGAAGTGCTCAAAGGTTTTGTATGAGAACCAAGAATACCAATAGGTCAAGTAGGAGGAATCTTGATGAGGTGTTGAGGGGGGAGGCTTGATTGCAGTTCATTATGAGTATGGATAAACTCATAGAGGAGGTGAGAAAGGTGATTGTTGATAGTCATATAAACAGTTCGAAAGGAATCCACAATAGAACAAAGGAATATGCCAGAACAAGTGGTGTCAAGAGGATGAGTCAAAGCAGCTTTGACAAAGAGGTTACTAAGCTGATGAAGGGGTTTAGTAAAGTGTCTGAACTGTTACATGAAGAAGATACAGAAGGACAATATTATGAATGGAAGTTGGAAAGGAAGGTGCAATGGCCTGTAAGGAGGTTATGTGCCAGGAATCTCAAGCACAAGCTTATTGTTTGGGTGAAGGCAGAGGAAAGACTCAGGGAAGATGAGCATGAAGAGGAAGTTCACCTCATGTGTGAACTTGAACAAGGTGGTTATCTTGATGGAAAAAGAGAGGACACTAATACCGAGTTTGTTAATAAAATCATGGACATGGAAAAGGAAAAATACAGAGGAATAAGTTGTCTTGAGGGACAATACAGCAGCTCAAGGCTGGGCTGAAAATGATGAGGGAAGTAGCAATAGTGAACCTGTTCTACAGCAGAGGGAGAAATATTTGGAAGTTCTCTATACTTCTAAACAAGTGGAAGTTGCAGTGGAGAAGGGAATCCAGATAGAAAGGTTTCAGCAAAGAATCAGACTGGATGAGGACATAGATAAGTTACGAAATCTCATGTAGAGATATAAGAGGAACAATGGCAGTGAGGTTCAGACAGTCATTTGGATGACTGTGGAAGACTATGAAGATCATTGCAGAGTTGATGAGAAGCAGCATTTACAAAGCAAGATATGGGATCCAGGAGGTTTCAGGATTAAAGTTACATGACCCAAAGGTCATGATTTCTTTTGAAGTCATAAGGATGGTGATGTGACAAAAGAAAGCAAAGAAAAGGGATCAGAGAATTCATACAAGGAATTATTGGGTGGCAGAATTTTGTTTTCTGACATTGTTGTTAGTGTTTGTTTTTGTAACAGGGGAAATTGATATGTTCATATGCAGATGAAAGTGAACCTATTAAAGAAGGAACATAAGTGATCAAAGAAGTTAGAAAATGTACCAAATACCTGTTGCTGACAAAGTGCTAGATGGTATGGTTGAAGGGACTATTTGAGATGAGAACATTGCTCAAACTTACACTTTGCGTATCTGCTGCAAGCTTACAGAAAATTAGCAGAAAGGGAGCTCATGGATAGGAGCCCATGGAAAGTTTCAAGCTGGGAAGTCTAATGCAGAATCATCATGGCAGTCCAGCAATGTGACAAGTTGGCCACATGCTATGGCATATTTTTGGTTTTGCTGAGTCATAGTCTGTTAGCACCGATAGGAATAATTGCGGGTCATGATTCTCTACATGGAGATCAAGCCACAATCTGTTTTTTTTGGAGAGGGATGCTTCATCATGCCTTGTAGTGTTTTTTTTAGGTTACAGGACCACTCAGGGATGGGGGTAACAATTTAGGTTAAAAAGATAGTTTATAGAAGTAGGGGGGGTTTTGTTCTTCAATTCTGTTCTTTTGGGTTAGAATCCCATTTGCAGAGAGAAGGACAGACTTGCATTTTATTTCGCTTGTAAATATTTTGAGAAGACGAAGGAAGGAGACCTGAGGGGTGTGCATGTGTGTTTTCTTAATAGGAAGAGTAGCTGTGTGTTTGCAGTGTTATTGGCCTCTATGCATTTACTGTTTGAACTGTGTGTCTATGCAGAGCAGACTTTGGCAATTTTATGAATACTTGGGTATTTCTGTGAAATGGTTGATTCACACATTAAATTGTTGTTTGAACAATTGAAATAGATCATAGATGCATGCATAGGAGGGTTATGCTAACTAATCTTCAAGTTTGCAGGTTGGATTGATCTATTCAATGATCAATTGGTGCAGCACACAAGTTTTCTTTCTCAACCAGTTTATTGCAGAGAATGAACGGTGGAGATCGAGTCCGCAGACGGAGATCTGACGGTCTAGGAGAGATTCGCAATGGAAGTTGTGAAGGTGATAATGAATCTATAAGGATCTGTGAGATCCACACCAAAGGGTAGATCGACAGTAGTGGAGGAGGATGAAAATATCTGACGGTCAAGAGAGTTGCAGAGGAAAAGTTGTGAGGGAGCAACTTTGGAAAAGTTGACCGTGCATCCCGCAACCCACTTGCAGAGGCCTGTTGCGGAAAGGAGGGCATAGAGATAGGGTTGCGGGGAAGCCTGTTGGGGAAAGGTGGTTGCAAAAATAGTGCTATAGGAAATCCTATTGGGGAAAGGTGGTTCTGGAGACAGAATTGCGGGGAGGAAAATCTAGTGCAGAATTTGGATGAGGGATAAATTTGGCAGTCCTGCTAATTTTAGGATCCACCATATCGTGGAGGTGCTGGTAAGGTTGGCTATGGTCGACCCCGCCTACACCATATGGTGGTTTAAGGTGTTATTAGTGGTCCTAGATGCCTAGAATCTTCATTTAGGACATAAAGTAGAGGTTTCATCCCTTGAAAATGTCTAAGACCCCAGGGCCCTCCATCCCACTTATATTTATCCCCCTCCCACCAATCCCTTCCTTTTATATTTGTCCTCCCTCCAATCCCCCCTCATATCTCTCCCCTACCCATCCCTCCCTTCCCCTTATATTTCTCCTCCCTTCATCCCCCCCATATATGTCCTCTACCCATGATTCCCTCTACACCTTCCTCTCCCTCCTTTGACTCCCCCCCCTCTTAACCAATGTAATGTTGGTCCATGAGCCACCCCATAGACCATCTGATGGAATATTGGGAGTCTAAATGGTATTATAATGGGATAAGAGTGCCATTATAGGTTTTTGGATGGGAGGGATGGGTCTCTTGACATTGACTATAGTCATGGAAGAGAAGGCAATGAGTCCCTAAATCAACATGCATGCCTTACAGATGGAATATTTGGCCTTTAGTGGGATATAGGTGTCATTATGAGGTTTTATGCAATAAGGATGGGTCTCAGGATCTTAACCATGGTAATGGGATGAAGGTGTAATAGAAACAAGTATTAAACCACCACACATGCCCTTTAAAGGGGATATTTATCCTTAATATGGGATATATATTCCATTAGACTATTTTATACATTGAATATTGTTCTCGAGGCATTGACCATGGTCATATAGGAACCATTATAAATATTTCTAGACAAGAGATAGTTTTGAACACACTACCATGGTCCAAGGATAAATCCAATATTCTACGGATTAAAGGATGTTTTTATGGTTCATGGACAAATCACAAGGTCCCAGACTACGACAAACCCTATAAATGGAGTCTAAATGGGATAAGGGTGTCATTATAAGGTTTGGGACTTTGATCAATGTCATGGAAGAAAAGGTAGGGTCTTAGGACGTAAATGAAGATTTTATGTCTCATGAGCTATAAATAAATCCTTTAATTACCACACGTGCCTTCTAGATGGGATATTTGGCCTCTAGGTTGGGTATGGGTTCCATTATGAAGTTATGTGCACTGAGGATAGGTATAGAGGTTTTAACCATGGGTATGACCGATTCCATTATAAGGTTATCAGGTTTTAATATTTGATATGCACTAAATCACATATGCGATTTAGTGACCACGTTATACAAACTTCCCATTAAGTAAACACTAGTGTATGCATATCACATATGTGATATGTGTTTTATAAAAAATGTTTGGTTGCGGGCTATGGGCCAGTTTTACTGTAGGAAAAGACAGAATTATTCTGAACCTGTGCACATAGAACTGTTCAACCTACAATTTAATCATTTCTTACACAAATCCATAGGTTTTGTACAAGTTTGGGTGGATTTCAATGGGGAATGTACGTAATATAGGTCAGAAGTCAGCGAAAAATGTGCTTACACCAGAATAATATGAAAATAAAAAAGAAAAGAAGAGGGAAGATTCAAGAAATCATTGGCATTCATGGGATGAGGAAATACTTCCCATTCACGCTCAACAGATACCTGACGTAGAGGCTGAGGAAGATAATGCAACGTTAATGGACGTTGGTTATAAGGGAGATGATATTCTTGGTCCACTATTAAGCATAAAATATTGTGAAGAGTTCAATCATTATGTTCCTCACAATGCAATTGTGACTCCACAACAACCATGCCAAGTGGTTCAATCTCCTAATCAAAGTTGTCATGTTGTAGTGGATGTAAACGTCACTCCAACATTTCAAATGGAAATAAATATCACATCAAAACAAAAGAGAACTCCTGAATGCATAAAAGTGGACAAGAGAGAATTGAATTACATGGAAGGTAAGGTGGATAAATGCACTATCCTTCATCATTGTTCTCAAATAATGAAACAATATTTTGATAAAAATCCGAAGTCGGTAAATGCCAATTCTTTTTAGCTTTAGTTAAATCTAGAAATATGGAAACTGTTAGAAGAAAGTTAGGCATAATAACACTGAAGAATATCGAATCAAGTAATCACATTGCTAAATCTTGTGTTGCTGCAATCACATCAATTGGTAAAAAAACTCGTTTACAGGACTGTAATGTGGCTCACCGCGTATTGGTTGAATCAATTGTATATAGATCTACAAGACACCGTCGTTTACATAAATGCACATCACAAATTGTGCCTTTACATCCAAAGACACTTAAAAAATATTCAGTAAGAAGAGACAACCTTGATGTAGAGGGACAAATGGAAACATTATGGGAATTTAGTGGTAGGTTTCTCCGCAAAGACATGAAGTTAGTTGAAGCAGTGAAGCGACTAGTGCACACTTTTTGGCATGATAAAAATGGGCCTTCTTATAACACAAAGGATGTGCTAAAACACTGTAGGGGTTCTATGAACAATGAACCTCATGTTAAACATTATCTTGACATGACAGAAACTCAATTGTTCGAGATGTTTAAAGTTTCCCACGTAGAGCTAAAGCTCGGGAAAAGATCTTTTGAAAAATGAAAGCCTTGGTATGTTAGAACCAATACCATCTGGAGCACTTGTTGTTGTAGATACCACATAGAGTTTGATCTACATTATCATACATTTACACATATATGTCATTTTTTGCATCCTAACCATGTGTAGGAATTCTCAAGTACAATACCACCAATGTCATCGAGAGATTTCATTCATAGCATAATATGTTCGAGGCAAGATGGGAAGACACATTACTTAAAACAATGTGTAGAGGGTTCTTGCAAAAATTGTGGTGGGATATCATTATGGTCTGATTGCATCCATGAGAGTGAAGATCAAGCATTCGGGAATGCAATTGTTGAGAAGCAGAACTATCAATATTAGACATATAAGCTACTTGATGGGAAAGAAAGAAGGAATATTAAATTGGTGACTTCACAGGTGACAATGTACACGAATAATATTCATTTATTTGAGTGCACATTGTTTATGTTGTTTTATAAAATTGTTAAATATTGACATATTAATATTCATGTAAATCTTTTTATGTTGTCTTATAACATTGTTTATTTTTTTACACCAGGTGCAAGTATGTGATTTTATTTCAGAGTTTCGTGGAAAGATCCAATGGTACATTCAACATGTCGATATGGAACATTGGAAAGATGAGCAATTTAGAATATGTCGAGACACCTTCCCTCTTGTAAAAATACTACCAATGGTTGACTTTGCAGAAAATTACACCCTACAACCAAAAATTGAAATACAAAGTCAATACTATCACTCAGAGTAGATGAGCATAATGGTCCATATCATGTATCGACATGGGCCAGATAGCAATGAAGAGAAATGTGTGATACTGAAAGAAAGTCACTTCTAGATAAGTGATGACTGGACCCATGACATCCATTACGTGCAGCATTACTTTAAATTATTTTATGATCATGTGATAGCTATGGATATACCATTTTATTGTCATTTGATTTGGTCAGATGGTTGTGCAGGACAGTTCAAGAATGCAAGTGTATTTTGTTGATGTATTTATAACTTTGGAATGTATTCAGTTGTATATCTTATATTGTACCCCAATGTTCCTATCAGGAGAATCATTTGCATTTCATTATGCCCTGATGTTCCTATAGGGAGAGTCATTAATATAATAAAGTCATTGAGGTTAGCCTTCCTTGTTGATTGGAGGTCAATGTCCCCACAGTTGAGGGGAACTAGGGTTATTAGACTCTCCTAGAGATGTCGACCCTGATAGGTAATTGTAAAAGTCAGAAACTAGTATAAATAGAGAGTGAGGCTCTCTATTTGTCACACACACTCACTCATATGGGGCGCATGAGTGAGAGAGAAGAAGCTCTCTCAAGTGAGAGAGAGATAATCCCTGTTGGAGATCATATTTTTTGTCTTTGGGTTTTACTACTACCATTGGTGGTCATTCTATCTCTAAGGAAATTGCGGGATTTTCTCCTTTATGGTTTCCCTGAGGAAAATTCTTTGTGTCTCTTTTCTCTTGTGATTATTGCTGTGCATGTTATTCTCTTAGATAAGATCCTAGTAAGATCATATTGCTTAAATGATAAAAATATAACATGGTATCAGATTTAACTTGAGAAGAAGACATTGTGCAGCTGCAGAAGTTAGGGCCTCTTACTTTTTGAGTGTCCCTCCAAAAACCATCAGCAAAATGAGGCTAGGCTAACTCTCCATTGAAGGGCGCATCTTTCTGTCGAAGCAGAATTTGATTCTGAGCATTTTCAATTTTTGCTGCGGGAAATTAGGGATTTTTGCAGAAGAGAAATTTTTGAATGAGCCCGGCATAGGATTTCTCTCCTCATCAAAATAAAATTTTAGATACCAAGTTCGATATTTTTTGTTGGGTAAAACTTTGGGAACGTCAAACTCTAGTTTGACCCCAGGCCTTAAAAAACCCTAAAATACTAAAACGGGTAGTTTTGGTACATTCGCTATATCTCAGCATTGAAGAATTATTAGGGGCCTAAATTTTCATATGATGAAGAGAACATCCTAGTGTAACTTGTGTAAAACTTTCAGCCTCATATTCACTATATTATGGGAGATATGACTCCTCCAAATCAGGGTTCCAGCCTCTTCCAGGATTCACCCCTAAAAAGGACACCTCGAGAGAATTGTTGTATCTCGGGATACAAAGGTCCAAATGCAATTTTGCAATATTTTATAGATAGGGAATAGAATTTAATTTATGTGGTAAATGTTTTAAACCCTGAAGTTGAAATAGGGACACGTGGCAATCTGTAGAAGTTCGCTATGTTGAACAATCTTGAAATACGTCACCTTTCGAAAAATCTCATAAGTCCCAATTGGTGAAACCAATTATGGTAAAAACTTTGGTTTTGGAAATAGGATATATGAGGTTACCTTAGTATGAAATTTCAGACACACAAGAGTAGTACTTTCAGATATACTGCAGAAACAGTATCAATAATTTATGCAGAAGAAATTGGTAAACTAGGGTTTCTTATTATGGGAGCTTCCCTTCACTGTTTTCAGAAAAGGAGTACATTGGACAGCTCACCTTTAATAGGTCTATATTTCTATCCAATTATATATGAAAGATTCCAAGTTTTGAAAATTAGGGTTTCTCTGACAAACGTTAGATCAGCTAGCTCCGGAACCAGGATGGACACCTAAAATCGGTAAGATATAATCTTTTGCTATTTACAGTTGAGGTTCTCATTTCAAAATGACTAATCACACCAGCTTGATAAAAATATTGGTGAGGTTTGCAACTTCTAAAGCATGGATGTATAGGTACTCACTAGGAAATGAATTGGACACCTACATAAGTAGAGAGGTTCCAATTCCAGAGGGAGATGAGGCTAAAAGCCTTACACAAGAAGAACTTGGTCAAGGCCAAGAAGATCATTGCCGATTCACTCAAGGATCACCTTATACCACAAGTTTCTTCCCTAAAGACACCTAAAGAGATGTTTGATTCCTTGACCAAGCTATTTGAAGGGAAGAACATAAATCAGAAGATGAATTTAAGAAACCAGTCCAAGAATGTGAAGATCCAGAATGCAGAGACCATACAGTCATAGTTTACAAGGGTCTCTCAAATAAAAGAACAACTTGAAGCAGTGGATGAAGAATTAGAGACTGTAGACATTGTGATAAACACCTTGAATGGCCTCCTAGGATCATATGATTCATTCATTCGAGAAATGTGTGCCAGAAGGAAGCGATTACTTTCAACAGAATATGGGAAGAGCACACACAAGATGAATCACTAACCATAATAAGAGAAGAGAAGATGGGAACAATTGAAGATAAAGCACTCATGATTCAAAGAAGATCCCTCAAGCGATGAGGAATATGAAGAACTCAATTCTTGAAGAACCTCTTATCCATCTTAGCATTTCGATAAGAAATGATGCTGATATGAATGAAAATGATAATGAGCCTAAAATAAGGAGTCTACCCATGAAACAAATAAAGATAAGTATTCAATTGTCATTTCATGATATTATTTCATTATGCATTTGTTTATATTCAGTTGATGTATAATGCATGATGGAATGTTTGCATTAATGACAATATACTAATAATATGCATGTGATGGGTAAGTAGCTCATGGTGATATACAACTCTCCATTGCTACTTATCTAGAATGAAACCTCTTTGCTGACATATTGGATTAGTGCACAATCTCAATGCTGGCTTGGTAGAGATGGAAGGAATCTAGAAAGTTTCCGTGAGATATGGATTAATGTTGTATTGGTTAAAATAGTTGCATGATTATATCTTTATGCATAATAATTTACCATTATGAATATGCATTATGAAATGTTTATATTCATACAACTGATGCATTTGACTTGTAGGAAAGATCGCGTACAATCGCCTACAATAAAAGAAGGATGAGACTTGTTCCGAAGAACGAGTGATGACAGTTCAAGAAAGAATCCAAGATGAAGTATAATATGATGATACTTTCAAAGAAAGAAAGAGGCCTCAAAGACACTCTAGTTATGTGACACTGTTGAGCGACATCATTGATGCAGATCCTTTCAGCTATGAAGAAGTAGCCAAGCATAAAGGGAAGGAGAGTACCAGTTCAAGAAGAATGATGTCTAAGATACAGTATTGAGACTTGAATAGATGTCTATTGGACACAAGGAAAGATTCGTAGCACAAGGATTCTCACCAAAAGAAGGCATAGGCTACGAAGAGACATTTTCAACCACTAGAAGTTAATACACATGACAGGTAGAATCATGTGTGAAAATGAAAGAAGGCCTTGTACGAGCTTAGAAGATACCCATAGGATAACACACACATGAGGAGCTTGAAGATCACCTAGAGTGATGAATATCTTAACCTTTGCTACAAGGTTGAAGATGAAATCCTATAGAGGATGACAAGCTCACAGATGGGTGCAAGAAGAAATTTTGAAAATTTTCAAGATAGAGGGTCTTGGTATCAAGTGACCCTAGATGGATACATATAATATTAGTAGCAGAGGAAGCTACTTGTCACTCTAGTACAGAATGTTTCAATGCATAGAGTACAAAAAATAGAGGGAGAATGGTGCTCCACTTTAGAGGGAGTGACTGCAGAAGATATCAATGTTTGACATGATACAACGGGATGGAAAACTTACTGATGGCTCTAGGATTTTACTGAGAATAAAGGCAGAATACCAGTGATGCTCCTGTTATATGTCGATGATTTGTTCCTAATAGAAAAGAGGAACTCATTAAAGTTGCAAGAAGGAGACTTGGTGATGAGTTCGTGATGAAGGACTTGGATATGATGCACTACTTTCTAGGCATGGAGGTGTGGTAGAGTAAAGATGGAATCTCCTTGGGACAAGGGAAGTATGTAGTAGAGATCTTGAAGAGGTTTAAGATGATGGACTGCAAGGACATGACCACACCTATGACATTGAACCTAAATCTATTGAGTGATGCTTCATCGAAATCAGTTGATGCTATGATTTATCGTCAAATGATTTGTTCCTTGACGTACCTGACGAATACAAGACTGGATATTTTCTTTGCTGTGAACACATTGAGACATGTTCACCTGATGGTTTCAAAGCATGCAGTGAGGTACCTGAAGGGTACAGTTGAGTATGGGTTCAAGTATGAAGCGAATCAGAAGACTAACCTAGAGGGTTATGTGGATTCGGATTGGGAAGGCAGTGCCATTGATAGGAAGATCGCGTTGGGGTGCTGCTTCAGTATTGGATCAGGTGTGATCTATTGGTTTAGCAAGAAGAAGTCCTGCATGGCACTGAGAACAACCGTGGAAAAATATGTTGCCACTTGCTCGGCTATCTGGGAGGTAGTATGTTTCTTTTGAAAACTACTATTTGATTTGATTGATTTGAATTGCATTTTTTGTATGATGCAGAGAGGAGCAATGAAGCTCGAGTATGTGATCCAGATCGAGATTTCTCGAAAGAGGGAGTTCTAGCATAACCGATGAGACAAGTTGTTTGGGCATAAAATCCTAGTGAAGCTCGTAGGTGGCTCAAATGTAAACGGTCTTGTAGGTTGTCCTCAGATGTAATCAGTCCTGGAAAAGCTCACAGGTTATCCTTGGAAGTAATCAGCCCTAATATGATTCTATGCTAGAAATTGCCAGAGTGAAGTTTGAGTACTTCAGGGAGAAGCTTGGTGTTCTCCAGATCAAGGTTTCCTCCAAAGGGAGGTGATGAGTCCGAGAGCCTTTCTAACATGGTAGGATTGGTTCCTTCTATGGTAAGATATAAGTGCAGGAGCCTTTCTGACATGGTGGTAGGTGGGTCCTCTTATGGTCAGATGTAAGTGCAGAGCCATTTTGACATGGTGGTAGGAAGGTCCTTCGATGGTCAGATGTAAGTGCAGAGCCTTTTTGACATGGTGGCCGGCTGGGCCTCCCATGGTCAGATGTAAGTGCAGATCCTTTCTGACTGGGTTAGATATAAGTGCTTATCCTTTCTGACATGGTGGCAGGCTAGGCCTCCCATGGTCAGATGTGAGTGCTGGGCCTTTCTGACTGGGTCAGATATAAGTGTTGGACCAGCCTTTCTAACATGGTGGCAGGTTGGGCCTCCCATGGTCAGATGTGAGTGCTGGGCCTTTCTGACATGGTGGTGGATGTGTTCCTCCCATGGTCAGATGTGAGTATTGGGCGTGCCTTTTTGACATGGTGGTGGATGTGTTCCTCCCATGGTCAGATGTAAGTAATAGGCAAGCCTTTCTGACTGGGTCAGATATAAGTGTTGAAGAAGATGAATACCTACATGGAGGCTAGGCCTACAACCAACATGAAAAAGGGTTGGCTCTGTAGAACTTCCTAAGATGAGTAGAATTGAGAGATAGCAGTTGATCGAGATAGCAAAAGCAATGATGATGATGATCTAGTGATGATCCAGCTTTGATGATGATCCATTGATGATCTAGTTTCTATGATGATTCAGTGATGATCTAGCTTTGATGATGACCTAGTTTCAATGATGATCCAGTGATGATCCAACTTTGATGATGATACAGTGATGATCTAGACTTGATCCAGAGAAGAATACTTTTGATGATGAATTGTGTCAAGAGAATACCTTCCTAGTTAAGAGGGAGTGTTGATGTATTTGTAACTTCAAAATGTATTCACTTGTATATCTTATATTGTAACCCAATGTCCTATCAGGAGATTCATTAATATAATAAAGTCATGTAAAGTCATTGAGGTTAACCCTCCATTGTAAGTTGGGGAAATAGTCCCCGCAATTGAGTTAAGGTTAACCCTCCTTGTTGATCGCAGGGCAAAGTCCCCACAGTTGAGGGGCACTAGGGTTATTAGACTCTCCTAGAGATGTTGGCCCTAGTAAGTAATTGTAAAAGTCAGAAACTAGTATAAATAAAGAGTGAGACTCTCTATTTGTCACACACACTCACTGATATGGGGCACATGAGTGAGAGAGGAGAAGCTCTCTCAAGTGAGAGAGAGAGAACAAAAGTTGGAGATCATCTTTTCTATCTTTGGGTTTTACTACTGCCATTGGTGGTCATTCTATCTTTGAGGAAGTTACGGGGTTTTCTCCTTTATGGTTTCCCTGAGGAAAATTCTTTGTCTTTTGTCTCTTGTGATTATTGTTGTGCATGTTATTCTCTTAGATAAGATCCTAAGATCATATTGCTTAAATGATAAAAATATAATATATTTCAATGGTTGTGTTTGTTGCACATAAAATACAAGGTGCCACATATATGGAACTAATTTGAAACTGGTCATGGAAAAGGAGAGCACTATTGTGTTGGTGCATGCATAAAACTGCCCTTCAAAGGGAAGAGATGAATTTTACAGGTGCTCTCCTTCGAGACGCTTGATCTATAGTGAAATGGTGTGCATCTGTGATGGGAAAAAAAGCAACAAGGAAACACCTAGTGCGGAGAATATTCTGGGAGGTGAAAAATGTGGACCGATCCCAAACACATCAAGTGAACACAGTGCGTAGAACTTGACAGTTATTATAAGCTTTTAAAACTCGACCCTACAAATTTGGACAAGATTGAAGGCTTGCTTTTGCAGATCCTGTAGCATCGATGAATGGGACGATTGTAAGTATATAGATACAGTTGATACATGGGATCGAGTGACACTTAGAACCGATTTCAAGGGGGTTAATGAAGAAGACCATTTGGAAGATGACCAAACACATATTTCTATAGACTACGATCACATATTGGATCTCATACAAGTAAGTACAAAAAAGTAAATTAGTAGTACCTAAATCACTACATGCCTTTACATTTAAAGAAATTTAATTTATTTTACATGCAAGAACTTATTTAAAAAATGTATTGTTAACTCAACCTATTTACTTTCACAGGTCAGATATATGCAGTGGTTTCCCCAAAAAATAATGAATGGGGTTCTAACTATTGGTTGGCACATTGCTTAGAGGGGAAACAAACCATTCTAGAACTTGTTATAGATGATGAAAATATTGAATTACCAATTAGATTGATGGTAATAAAAGGGGATTACTTGACACTAGAAGCACAATAGAAAAGGAAGGGTGGGTATGTATATTAGGATTATAGACCAGGAGCTATTGTATACCACTTTTCCAACATGGTAGCTGGTATAAACATCAAGTTGTGCACACTTTCGAACAAAAATAGGTCACATGTACGATACTTTATACCTCATATAGAGCACGAGAGATTGATGGACACCATTGGCAGCATAGGTGATCCAAATGGCCTGCTCAAGTGAGTGCATTGTCAGGTGTTACTAGATTATCCAATGTGGCAATATTGTCAGGTGTGTTATTTAAACATTAAAGTGTGCACTGAAGCACAATCATCAATTATTTAGCCTTAGTTTATTCCCAATGTACTAACCTATGATTGAAGGATACCATTCATAGACATAATACTATTCAGAGGACACTGGACACTATAAACACGATCATATAACCTCAGGTGAGTTATCTATAAATAATGTTTGCACATTTTCATTGGGTTCTCTCTATTTTCTTATGAGAGTGCTAATGTTTAGCATTTCATGTGCCTAGGATACAAACACGATCTATGGCACATTAGAGGCACCAAGAACAACTTGGTGGCTTTAGACACCAATAAATAGAAATCGGAAAATAACATGCTTTCGAGTTGTTGTAATTTACTTTTTTTGATGTTTATTATATTAATGTACATGTAATTAAATTATTGGGCCAACTCTTGCAACTCTTGAACTAGTGGGTAAACTCTGCAAAACCCTCAACTATCACGTCCCCTCCCCTCTAACTGCCAAGAGAGGACGCGACTAAACTACTACTGGTACTGTCAAAACAAGCAATCTAGCCCCATGAACATAAACATAAAAATGCATTGAGATAAAATACATGCATAGGTGCACTATACATGTAAATACACAATGGAAGAAAATACCTTCATTCAACACTGTTGACGGGCGTATTTGACTAAGCCTGCAACGGGGGAGACGACCCAGACCGGGATCCTTAGGGCAGGTTCCAAGCTGTTTGAGATAGTCGTTCCCGACAGGTTTAAAGGCTCTGTTGGCCTGGAAGTCTACAAGACTTATGGTTAAAATTAACGCTACTGATTCTTAGGGTTAGACCTCTACTTATAATTACAAGGATTGATTCAGGTTATATATCACAAGATTGATGAAATGTTAGGCTTAATCCACTTTCAACAGTCAGCACTAAATACATGACTAAAACATGATCGTGGAAAAGATTAATATCCTACAGGGATCTGTTATATGATATATACACATGTACAGTAACTACAAGAGAAATAATCTGCATATAGTTCATAAAAAGATTTGATTTAAATAGATTTTTCAGGGAATATAATCAGCAGAAAATAAATAACATATAACCCTAATTACCTACTATCCTGATCAGGAGCGATAAAAGAATTTAACCATGCAATCGACTCATGCTAATAAAATACTGCATAGATAACTTTGATAACATTTAAAAGAATTTAAACATTAACAAATCATGCAGTAGTGATTACATCTCACATAAACAACAATATCGATTGTTAGTTACACAACATGATACATCAGCATAAATCAAGAACATTAAAATCGATAATCGTACAAGAATTATATATCTGTGGAATTCTTTAGAGAATTTCAACAAACATAAATGAAAATAGAAAATGGAATCACAAGACTAATAGATATCACAAATATGTGCCAAATATAGAAACTGCAAACATATATTTATAATATCACTAGTTTAATAATGTCATGGTTGTAGACAGTAAGCTGCCTCAAGTCGCAAACAGATCAACCCAGTCTTGTGGTGCCCTTTCCATCAACTATCCACCCTTTTCCCATAAAATTTCAATCCTTAAATACATGTTTTCAAAAATAAACATCCCTAAAAGATAGAGATCACCCAGATCGAATCATCCAACTAATTTCTAATTAAAAATGACAAGCGTAGCATGTCATTTTTCAATAAAAGTAAAACACCATGAGAAAATAACGATTCGATCCATGAGAATCGAAACAAGACCTGGAAAGTCTGGAAATGGATCCGATCCGATTGATGGGGAATATTATCCAAAAATAAACAGTCTTCAAAACCTGGGCGTACACAGCAACCATATCACCTGCAGCCAATTGAATAATAAAATTAAAACATAAACATAAACCGAAATAATAAATGTTTAAATAACAAACCGAAAGTAAAATAAATCAATACCTGATCATCAAAATTCAAAATTAAACCCAACAGCAAATAGACCCAGCATAATCACAAATTAACCGGTGCATTAAAAACTTGAATATTGACCCCACTGGAATGACTTGACGAAGGCGCAACCCTGAACTGCATGAGAGCGATCTGAGCGTTAAGCTCACGAACTTTTTCATCATTCTTATCACTTTCATCCTGAAGCTTGAGAACTCTCCTGATTAACTTATTTTTATGATTTTTCAGTCGGAGAAGCTGTTGATCATTCTCATCAACTTTCACCTTTAACCTAGCATTTTCAACCTTTAATAAATCCCGATTCACTGCCATTTCACCTACCCTATCCTCCATACTACGAATTTATCCAATAGTCGATTAATAAACATAGGATGAGCAACGTCTGCAACACAATACACGCCAGGCGAATTCGCGTGCACAGACTTTTCTTTGACCGACGAATCAATAACAGCATCCACTCACACCTCTTTGTCGAGCACAGGAATGCCCTCATCAACCACGGGAGGAGTCTCGTCGACAGGGTTCGGAACAGGTTCAGGGCGAACAACGTTATCATTATCAGGTGAAGGGAAATCCAATTCCTCATCATCCAACACTACAGTCTCCACCTGAAGCTTGTCAAATACAGGGGTTTTGACAGAGTTAGCTTTCGCCATGCTTCTGGTGAATATACCACCCAATTTAGCTTTGGGCTGATTTCTCCCACAACCACGAATATTATCTGTATCATTTTGTGGGGTTGTTGGTGACAGGGATGAGGCTGTCCTAACACGCTTAGAACCTAGAGGCGTATGAACACCTTTAACTGGTTTATCCATGGAGTCTTTGCAGGGCTGAGGACTCATACGCCGAGGGCTTGACAGAGGTTTGCATGGAGGAGGAACTGAAACTGAACCTTGATCTCTGTGCTTGTTACAATCATCAGGATTGTCTAACATGCAGTAACAAAATGAAGAAAAACCATTTGACTCTACAAATTCATCCCAAGACTGACCCGACCTCAACAACTCATTATCAATCAGCATACGAACCAAACCATGATGAAATAGGCTGTGACTGACGTGTTTAGGGCCTTTTTTAATAGCATTAGACATATTGAACAGGCTATGTAAAAGATAGTAAGGTAAATTCAATGGAAACCCTATAAAAACAGACATAAGCCGAAGGTGGTATACATACGCTGATGATAACCGGCCTTTGCAGGTCAAGTATCGATGAATCAGATCAAGGACAGGACGCCATTCTTTCCTGAAATACTTACGGGCCACTCCAGTTCGAAAAGAGACCTCCTGAGCAGGGTTTTTAAGTAATTGCCGCCATTCAGTAATAGTCATTTTCTGGTACTTGAACCATCTCTGACCCGTAAGGGACAAACCTGTTGCAGCTGCTATTGACCTTTCATCAACCCGAAACCGAAGATCCCCAAATTCTGCTTGAAAATCGACGAGGGAGAGAGCAAAAACCCTAGTAACTTCAGGGTTCGAATCAGAAAATTCCTTCAAGAACGGAATCCACCCTATATCTTCAACCTTTACTGCGAGTTCAGGGTTCGAATTTAGCAGGGTCATCTCACAGGGTTCAACTCTTACAACAGGTGCCATCACTGGCTGTGTCTAGGTGCATAACCGCACGCAATATAGGTACCAGAGCTCGGTGAGAGACAGAACACGAGACCGTGAGAACTTAGAATGAAAGCTCAGCAGCACCAGGTAATGAACAGGATAAGCCATGCGTGAACGCAAGCTATACCCCTCCGGGTTTGGCATGAATGACGACATCGGCACTCGAAGTGGTAATCGATTGAGAACAGAAACGGCGGTCGAAGACCCTAGATGGCTGATATTACCATAATTTAACCTGACTTAAATGATGGGAGCCTCTTGGCTGTACGCAGACCAGGTGTTCTAATGGCAAGGAGCCACGACGGAGGATACGTACCAATACTTAAACGCGATGGACAACTCAAGTACCAGTGTCATGATAGCATATTGGTTTCGCAATAAGTGAATCAAGATATAGGCTGCGACATAAATCAATCCAACGATCACCATAATACATGCTCCCTTATCCTAGATTCAACCTACCTTTGAAAGGTGGCGAACAATAAAATGTAATCACAAACCATGCACTCGAGACTGAACCTTGAAGTATTACCTTATGATAATCAATCAACATCAACGATGGTTCGCAAACTTAGGATATGCCGAAAGAAATGGTTTGGGACACATTGGCTTACGCTGGCCCTAGGTCTTGACCGAAATCACCATGAACCAACTATTGTTAATATTTGAACCCTAACAATAGTCATAATAACAAAACCAACAAAATCAATTGATCATGCTTTGGATTAATTTATAGATTAGGATAAATCAAAGGATATAAAAATCATTAATATTTATCCTTAATTTCAACCCAAAAACAAATGATAATCATTAGTGATGATTTTGTTAAATATCCTATAGTTGCAAAGGTTCTTTTAAAAACAACGAATTTCCCCAATTCAGTAGCTGTAATTCTTCTTTATTTTGCACTGAGAAATTCGAACATTTCATCTGATAAAATAGGATTTTATTAGATGAAATAATGTTTTGTAAAGGCTGTTGATCCAGGGCACAACAGATGGCGACAAGCTGGGTGGAACAGTTATCTCTGCTTCTTAACCTGAAATCATGCACATGGAGAAATTAAATCCTTAATACAAGCCATTATACAAAGATCACTGTTTTAACATCTCAAACAAATTCCAGCATTTCACAATTCTAAAACTTACCAGAAGATTACAGTTTCAGGGATTTGTTTAATAACATCAGATCTCAAACAGAAATTAGTCCTCAAAGAGTAAGACAGTAAATGGCTCAGTTTTAAGGATAAAATCTCAATACCACCAGCATGGCCCTGCTGCCAGCAGGCGTTCAAGGCCCCGACAGGGTTGCTTCTAAACCCTCAGAACACCAGTATCCTATCTGCTAGTTATATATGTACAATTCTGGTCGGGAGAACTGTTTTCTTTTAATTTTATTCCTCATGAAGGCCATGGTTCAGGCTTGGTAACCAGATAGTAACCATGTCAGTCACCAGTCTGCATTACAGTAAAATGAACCGGCTCGTGATGAGACCTTTCACCCCTCAGATTTTTCCGTCCAAGGGTCATTTCCCAGGCTTGGTGACCGGAGACGACAATGTTACTAGAAGCAAACTTATGATCCTGAACAGATCAGCTCGTGATGAGACTTTCTGTCCTTCAGATTTTGCATATGTTCAAGTCCCTCCTTGTCCAGAACGTAATTATTACTAATCTCAAATGAGATTATCTTAGCAGATAGGGAGGCGAATCTGATCCTCTTTACGAGAAGAGATGGCGTAAAAGATTTGAATAGATAACTTTACCAAGTACTGCCCTAATCCCGTTGGGAAAATCTTTGCAGAGACCGATATACTTAATTAATTTCAACATGGTTTGAGCTTTTTCTGGTAAGATCTAGAACAATGAAACACTATTCTCTGTTCAAGAAACCAAAACAGAATGACATTTTCCAGGATAATAATTCCTTTTGTGCATAACTTACAGATAAATGACAGAACTTAAAAATGATCCCTCAGTTCAAGGTTTGATGAATTTACCGGTTCAGAACACACAAACAAAACAACAAATCAATCAAAAGGATAATGAAATAAAATGCATGAAGCAAACACACCACACAGGTATATACAGGATGATCCCTTGAGGAGGATCAACAAAAGTATCTCTTGATTAGGTGACCATTTACTGGAAGGTTGTCAATGTCACCTTCCAATGTTTGTAACCTGAAAGTACTAAGACCAAGTTTTTCTGTAATAATAAATGGCCCTAGCCACATGCATTGGAACTTTGTGTGTTTTCCTTTATCTTCGTGTTCCTTATCCCATTTCAAGACTAAGTCACCTACTTCCAAATCCCGACTGACTGACTTCCTGAGGTCAAACCAACGCTTCACAGTCTGCTGGTGTTTCTCAAATTTTTTCCTAGCCAACTCCCTATCTTCTTCCAGTTTCTGCAAGGTGTTAATTCGATGCTCCATGGCAGAACATGGTACCTCCTGTACTGACTGGGAAAGCTGTAAGGAGGGTAAGAACAAATGAGGGGGTAAGATGGCTTCTTTTCCATACACCAGGAAAAAGGGAGAGTTTCCTATAGCCGCTTTGGGAGTTACCCTGTCAGCCCACAAAGCATTTGACAGAGCAGTATGCCAATTCCTATGATGGTTGGCCACAGTACGTTTCAGAATCTTGATCAGATTTTTATTAGAGGACTCTGCTAACCCATTAACCTGAGGGTAGTAGTTAGCTGAATATTTCAACTTTATACCCCTATCCAATGCATACTTAGTTAATTTTGCAGAGGAGAAATAAGTTGCATTATCAAATATTAAAGACTCTGGAACACTGAATCTGGTAATAATAAAAGAATCAAGGAAAGATATCACCTGTTCGAAATTGAATACCCTCAACGGGATGGCTTCAACCCATCTAGTGAAGTAGTTTGTGGCAGTCAGAATGTATTTATGTTGTCGTGAAGAGGCTGGTGTGATTGGGCCAACAATATCCAGACCCCATTGCTGAAATGGGACTTCGATGATAACCGGCTGGAGGGGTAACGCTGCCTTCTTTAGTCTACCTCCTGCTCTCTGACATTCTTGGCACTTCCTGGGAAAAGAATATGCGTCTTTGAACAATGTGGGCCAGTAGTACCCAGCTTTAAGTATCTTATGAGCAGTAGTTTCTCCGCTGAAGTGTCCTCCAGCTGGTCCTGCATGTAGTTGAGATAACACATTATCAGCCTCATGTCCTTCAGGGGCAGTGCCATGCAATAAGAAGAACTTAATATCATCATACCAAGAATCAGGAGGAGTGGAGACCGGAAAAACTTCCCTTTCAAATAAAGAAGGTTCGATAAAGAAGTGCATATCAGGATCAGAATTGTCCACAGACCCAGCTGCTAGCTTGCAAAGTCCTTGCCCCCTGACAATCTTTAAAGGTTTTATTTCCAGGTCGTATTCCTGAAGTGCTGTGACCCAATGTGCTCTTTTTTCACCAAGATCCTTCTGTACCAAAATATTTCTCACTGCAGAATACGGTACGACGACTTTGGTGTGGTACTTCAATAAGTAAGGCCTGAAATGTTTAACAGATTTGAAAACTGCGAAAGCTTGCTTGTCTACTTCTGGGTAGTTTAATTCTGCACCATTAAGACCAGAACTCATGAAAGCGATAGGAGCTTCATTATTTTCCTGGTTCTTCTGTGTCAGAACAACAGCATAAGAAGAATCAGAAGCAAACGTATATAAAATGAAAGGTTTGGAAAAATCTGGGCTAGTGAGAGTGGGGGCTTCAGCAATAGATTTTAAAATGTCATGAAAAGATTGCTTCTCATCAGTGTTCCATTTAAACTCAGCATCCTTTCTTATCATTTTCTGAAGCGGCCGAACAATCTCCGTAAACCCAGGAATAAATCTAGAAACAAAATTTATCTTTCCAAGAAACGACTGCATAGACTTCTTAGAGTGGGGCATCGAAATCTGGGATATGGCACGGGTGCGTCCTGGGTCAATATTGATGCCTTGTTTAGAAACAAAAAAACCCAGCAACTTACCTTTCGTGACTGAAAAGATAGACTTTTTAGGATTTAAAGAAATCCCATACTTCCTGCAACGCTCGAAGACTCTCCTGAGATGAGTTAAATGATCAGTCCTATTTTTTGAAAAGATGGTAACATCATCAACATAAATAACGACAAACTTACCAATCATACCTCTGAAGGCGGTGTCCATTTCCATCTGAAATGTTGCTCCGACATTTATGAGACCAAATGGCATTTTCCTGTACGCATAGGTTCCCCAAGGTGTCCTAAAAGTTGTTTTCAATTGGTCATCTTTGGATACCAACACTTGGTTGTATCCTGAAAAACCATCTAGTAGTGAAAACATTTCAGATCCGGAGACCTGTTGTAAGATTTTCTCCATTGTAGGAACAAGATAATTGTCCTTATCAGAAACCTTATTCAGGTTTCGGAAGTCGACACATAACCTGATGTCACCATTTTTCTTCCTCACGGGTACAAGATTTGCTACCCACTGTGCATGCCGAACAGGGAAAATTATTCTGGTGGAAAGGAGTTTATTTATCTCCTTCTTGACAACCGGTTCTAGGCTGGGGTGCATTTTCCTCAATTTTTGTTGAAAAGGCTTAGCCTCCGGTTTCATAGGAATGACATGTTGCATGATATTAGGGTCGAATGTTTTCAGGTCATCATACGTCCATGCAAATATGTCTTTAAACTCTTTGAAGAGCTTAATGAAGGTTGTTTTTTCCTGGGCAGTACACGTATTGCCCAGATTCACACATTGAGGGTTTTTCTCAGTTCCTAGATTCACAATGTCAGATTGCATGATGGAGCTATTAGTTTTACAATTCCTTGCAGCCTTAAATTTATCCTTTAAGTCATAGAATTTCTCAAGTTTGATTACTGACCTAGGGAGAGCACTAACCTGCAAGAGAGATTCCTGAATTGAACAAGGCTTATGGATTACCTCAAAATTGTGTAGGTCCTCATCGTGAGTCGTCTCGTCCAAAATCGCATCCTTGAAAGTATCTTTAAAAGTCAGAAAATCGATCAATTGCTGGTCGTCATTGAAGGCTCTCCAATTTGCTATGTTGTCAGGTATAGAAGGTCTGAACAACAATTCAACCGAGAAAGCATCAGTAATGATTCCTTCAGATGGAATCAATCTTGAAGCAACATTAGCTAAAAGATCATCTTCCTGATTTAGATAACAAGGTATGGAACTTATGTTAAATGCTTCAAATGCTAATAGTAAATTCCATACCTCAGCCTGATAATTTCTCAAGTGTCCATCTATGCAGTGTATTGTATTACGTACCTGATGAACAATAATCTCAGAATCTCCTAAGACTACCAAGGCTTTGGCTCCCAAGTCAATCGCTTTCTTCAGCCCTTGAATGAGGGCTTCGTATTCAGCGATGCTATTGGTGCAATCGAACTCTAATCTGCAAGCAATGAAGTACCTTTTACCATAAGGATCAATCAGTAAGCACCCTGCACCAACTCCTTCTTTTGACTTGGAACCATCGAAGTAAAGAGACCAAAAACCGTCATTGAGATCTAAATGTGGTGTATCTGGGACTGAAATTTCAGCTGGGACTTGTGTAAAATGAAAAATTTCAGACTGCTGATTTGAATCTGGAATTTCTGAAATTTTAGCCTCCAAGTTCCCAAAAAATGAGTCAGCCATGTAGTTACCCATAATGGTGTCAGTGAACAAGACTGGTTCATTTGAATCATCAATTTCAGTGACAGTATGCTTCATATACCATTCTTGATCAATCCTGATCTTATTGGGATGTCCCTTATGAGGTATCCACAAGTGTGACCAATCTGTCGCAAAATATCCATCAAGTTTTTGTGACCAATCCCTGCTCAGGAATAAGCCATACGCTTCTGGGATGTCGGAAACAATTATATCGATAATAAAATGGACATGAGGATTGGAAGCTAACCTTATCAGCACCTCCTTCAGTTTACCTATTACCTTTACATTTGAACGATCAAGCTGTACAATACTAGTATCACAAGGCTGAGGGACAGCATTAAGCCTTTTACACACTGAGTAAGGCATTACATTTTTGGATGCCCCTGAGTCTATCATACAGTTATGTACTTTGCGATTAAATATTTCGAACGAAAGTAAAAAAGGTGGAGTTGAAGAATCATATTTCTTGCCTATAGATGATGCGTTGACTGAAGACTTTTGTGAATTAGCTTTATTATTGACAGAACTATTTTGATTTGAGGAAGTCTTACCAGTTTTACTTGGGAAAACCCCTTTCACCATCTTATCTCGAATCACAGGTATTTTTATGAGTTCATACAGAGAAATATTAGCTCTGCTCTTCTTTAAGTCTTCAATCAAGTCATATTCTAAATCAAGGGAGTGTGCAGATTTACTGTTTGCAGGCTGATCTTTGTTTTGGACAGCCGAACTATTATCTGTAACAGTTGTAGCAGGTTCAGTTGAAGGCTGGTCTTTTTTACTTCTGGTGTTGTACTGATGCTGATTTACATTGACAACAGCCACCTCTTCGTCATCAGTTAATTCTGAAGTGTCCCAGAAATGACTGATGACATGGGGTGGCTTATCGTCATTGCCATCATCTATTTTTTGGTTATCTTGAGAACTCTGTCCAGAAGACTGAGTTTCATTTTCAGTAGATGTTTCTAGATCTGAAAATATTGATTTGAGGAAGGTGTTAAGTTCCTCAATACTGTTAGCTTCAGAGGGTGGAGTTTGTTTCACAGCTGAAATTTGAAAAGGTTTTCTGAAAAACTGTTTAGGTGGTTCTTTGTTTGTGGTATTTTCAGAAGTACCCTTTTTTAGATCTATGATTTCATTAGACAGTTTTTTAATGACTCTTTGTAAACTGTCAAGATCTAAGGCATCTTGGCCCCTTTTGTCAGAGATTTTGGCAGGACTGTTAGCCTTCTTCCGAGAAGAAGATGCTGAGTCATTATCTACTCCGGGATTTACTTTCGTGGCATTCGCATCCTTCTCGACTTTAATTGCTTCTTCAAAGTTTTCAGCTAGGGTAAGTTTGGCCTTTTGCCTGACAAACATGGATATTTTTCCTGGTAAGGCTGAAGTGTAAAATTCGACAGCAACGTCCTCAGTTGGCCTCGAGGTAGAAGGAATCCTGTTTCTTAAAGTTAGAAAACGCTGGTTAAAATCTTTAACCTTTTCTTTGGGTTCGATGCGAATTCTAGACAATTCTGAGACTAAAATAGCAGGAGTCTTGTCATCTCCAAACTTGTTTGTAAATGCAAGATCAAATTCGTTCTAGCTAGTAATGGAACCAGCTGTAAGTTAAAAGTACCACGTCGATGCTTTCCCCTCAAATGTATAAGGGAAAAGCCGACAGACCACATCTTCATGTTCAACATCCAAAAGTCGAATTGCCAACATAAACTTCTTGACATGATCTTCCGCTGGCTCTTTCAACTCAGGGTTGAACTTAGGGAGTAATTTCTCAGGATGTTTAGGTAAAGGGTGTTGAACGCCGGGGACGGCCACTGCATCCTGAGCTAGCCATGGCATATTAGCATTGGGGTTCGGGGGATTTGCAGCTGCCATGTTTCTTGGAGTTGCAGGCGGTGAAGGTGGTGTTTGTAAAACATGAGGAGGTGATCGAGATGGTGATGGTGGTTGTCCAGTTCCTCCTGAAGCAGGTGGTCCTGAAGAAGAGGAAGGTTGGTTGGTGCCTGTAGAAGATTGTTGTATGTGAGGATCGAGACGGGAACCTAAAGGCTGTTCTTGTTCTCCCAGAACAGATTCAGGATGACGAGTACGAGGACGTGTAATCTGCGGAAGAGGTAATTCAGTGGGCTGGCGTCCAGTGAGATTTGAATAAGCCCTAGTTAAATTCTACGAGATTCATTTAAGGCTTGCTCATACTGGTCTATTTCTTCAGGTAAGTGAATACCGGGAGAGTTGAACTGAGAGATCAGATTTCGAACAGAGTCGCTCACTGGGGTTTCATTCACTCGTGATGAACGGTGAGGGTGTGGTTGTGCAGTTGACTGTATTTTAGGGGTGGTAGGCTGATTAACTTTGTTTACATGATTGTTTTCATCAGCCATTGGCTTACGCTGGCCCTCCTTCTAGCGCCATTGTTGACAGGCGTATTTCACTAAGCCCGCAATGGGGGAGACGACCCAGACCAGGATCCTTAGGGCAGGTTCCAAGCTGTTTGAGATAGTCGTTCCCGACAGGTTTAAAGGCTCTGTTGGCCTGGAAGTCTACAAGACTTATGGTTAAAATTAACACTACTGATTGTTAGGGTTAGACCTATACTTATAATTACAAGGATTGATTCAGGTTATATATCACAAGATTGATGAAATGTTAGGCTTAATCCGCTTTCAACAGTCAGCACTAAATACATGACTAAAACATGATCGTGGAAAAGATTAATATCCTACAGGGATCTGTTATATGATATATACACATGTACAGTAACTGCAAGAGAAATAATCTGCATATAGTTCATAAAAAGATTTGATTTAAATAGATTTTTCACGGAATATAATCAGCAGAAAATAAATAACATATAACCCTAATTACCTACTATCCTGAGCAGGAGCGATAAAAGAATTTAACCATGCAATCGACTCATGCTAATAAAATACTGCATAGATAACTCTGATAACATTTAAAAGAATTTAAACATTAACAAATCATGCAGTAGTGATTACATCTCACATAAACAACAATATCGATTGTTAGTTACACAGCATGATACATCAGCATAAATCAAGAACATGAAAATCGATAATCGTACAAGAATTATATATCTGTGGAATTCTTTAGAGAATTTCAACAAACATAAATGAAAATAGAAAACGGAATCACAAGACTATTAGATATCACAAATATGTGCCAAATATAGAAACTGCAAACATATATTTATAATATCACCAGTTTAATAATGTCATGGATGTAGACAGTAAGCTGCCTCAAGTCGCAAACAGATCAACCCAGTCTTGTGGTGCCCTTTCCATCAACTATCCACCCTTTTCCCATAAACTTTCAATCCTTAAATACATGTTTTCAAAAATAAACATCCCTAAAAGATAGAGATCACCCAGATCGAATCATCCAACTAATTTCTAATTAAAAATGACAAGCGTAGCATGTCATTTTTCAATAAAAGTAAAACACCATGAGAAAATAACGATTCGATCCATGAGAATCGAAACAAGACCTGGAAAGTCTGGAAATGGATCTGATCTGATTGATGGGGAATATTATCCAAAAATAAACAGTCTTCAAAACCTGGGTGTACACAGCAACCATATCGCCTGTAGCCAATTGAATAATAAAATTAAAACATAAACATAAACCGAAATAATAAATGTTTAAATAACAAACCGAAAGTAAAATAAATCAATACCTGATCATCAAAACTCAAAATTAAACCTAACAGCAAATAGACCCAGCATAATCACAAATTAACCGGCGCATTAAAAACTTGAATATTGACCCCACTGGAATGACTCAGCGAAGGCGCAACCCTGAACTGCATGAGAGCAATCTGAGCATTAAGCTCATGAACTTTTTCATCATTCTTATCACTTTCATCCTGAAGCTTGAGAACTCTCCTGATTAGCTTATTTTTATGATTTTTCAGTCGGAGAAGCTATTGATCATTCTCATCAACTTTCTCCTTTAACCTAGTATTTTCAGCCTTTAATAAATCCCGATTCACTGCCATTTCACCTACCCTATCCTCCATACTACGAATTTTATCCAATAGTCGATTAATAAACATAGGATGAGCAACGTCTGCGACACAATACACGCCGGGCGAATTCGCGTGCACAGACTTTTCTTTGATCGACGAATCAATAACAACATCCACTCGCACCTCTTTGTCGAGCACAGGAATGCCCTCATCAACCACGGGAGGAGTCTCGTCGACAGGGTTCGGAACAGGTTCAGGGTGAACAACGTTATCATTATCAGGTGAAGGGAAATCCAATTCCTCCTCATCCAACACTACAGTCTCCACCTGAAGCTTGTCAACTATAGGGGTTTTGATAGAGTTAGCTTTCGCCATGCTTCTGGTGAATCTACCACCCAATTTAGCTTTGGGCTGATTTCGCCCATGACCACGAATCTTATCTGTATCATTTTGTGGGGTTGTTGGTGACAGGGATGAGGCTGTCCTAACATGCTTAGAACCTAGAGGCGTATGAACAGCTTTAACTGGTTTATCCATGGAGTCTTTGCAAGGCTGAGGACTCATACGGCAAGGGCTTGACAGAGGTTTGCGCGGAGGAGGAAATGAAACTGAACCTTGATCTTTGTGCTTGTTACAATCATCAGGATTGTCGAACATGCAGTAACAAAATGAAGAAAAACCATTTGAATCTACAAATTCATCCCAAGACCGACCCGACCTCAACAACTCATTATCAATTAGCATACGAACCAAACCATGATGAAATAGGCTGTGACTGACGTGTTTAGGGCCTTTCTTAATAGCATTAGACATCTTGAACAGGCTATGTAAAAGATAGTAAGGTAAATTCAATGGAAACCCTATAAAAACAGACATAAGCCGAAGGTGGTATACATACGCTGATGATAACCGGCCTTCGCAGGTCAAGTATCGATGAATCAGATCAAGGACAGGACGCCATTCTTTCCTGAAATACTTACGGGCCACTCCAGTTCGAAAAGAGACCTCCTGAGCAGGGTTTTTAAGTAATTGCCGCCATTCAGTAATAGTCATTTTCTGGTACTTGAACCATCTCTGACCCGTCAGGGACAAACATGTTGCAGCTGCTATTGACCTTTCATCAACCCGGAACCGAAGATCCCCAACTTCTGCTTGAAAATCGACGAGGGAGAGAGCAAAAACCCTAGTAACTTTAGGGTTCGAATCAGAAAATTTCTTCAAGAACGGAATCCACCCTATATCTTCAACCTTTACTGCGAGTTCAGGGTTCGAATTTAGCAGTGTCATCTCACAGGGTTCAACCCTTACAACAGGTGCCATCACTGGCTGTGTCCAGGTGCGTAACCGCACGCAATATAGGTACCAGAGCTCGGCGAGAGACAGAACACAAGACCGTGAGCACTTAGAATGAAAGCTCAGCAGCACCAGGTAAAGAACAGGATAAGCCATGCGTGAACACAGGCTATACCCCTGCGGGTTTGGCATGAACGACGACATTGGCACTCGGAGTGGTAATCGACTGAGAACAGAAACGACGGTCGAAGACCCTAGATGGCTGATATTACCATAATTTATCCTGACTTAAATGATGGGAGCATCTTGGCTGTACGCAGACCAGGTGTTCTAATGGCAAGGAGCCACGGCGGAGGATACGTACCAATACTTAAACGCGATGGACAACTCAAGTACCAGTGTCATGATAGCATACTGGTTTCGCAATAAGTGAATCAAGATATAGGCTGCGACATAAATCAATCCAACGATCACCATAATACATGCTCCCTTATCCTAGATTCGACCTACCTTTGAAAGGTGGCGAACAATAAAATGTAATCACAAACCATGCACTCGAGACTAAACCTTGAAGTATTACCTTATGATAATCAATCAACATCAACGATGGTTCGCAAACTTAGGATATGCCGAAAGAAATGGTTTGGGACACATTGGCTTACGCTGGCCCTAGGTCTTGACCAAAATCACCATGAACCAACTATTGTTAATATTTGAACCCTAACAATAGTCATAATAACAAAACCAACAAAATCAATTGATCATGCTTTGGATTAATTTATAGATTAGGATAAATCAAAGGATATAAAAATCATTAATATTTATCCTTAATTTCAACCCAAAAACAAATAATAATCATTAGTGATGATTTTGTTAAATATCCTATAGTTGCAAAGGTTCCTTTAAAAACAACGAATTTCCCCAATTCAGTAGCTGACAAAATGGAATTGTTTCAGTAGCTGTAATTTTTCTTTATTTTGCACTCAGAAATTCGAACATTTCATCTGATAAAATAGGTTTTATTAGATGAAATAATGTTTTGTAAAGGCTGTTGAGCCAGGGCACAACAAACAAATTCAAGCATTCACCATGTTCATGATAATTTAAAACAAATGCAGTTGCTGAATTTAAATACACAAGAATACTTATCTTGGAAAGAGGTTGTCCCGCAACCAGCTATGTCGTTGCAACATTCCACCCAACCATAGGCTTGTGTTCTCATCAATCTCTCAACACCACTACCACCCCTAAGCTAGTCATGATTTCCACAGGGAACTAGGGAACAACAGACTTACACATAGCAAGACCCATAACAATTGGGTTTCACAGGCTACTAAGGCAATAAGAAAATAACATATGGGTTCCTTGGAATTATTCAGCCAATCCAACCTTCACATCAAAACATAGCCAACCAATTAACAAATGGGTTCCTTGGACCTACTCAACCAAGACAACCTTCACATCAAGACACAGTCAAACCAATTAACAAATGGGTTTCTCAGACTGCTAAGGCCCAACAAGCCAATAACATAAGGGTTCCTTGGACTTACTTAGCCAAGCCAACAATCACATCCAAACATAGTGAAACCATCTAAAAAATGGGATCCTTGGACTTATTCAACCAAGCCAACATAAGGATGCACTTCACAGCAAAATACAATTGCTGGGTATGGACAAAAACGTCCTGGGAACCCAAAATTGAAATGGTAAATGGGGAAAAAAGACCCAGGTGAGAAAATAATTTCATGAAACATTTAATGGCTTCACAGAGTAAAAAACGACCTTTACAAACCACCAATTCATGGATTCGAATTCACAAAACACCTATGGACATTCCAGGAGAAAAAACGACTTCCATAAACCCCAAAAGCATGGTTCTCTTCTACCCATTCGCTCAACAATACAAAACAATATTTTTGGGCATGGGAAAATGAGGAAATGGTAGAAAAATCGTGAAGGAGAAATCCCAACCACTGAGAATTACAAAAACAACCTCCTATCCATGGAGAAAATGAAGAAAGCTACCAAAATCGTGAAGGGAAAACGCACTGGAGCTCTAGCTACGTCAGAGAGAAAATGTATGGGTCAATAATGGCTCGGGCTTCCATTTCCATGTATTTACTTGGCCCATAAGTAAAAATTTGTTTTCCCAAAATGGGTGACTTTCCCAATAGGAATTTAACTACCATACTCTTCCCCATCCCAAGGCATTAACTTCCTCAACCAATTTCTAATGACTGGGCACAAAAGACATAATGGGTAGTTAACAACTTTTTTGGTTCTCACATTGACATTTGGAATTACCCTATTGGCTCAAGGGTTTGAGAATTCCCCCCCATATTCCTTGTGAAATCATGCTCCCATATCTTTTAATGTTGCATTGACATAGCTAGTTGTGGGTAGTTTATTAATTGCATATTTACACAATGTCCAAAATTATATTATGCCTGGCTAGCACCTTAACCATCGGCATCAATTTTAATTTCTGAAACATAAAACACTAAATCCATGGTGGGGCCTTTTCCTTAAGCTCCACACCATGGTTTAATATGACATTTACATCATATACAATTTTTAATATAATGGGGTCAAAATCGGGATATTACATCGATCATTTCTGTGTTGGTAGGGTTCCCATATCGATGTTTCCCATACAAACTTGTAGGAGCCAATGTCATGCAATTTTGCTGCTTCATTTGGTTTTCCACTCCTCAACCGAAAGTCACCAAGTGTCCCTAAACGACATTTTCATGTGACTTTCAAATCAACATAACTCGGAA
Organism: Pseudotsuga menziesii; assembly: GCA_001517045.1. Taxonomy (NCBI): domain Eukaryota; kingdom Viridiplantae; phylum Streptophyta; class Pinopsida; order Pinales; family Pinaceae; genus Pseudotsuga; species Pseudotsuga menziesii. The sequence continues at coordinate 522,647 of LPNX010978418.1, read as the reverse complement.
ACCATAGGTCAAATAGACAAACCATTGACTCCGTTGGTCTCCTGGCATGCGATTACCTCTAAGTGGACCTTTCCCTTGTGTTTTCATGGCCCAATCACTCCATTGTGCATTGATTTCATAAACTAGAGTTTTTCTCAGTTTCCTTCATTGCAACTCTTGCATTGGTGGGTCAATTCTATAAAACCATCGACCGTGCATATATTGGTAGGGTTCCCATATCATCCTCACACATACAGAGTTGTGGGAGCCAACGTCATGCAATTTTTCTCCTCCATTTAGTTTTTCGCTTTTGGACCGAAATTCACCAAGTGTCCCTAAACAACATTTTCATACGAATTTCAAATTGACATAACTCGAAAACCAGAGGTCTGATCGATGAACTATCGACTCCGTTGGTCTCCTAGCATGTGATTACCTCTAGGTGGCCCTCTTCATCATGTTTTCATGGCCCGGTGACTTCATTGTGCATTGATTTTGTAAAATAGTGTTTTCTTTGTTTCCTTCCATGCAACTCTTGCATTGGTGGGTCAACTCTGCAAAACCATCGATCATTCCTGTGTTGGTAGGGTTCCCATATTGGCCTTTCCCATACAGATTTGCAGGATCCAATGAAATTCAATTTTGATGCTACGTTTGGTTTTTCACTCCCAGACCGAAAGTCACCAAGTGTCCCTGAACAACATTTTCATGCGAATTTCAACTCAACATAACTTGTAAACCCGAGGTTGGATCATCGAACCATCGAATCCGTTGGTCCCCTAGCATGTGATTACCTCTATTTGGCTCTCTCCCTCGTGTTTTCATTTCCCAGTGACTTCATTATGCATTGATTTTGTAAACTAGGTTTTGCTCAGTTTCCTTCAATGCAACTCTTGCATTGGTGGGTCAACTCTACAAAACCCTCGACTGTGCCTATGTTGGTAGGGTTCCCATATCGCCCTTTCCCATAGAGAGTTGCAGGAGCCAATGACATCTAATTTTTATGCTCCGTTTGGTTTTTTCCCTCCTAGACCAAAAGTCACCAAGTGTCCCTGAATGACATTTTCATGCAACTTTCAAATCAACATAACTCGAAAACCTAAGTTTGTATCGAGGAACCGTCGACTCCGTTGGTATCCTATCATGTGATTACCTCTAGGTGGCCCTCTCCATCTTGTTTCCATGGCCCAGTGACTTCATTGTGCATTGATTTTATAAACTAGGCTTTTGCTCAGTTTCCTTCAATGCAACTCTTGCATTGGTGGGTCAACTCTGCAAAACCCTTGACCATTCCTTTGTTGGTAGGGATCCCATATCGGCTTTTCCCATACAGAGTTGTAGGATCCAATGACATGCAATTTTTCTACTCCGTTTGTTTTTTCACTCCCGGACCGAAAGTCACCAAGTGTCCCTGAACTACATTTTCATGCGACTTTCAACTCGACATAAATAAAAAACCTGAGGTCAGATCGATGAACCGTCAACTTCGTTGGTCTCTTGGCATGCGATCACCTCTAGGTGGCCCTCTCCCTTGTGTTTTCGTGGCCTAGTGACTTCATTGTGCATTGATTTTGTAATCTAGGGCTTTGCTCAATTTCCTTCAATGCAACTCTTGCATTGGTGGGTCAACTCTACAAAACCCTCGACCATGCCTGTGTTGGTAGGGTTCCCATATCGTTCATTCCCATACAGACTTGTAGGAGCCAACGACATTCAATTTTGTTGCGCGGCTTGGTTTTTCCCTACCGGATCGAAAGTCACCAAGTGTCCATGAACGTCATTTTCATGTGACTTTCAACTCAATATAACTTAGAAACCTGAAGTTGTATCGACGAACTGTCAACTCTGTTGGTCTCCTAGCATGCGATTACCTTTAGGTGACCCTCTCCTTCATGTTTTCATGGCCCAATGTGTCTATATATCACTAAGAAAACACATGTTGTAGCATTAAGAAAACACTATGTGTCTAGAGATCACATGTTATATTATTCTTGTACTAAACTATAAGCCAACAACCCGCATAATAAAACCAGGGTTCACAAATTAAGACATGGAACTACAAACTAGTGTTTTATGAACTCTTTAGGTTTGAAGATCAAATTATATTGGTTGGTGTTATTTAAGTAGAAACCGAAATGCCATATAGCCCTAGGATACACTTACAAATTGAAAACCAACTAGGGTTTCATGAACTACAAATTGCATACTATAACCAGGGTTCATAATTTATGAGATGGAACTAGGGTTTTATGACCTCTTTAGGTTTAGATCATTAGATTGGTTAGTATCATTTAAGTAGAAACCAAAAGGCCATATACCTAGGATATGCACATACATGAAACAAAATGAATAGGGTTGAACATGGATCACAAGTCTAAGTGCACATGCATGCATCACTTAGAAGTAGAAACACGTGTACATGAATTACAAGCAAAACCAACTAAGGTTTCATGAATTATAACAAATCCCCAAGTATAGACAATAGAGGCTATGTTATTTTCATTAAAGTAGAAACCAAAGGCCCTATATCCCTAGGATACACTTAAAAATTGAAAACCTACTAGGGTTTCATGAACTACAAATTGTATTCTATAACTAGGGTTCACAAGTTATGAGATGGAACTAGGGTTTTATGGCCTCTTTAGGTTTAGATCATTAGATTGGCTAGTATCATTTAATTAGAAACCAAAAGGCCATATACGTAGGCTATGCACATACATGAACTACTTTTATCGTGATCAATATGAACTACTTACTACTTAATATGTTCACAAATGCAAATACCAATGTGTGAAACTAGCCCCAAAATTCAGAATTTAAAGAGAGAAAAATGAAGATACTTATGTGAACAATTTAATCCTAATGTCAATTGAAATCATAAGTATAGAGTTCATATTTGTATGTGTTTTGTAGAAAGTTTCAAGCACCAATGTATGATATTCGATGGAATTATGATTTACCCTTTATGTGCAATCAATGCAACTTCATAATAAGCAATAAGCATTTTAACAAAATTCAGATTTTGTTTAAAAAGCAACAGTAAATAAATGATTTAAACTCAGATTTTGTAGTTTGAGGTAAATATGGTAGGGTAAGGTTCTAGGGTAGTCTAGGATGGTTTAGGACATGAGATGAGAGTGTAATGATGAGGTTTAGGTAGCTGATTTATGATGTATTATTTTCAATCAGCAAGAATTTCGGTAGTGTATGGTTAGGGTAGTTTAATTTATATATTAGAATTTTAAAGAGTATAGCTAGGATGATTTTTAGAGAATTTTAGGAGGTGAATAAAAAATACTATATGTATAGTATAAAGTTCCATTTGAAGGAAAATAGTGCACCATCAAGGATTGTAGTTTGTTGATAGAGGGTGGTCTTTATAGATTTCTTGTTGATCAAGTGGCACTTGTACATTCCATGGAATTTCTTAGGTAGAGGGAATTTACCTTTATGATACTCTTTCTTGAAAATTATCTTAGAAAGAGATATTTGACCTAGCTCATGTTAGTGTGTTGATTGTCAAAGGTTTTAAGGTGTGTGATATAGGTTATGATGTTAAAAAATTGATGATAGCCCTTCATGGGTTGTTAATTGAACCATGATCTTGGTATTTCATTAAGGATGGATTTTTGAAGTTATATATCTTTCTTATTTTCATAGATACAATTCATTTGTCTTGGTCTTGTATGGAGTTTTGATTGTATTTGTAGGATGTCCTGAACAACTTATGATGTGGTGTCTAGTGATTATCTCCCATAGCTTACTTAATGGTTACTTGATCTTATTTGTATGAGTCATACATTATTCCTTGAAGTATTGGAGATCTTCAAATAGTTAGTAGTATATGTCATGATAAGGTCTATAATATCATAATATCACATAGGTGAACAACACATTAAGTGTTCCCATATAAATTCATCCATATATATAAATCTCTGCATAAGACTTGGGGTACATGGTGTATGATTAGCCCTTGGATGGTATGTGACATATATACATATTATAGGTGGCTTAATTAATGGTTACTTGATCTTAGTTAGATGAGTCATAAATTATTCGTTGGAGTATTGGAGATATTCAAAGAAATAGTAGGATATGTCATGATAAGGTATATAATATCATAATATCACATAGGTGAACCACACATTATCATTTTAATTAAACACATACTTAATGAAAGACATAGTTAAACACATATGAAAGGAATATAATAAATATCATGTTCCAAAATAAAGTCAACCATATATATAAATTTGAACATTGCTTTATATATTATATGTAGATATAATGTTTTCAAAAATGGCATGTCATGGCCATAATACAAAATAGTGGATCATATTGTACATCTGTGTGTACACAAACAAAATGTTACATGTACTTATCCCCCCTATACATTAATTATATTTATCCCCCCTTTCACTGCCACTGTCAGTGGCTTGTGAGAAGTCTATCTTTATTTTCTGGCTTCCCAGTGGTGATCCCCAACACTGAACAAGAGGGACAGATCTTATTTCTGGAGACTACACGTAAACCAAAATATGTAAGTTAGTTTACCAACATATAAAAATTATATGTACATTTGTTCAAATTCCAAACCAATATAACATTTTTACATACTGTCTGTGAGTAAGTTATGGTGGTTCGTGGTGTAAGTGATGGTGCCTCACTAGCAGTGGCCCTAATTGGGTGCTCTTCAAGCACTAATTTCTCACTATCAAGCTGCATAAAATAATATATATGTAAATGTCAACAAAATCAATGGGTGCACTAAAAATATAGTTGCATGAACAAAGAAAACTATACTACATGGAAGGACAATGACTTTTTCAAAGAAAGCGAGACATACATGTACTTGGGGGGGGAGAGGTGGGTGAGCAACGACCCCGATTAGGTTTTCTTCAAGCACCACTCACTTACTATCAATATGCATAAAATAATATATATGTCAATGTCAGCATATCAATGGGTGCAACAAGGAAAAAGACACTTGCATGTACAAAAAAAACTATACTACATGGAGGGACAATTTGGGAAACATAGATACAAGATAAGCGATATATAAATATACCTAGGGGATGTGAAGAGGTGTGTAACCAGTGGGTGGAAAAACTGACACTGAGATAAAAGGGTTGGCCTATGAATTAGTGAGCAAGGCCACTTGGTGGACAACTGTCACAAACATAGGTTCCTACGTACAAAAACATAAATATACAATTAGACAATTTCAAATAATTAAAAAAGTACAAGTTGAATCATTAAAATCATAATTAAAAGAAAGCGAAACATACACATACCTAATGGGGGGTCAGAGGTGGGTCACCAACAACATCAATTTGGTGCTCCTAAAGCATTGCTTCCTCACTAGATTCCTACATAAAGTAACATATGTCAATGTCAGATAATACAAAGAAAACAAGACATATACTACATGGATAGAAAATGATTTTTTCAAAGAAATCGAAACATACATGTACTTGGGGGGGAGGTGGGTCACCAAAAACCTAGATTTGGTGCTCTTTAAGAACCATTGCCTCACTATATGCCTGCATAAAGTAAAATATGTCAATGTTAGCAAATACAAAGAAAACGAGACATATACTACATGGACGGACAATGATTTTTTCAAAGAAAGTGAGACATACACGTACCTGGGGGGGGCAGAGGTGGGTCACCAACAACATCAATTTGGTGCTCTTTAAGCACCGTTGCCTCACTATATTCCTACATAAAGTAACATATGTCAATGTCAGATAATATAGAGAAAATGAGACATATACTACATGGACGGGAAATGATTTTTTCAAAGAAATCGAAACATACATGTACCTTAGAGGGGGTAGAGGTGGGTCACCAACAACCTGAATTTGGTGCTCTTCAAGCACCAATACCTCACTAGATGCCTGCATAAATTAATATATGTCAATGTCAACAAATACAAAGAAAATGAGACATCTACTAAATGGACAAACAATGAATTTTTCAAAGAACACGAGACATACTTGCATGTACAAATTAAACTATACTACCTATACCTGTGAAAGGTGAGGAAGTGGGTCACCAAAGGGTGAAATAACTTCAAATGGTCTAAATGGATGGGAATATAAATCAATCAAAAAGGTTGTTCGGCTCGCATACATATCATGCTACGTAACAAAACATAAAGATACAATTAGAAAATTTCTAATAATTAAAAGGATACATGTTGAATCATTAAAGGCATAATTAAAATAATACATGTGTTTGGGAATCTTCCTCTACATATGAGGAACCTGCCTGAGATTCCACAAACTCATCGTTCCCACCCTGCATAAAACATATTGTATCCATATTAGGACGTATTGAATGTTGCAATCTCTACTTGAAATATGTAAATAACGATGACAAATTAAAAAGTAAAGTTCTTACAACTAATGATGAAGAACAAAACTCATATGCAGCATTGACCGCTGCATCAATGTCATCAAAATCAACCACCAAATTATGCAAATCTAGAGTGTCATGGGACACTAGCTGTATATTTGTTCACATAAATTTTTAAATAATTAAATAGAAATAAATTACGAAACAATTGAAAACTTTGATATAAAACAAAATATAATATGTAAAGAATGAGTTTTACTTACATATCGAAGTAACCCATCATCCCGAGACTTTGAATTAGGCCCATAGCATATGCTTCCACACGCTATGCAAGGGTGTGGAATAACACGACACTATGAACCCTCTATGTCTCTAGTGCAATCTGTAGTTCTATTACGATCTGGAGACCTAGTAAGTGTATCCTGAGTGTGCGATGGGAAAACCTCAGAAGTGCCAACCCCTTGGCCTACATTGCCTTCAACAGTAGTCCCATGTTGAAGCAATGTATCTTCCAATTTGAATAATGACTCATGTGTATCATCAACCACAAGACCCAGAGGAGGATATACCCGATGGGGTTTTGTTGTGTGTGGAGGGTGTGACACAAGGTTAGGATCAGTCCTAGACCCTTCCCTATCTTGGGGCATCCCATGACCCACAACCTGGCACTTTAAAATATCAAAATATTTCACATCTTTCCCCAAGATAAATTCTGCATACATCTTCCTCAAGAAATAGAATGGGATGACTCTATTCCTATGAGGGTCTTCATCGAAGACCATGTACAAGCAATCCATCCAATTGGATTTCACATTTAGTTCCATGCACCAGTCTATGGAAATGTGTGGTCGACTAGTGGGTGGAACCAATCCGGTGCTAGGGTCCTGGAATAATGAAAACAATTGGTCTTTGGTTATCATTAGTTTTTTGACGTATTTATAGCTCAACCCATTGGAATTTTATTGCCTCTGGGAATCTTTGTACGAGATAATGTTGTGATCTGCTCCCTGGGCATTGGAAATTGTATTTTTTATGGTATCTAATGCCTTAGCTAATGATTGTATTAAATGGTGCGCTCCTCGAAACAATGACCTAAGGCACCTCAATGCACCCAAATGAGACAAAATATATGAATTTCGGTCTTGTTCCCCCTCCGTGTTTGGGTTTGTGTCCGTATTTAGGTTTGGGTTTGGTTCTTGGTTATCAGTGGTTTCATTTTGCACAATTTCTTCAACATGTGTGTTCTCTGTTAAGATTAAAAAAACAAATTCAAAATTGTTTTAACTTTCATTGTTTGATTTAATTCAACAATTTTTATTAAATTCATTTTTAAAATAACAAAAAACTATTAAATTAACAAATACAAACGAAAATAACATCAATTTGGTGCTCCTAAAGCATCGCTTCCTCACTAGATGCCTGCATAAAGTAACATATCTCAATGTCAGATAATACAAAGAAAATGAGACATATACTACATGGACAGAAAATGATTTTTTCAAAGAAATCGAAACATACATGTACCTGGGGGAGAGGTGGGTCACCAACAACCTGGATTTGGTGCTCTTTAAGAACCACTGCCTCACTATATTCCTGCATAAAGTAAAATATGTCAGTGTCAGCAAAAATAAAGAAAATGAGACATATACTACATGGATGGACAATGATTTTTTCAAAGAAAGTGAGACATACACGTACCTGGGGGGGGCAGAGGTGGGTCACCAACAACATCAATTTGGTGCTCTTCAAGCACCGCTGCCTCACTGTATTCCTACATAAAGTAACATATGTCAATTTCAGATAATATAGAGAAAACGAGACATATACTACATGGACGGGAAATGATTTTTTCAAAGAAATCAAAACATACATGTACCTTGGGGGGGGGTAGAGGTGGGTCACCAACAACCTAAATTTGGTGCTCTTCAAGCACCACTGCCTCACTAGATTCTTGCATAAAGTAATATGTGTCAATTTCAACAAATACAAAGAAAATGAGACATATACTAAATGGACGGACAATGGATTTTTCAAAGAACACGAGACATACTTGCATGTACAAATTAAACTATACTACCTATACCTGTGAAAGGTGAGGAAGTGGGTCACTAGAGGGTGAAATAACTTCAAATGGTCTAAATGGATGGGAATATAAATCAATCAAAAAGGTTGTTCAGCTCGCATACATATCATGCTACGTAACAAAACATAAAGATACAATTAGAAAATTTCTAATAATTAAAAGGATACATCTTGAATCATTAAAGGCGTAATTAAAATAATACATGTGTTTGGAAATCTTCTTCTACATACAAGGGACCTGCCTGCGATTCCACAAACTCATCGTTCCCACCCTGCATAAAACATATTGTATCCAGATTAGGACGTATTGAATGTTGCAATCTCTACTTGAAATATGTAAATAACGATGACAAATTAAAAAGTAAAGTTCTTACAAGTAATGATGAAGCACCAAACTCATATGCAGCATTGACCGCTGCATCAATGTCATCAAAATCAACCACCAAATTATGCGAATCTGGAGTGTCATGGGACACTAGCTGTATATTTGTTCACATAAATTGTTAGATAATTAAATAGAAATAAATTATGAAACAATTGAAAACTGTGATATAAAACAAAATATAATATGTAAATAATGAGTTTTACTTACATATCGAAGTAACCCATCATCCCGAGACTCTGAATCATGCCCATAGCGTATGCTTCCACACGATGTGCAAGGGTGTGGAATAACACGACGCTCTGAACACTCTACGTCTCTAGTGCGATCTGTAGCTCTATTACGGTCTAGAGACCTAGTAAGTGTATCCTAAGTGTGCGATGGGCCAGCCTCAGAAGTGCCAACCCCTTGTCCTACATTGCCTTCGATAGTAGTCCCATGTTGAAGCAACGTATCTTCCAATTTGAATAATGCCTCAAGTGTATCATCAATCACAAGACTCGGAGGAGGATATACCCGATAGGGTTTTGGTGTGTGTGGAGGGTGTGACACAAGGTTCGGATCAGTCCTAGACCCTTCCCTATCTTGGGGCATCCCATGACCCACAAACTGAAACTTTAAAATATCAAAATATTTCACATCTTTCCCCAAGATAAATTATGCATACATCTTCCTCAATAAATAGAATGGGATGACTCTATTCCCATGAGGTTCTTCATCGAAGACCATGTACAAGCAATCCATCCAATTGGATTTCACATTTAGTTCCATGCACCAGTCTATGGAAATGTGTGGTCGACTGGTGGGTGGAACCAATCCGGTGCTAGGGTCCCGAAATAATGAAAACAATTGGTCTTTGGTTATCTTTAGTTTTTTGACGTATTTATAGCTCAACCCATTGGAATTTTATTGCCTCTGGGAATCTTTGTACGAGATAATGTTGTGCAGTGCTCCCTAGGCATTGGAAATTGTGTTTTTTATGGTATCTAATGCCTCAGCTAATGATTGTCTTAAATGGTCCACCCCTTGAAACATTGAGCTAAGGCACCTCAATGCACCCAAACGAGCCAGAATATCTGAATTTCGGTCTTGTTGCCCCTCCGTGTTTGGGTTTGTGTCCATATTTAGGTTTGGGTTTGGTTCTTGGTTATCAAGGGTTTCATTTTGCACATTTTCTTCAACATGTGTGTTCTCTGTTAAGATTAAAAAAAACAAATTCAAAATTGTTTTAACTTTCATTGTTTGATTTAATTCAACAATTTTTATTAAATTTGTTTTTAAAATAACAAAAAACTATTAAATTAACAAACACAAATGAAAATTGAAATCAATTTTGAAATAAATGACCACTTGTGTTTGTTAATTTAAATTCAAAATAAATAAATTCAACTCCAAATTCGCTCAAACTCAAATTGTAGAAAAGCAAAGAAAATACTCTTACAAGAAAATATTCCTTCCAAAAATTTGTAGTGAAAATTTGATCTCTATCATTTATAATAATCTTGGGTATTGCATTAAGATTCTAAGTTGTTTCCATGAATATTGTAGTGACTATACATTATTTAGAAGGATGAAAAAGAAAGTGGTGTAGCACCATCCACCTTTCCCGTTATTTCCTTGGAATTAATGGATCCCCTCCTAATTTTTTCTCACCTCGAGCAAGTTTTGGTTTTCCCTTAGACTTAGCCTAGTATTGTCTTAAAACTTGATTCAACTAAGAGAGAAAACACTTAACATTTTTAATTTTTATCATTTTAGTGTTTTTCTCTAAGTTTTAACATTTCGTCGAGTTTTTCTAAGTTACCTGACACATTGGATAGCTTCTCTTAATTCACCACTATTTCATTGGACTGTTTTTAAAGCACCATAATGTCACCCAACTCAGGAAATTTTACTTAAACACTTATGTGTATCTCATACAATTTCATTGACATATCAAAATATGAACCCATTGACAAAATTCCCTCAAACACACTAAACGTTTTAGTGAGACTCGTTTAGAGTCGTTGAAACTCTTTGGAACAAATTCTCTAAATCGTCAATACGACTCAGAGTAAACTTCCAAAGCACCCTGGTAGTTGGAATCATCAACCTTCATTGACAAAACTTGTCTGAATTTCACCAAAATGTTCAACAAGACTCATCCAGACCCATCGAAACCACATCAAAACAATTTGGTACAACTGATGGGAAGTCACCAAAAATATTTATTTAAACCCATTTTCACCCCATGGTTTGGAAAAGGTTAAAATGGGGGTAATGTTTTGGTCTATAAATATTCATTTACCCCTCCCCCATTTCACCCACCATTACAACAACTCGATCGAGAACCCACCTGTCATGCAAAGCCACTTGGACAAAGTAGCTCTAGGTCAAATACAGTTGCATCCTTTCAGATTCCTCCACCTTTCATTGACCCATCAGGTAGGTACCTATCCCACTCGGATTTATACTTTAGCTCTCATATTGGTAATGTGTTTTTGTTTTTTTCTTGTTTTAGGGACCGTAAGCCAAAATTGGTTCCCTGAGGCATTGGTTCACGAGCAAGTTGGTGAGGGTATCGTATTTTAAGTCATGGATAGCATATTTTTAGGTCTAGGGTGTGCTCTTTCCTATGTAGTATCAAATTTACCCAAGAAATGGTTGAACCCTAGTTCCAAGTCACGTGTTTCATTCTTTGATTAAGGTTAGGTCTCACTAGTTTCATGTTTCTAGATACAGTCTCCTCGTTTTACTTGAATAATTATCTATAGCTCCATTTTTCCCATGATATTCTTTCATAGATTTTTGAAAGGATTAATTAAAATGGTTGAACGTTTGACCTTGGCCATAGAAGATCCATAGTTGTCTCACCTTACCCAAAACTTTTTCTCGTAGGATCCCTCACCCTACAGTGACTGGGAGAATCGATAAAGTTTGTGATATGTTTGATATATGTGAGATATATGGTGGAAAGTTATTGATTTTAGGATTTGAATTTCTTATTTAGGTAAATTTTGAATACCTAACTACATGCAGTTGGCCAAATCTATTCTTGGGCATGATAAACCTAGGAATAATCATGATTTATACCACCAAACATGAAGGAATTTTTTAAAGCTATTTATGTTCTCATAGTGCTAAATTTGGTTGATCATAATTTAGTTCATATGCATATGATGTTGGTTACAAGCCCATGGAAATTGATGTTGTGGTCGATAACTTGTAATATTTCACTATGTTGCAGAGAGCCATGAGACAACAATCTAAACTTGTGCAAGAAATACCATTATATCATGACAAGATGAAGAAGTCCCATTTCACATCCAATATGATTGTACTCAAAGTGTCATTGGGGTTGCGCCAAAGTATAAAAGGGGAGAGAAATATCAGTTTTTCAAAAATGAATAATATCATAATGCTAGTATAAAGGAAGTCTTGATATACCAAAACGTTAATAGATCGAAACTCCATAAAGAAACAAAAATATATGAATTGTTCCCCTGCATGGAAGTGATAAGTCAGATCATACCTCATATCGATGCCACAACGTGCACGAGAAAGAATGCCTCAGGAAAAGGTATCACTTCTTTTTAGCTAGCCCATTTAAAGAAGGCCTAAAAACTTCTAGTGGCAGAAATCTACATGACTCTCGAATGGGTCGAAGGCTTACAACTCAACTTCATCAAGAAGATATGGTTGCTAGGGAAACAACTCCACCAAAAGAAAATAAGGGAGTATGAAACTAAATTGTTAAAATTGCCTTATCAAGCAATTACTTCCCTTTTATGTAAATTTTATGGGATGTCCAACACTTCACATTTCAAGATGAATTGGGCTCCACTACCATACTATGTCACACTATGCGCCACAAGGTTCAACTAGGTAGATATCATTTCTTCCTATATGGAAGAGGCTATTAAAAAAAACAAAATCGTATTCTTGTAATCAAATCAAAGTTCCACATATCTTTGTATTTGTTTGACTGTGTATGTATTCTCCATAATTTCCTAGGTTTGGGGTGGCATTGGAACCCTAATGAAGCACCCATATATGTGTGCTTCCAATCATTATGGGAACAAAAGCATGCAAGCTACTACAAGAATATTTGTGAATAATTCATTATTCCTCTACACAAATTCCTACATGGCAAGACAACTAATTACATGATTGATGATGTTATTAGAACAATGACCCAGCTAGGATACTAGTACCTGACAGACGAGGGTACCTATTTACGCACCTATGGAGGATCTAAATCTCGATATGCTTAACCCAAGTACACCATAGATTACATGGTTGTCAAAGATATTGTGAGGAAAACCTTCATAGATGGTATTGGACACTTCTTGAACACCGATGAAAAAACATATTGGCCTCCTCTACCTATAACAAATGGTGCATACAAGATGTCTAAGGTAAAGGATGCACTGAAGCTCACAAAAAAAAAATTAAACCCTTTCACTTTGGGGAAAGGACCTTTTATAGAAATGGAAGCCATGGAAAAGTGGCCATCATTGCATGACATTCAAGATTGATTATGCCTATGCCGATTAGTTTTGTGTTGAAGAGGAATTATATTGAAGGGCACCCAATTTCAAATAACTAGACAAAAGGAGAAAGCATGGGAAAATTAACAAAGAGGCTAGAACTAGTAATCACATTGAAGAAACACCGAGGAGGCACAATAGAGATTACTCAAGGAATATGTCATTAAAAAGGATAAATTAGAGGCTATGTCAATAAGAACAAAAATGATAGAAGCGGAAGAGTAGGTAAGGAGAGTCAAATAAGAATAAAGAAGGAAGGAATAGTTGCTCAAAAAACAAGAAGAAGGTTAGAAGAAGGAAGAACATGCTCTTTAATAGGAACTTCAAAATACAAAATAAGAGGAATCTTAAAAGAATTTTGAAGAGCAAGAACAAAAACAATCCAAGGAAGAACAAGGTGGAGGGGCTCAAGACATGGATATTGAGGATGCCACTACTAGAACTGATATCCCATTCACTATAGGGCACTTCCCATTAAAGGAACCACAAATCACTCCATACATGACATCTAAGGAAAATGCAGTGGCCAAGTTGGAAACCATAGTTTTGACCCAAAGAGGAAGCAAATCATCTAAATAATAGAAAAGAGACTCAAGATTTTGTCATGACCTGACATTGTCACCACTTAGGAAGTTACAATATTTGAGGGAACTAATAAGACACCCGAAATGATCGCATATGAAAATGTGGCTTCTGCTATGGCTAGCCAAGACAACATCAAAAAGTTTTTCTGGGATATTGAAAGGGGTAAAAACCAATGTGATTCTCAAGAGTTTGAGAAGTGGAATGAAGCATCCCTAGATCGAGTCCTACAATCATAAAAGGATGCACTATCCACTCAGGTTGAATCCCTCGAGGTAGAAAAATAAGTCATGAATGTATAGATGTAGGAGAGGTAGACTAAAAATAATGAATCAATGAAACAAGCCGAAAGCATAGTAGAGGGGAATATAGTTCTAGAATCCCAAGTAGACATTCTTCACCCTAAAAATAAACTTGTTGAAAATAGAAGTAGATGCCTCTAGAGAGGAAAGACAAGGCCTATCCCAATTACACACATGTGCAATTGCATTGCAAGAATATCTATTTTAATCACAAGAATTGATTACAGAGAAGCTATTTGAAGTTCAAAAAATAGCCACCAAGCTCAAGGAGGTATCAGAGGTAGCTCAGAGGGGTGATCTCAATAGTGTTGATTTAAAGGGATAATTGAAAAGAGTAGTAGCATGGCACAAGCAATGCACCAAAATATTGACAAATTTACCCAAGTGAATGATAAAATAAATGTAGATCCACTACACTACTTTGGATAATTGCTAGAAGGAAAGGAAAATGTTGCAGAAATAGGTTGAGGCTTCACTGGAGAAATGCTAGAACATACACCAAAGCATAGTGAAGGATTTTAAGAAGTGTCATTTGTCTCTACCTAGAACATTTGAAGAATCAATCTCAAAAGAACAACGGTTGGTTGAGCTCGGGAAAATTAAAGATGAAGACTTGGAGACCATCTGCAGCATAAACCAAGTCACTTCATAGGTCCTACAAGAATAGGTCAGGAAACCCACATTGAAGATTCAATTATTGACTACAGGGCACAAATTCAGAACCAAAGGCTTGGCCACTTATCTAGAGAAGTTTCCCTTCATGAAGTGGCATTATGTTTGTTAGAACCTAAGTAACTGAATTTTATATCCTATGATTATGAAATTTAGAATGAGTTCATTAATGCTCAAGGGAACGTCCGTGCTTGATTATGTATTTTTAATTTTAAATCATATTTTTATGAGAAAAAATGTAAATGTAAGTGACATGTGTAGGGGAATAGCAAAAGAATTGCAATTAATTTTAGGGGGATTCGAATAGTCACCTAGGGGTCTAGTGTAAATTATAAGAGGGGAAGTGAAAGAAAGAGGGGGTGATTTTTTATAGGGGTTGTCTAATCATTATAGAGATATTATACAATTATTGAGTATGGGATATGCACCAGATAGATTCACCACATCACAGAAGAAATAATTAGTTGTACAAGCAACAAAATTCCAGTTGATCGCTGGATAGTTATGCAAGATGGGACCAGATGAAATTCTTTGTTGTTGTGCACTAGAACATGAGCAACCAAGGATATTGAATGAAGTGAATGTCAGTGTCACATGAGGCCATTATGCTTGGAAATCTAGAGTATGGAATATATTACAAGCATGAATGTGGTGGCCTACTTTGCATGTGGATGATAGAAATTATTCTCACAACAGGGGTATCTTACAGAGAACTGGAAAGTCGCCGTGAATAGATTAAATGTTGCTAGTACCTCATTTAAATTTACAAGAATTTGACAAATGGTATGTTTATTTTGTCGAACCTATTAGTCCACCATGGAAAAGAAGAGGTGCATGATAAATTATCACTGTGACAAATTACTTGACTAGATTGGCTAAAGCAGCACCAATAAAAGATTGTACTGCTACGACCACTACCCATTGTTTGTTTGATAATGTAGTCACCCGATTTGGATTCTTGAATATTTTGATAAGTGATCAAGGAACACACTTTATGAATCAGTTGATCGATGTATTAATTGAAGAATTCAAGATTCGACACCGAAAGACGACGCCATATCATCCATAAGCAAATGGCATTGTTGAGGCATTCAACAAAATATTGGAGAATGTGTTCACAAAGATCTGTAATGTTCAAATAGATGTTTGGGATGAAAAAATATATGCAGTATTATCGGAATATCACACCACCTGTATAATGTTGATAGGCCAAAATCCATTTCGACTGGTTTATCGAAAATAGGTTGTCATGCCGATGGAATATATTATACTAAGTATAAGGATAACTGCGGTTATTGATACTACTGATGTTAGAATTGTCGAGGGAATATTGTTGTAGCTGGTCCAATTATAAGAAGAATAAGCAATTTGACATTGGATATCTTGTTCTCATATACAACAATACATTCTTAAAGTACCCTGGAAAGCTTAGAACATAGTGGCTAGGACCAGATATTGTCATACAGATCACTGAAGGAGGAGCACTACAATTGCATAAATTATATGGAACACCTTTCAAGGGATTGGTGAATGGAAGTTGGATAAAACCTTACTAGGATAACCATAGTTTGGTCGAACGAGAATTCAAGAAAAAAAAGAGAAAAGAGAAAAAAATGACAAGAAATCGCAAATTTATGTGTTGTTTATGAGTGTTATTTCTGCAAAAATTAGGAGTGTTTTTTAGTATTTGGATGCAGACTTTCTTTCTGTCATAGAAAGAGAAAAAGAGTCCCAGACTTTCTGTCCTTTGAATGAAACAAAATTTTCATAGACTGTCTATCTGTAGTAGAAGAAGAATTGTTGTTGTAGGTTCAATACCTGTCGCAGGAAAATAATGTATTTCACGCAATGAGTTTTATTTGCAAGTGATAGTTGGCTAGCAGTTAATGTGAGGATGCGAGATATTTTGGCGGCATAATTTTTGGTAACTTACGCTATTAATGCACAATAACTACTGTTGAACTAATAGGAAAAGTGATGGTTTGATTGACAATTTCCATGTAATGATTAGAAAGTTTTCTCCACATGATTGAAATCGCTGCCACCTTTCCATTTATTACAAAATTATGTGAGCAAACAACTGAGTGAAAGTATAGCATATTCACACCGAATTTTGTCATTTCATTACATCCAACTGATAGAGCAATTTGTTCCTCTGCAACTATAAAGACCTGAAGCTATTTTTCAGAGAGTATAGTCATTTTTTTCTTCACTACGAGCACCGTTCAAGAATCAAGTCTTGATATTCTATTGCCTACACCAATCATGGAAGACACCGCATAAGTGGTTTCATAATGACCAAGAGTTTTGGAACCTGTTTCACAGTCCACTATGATTCCTCTAGTGGTTTTACGACCAGACCTACCTGTTACATCAAAGAGGAATATGTATACCAGTCGAATACCATGAGCAACAACACATCCACCAGATGATGAAGCAACAGGATCTACAACCCTGTTTCCATATTCTTTCCTATTGAGGCTAAGAGATGCGCCTAAGGTAAGAACTAGAAAAAATTCTAGATATCCATTGGTCGCACCAGCAGTACTTAAAGGAGTGTGGGTAATGACAAACATTATTCCAAATATGCAGAAGATGGGATTTGTCGACCATGACCTATGCAAATTCCCAGAGCTGGAAATGGATAGATACTTGACTACTGTTTGAGAAATAGAGGATGGACCTATCCACATAGTTCCAATTGAATGGGAAAGAGGATTAGATAAATCTGGACTATTATTGTTGATTCACATGCCACATTTTTGCTGCACAACAGAAGTGAATGCCTGTGTTAAGTACTTTCTATTGTGTTTCCATGGTGTATGTATGTGGCTTGATAGAAATATTTTGGTGGAAATTGAGCTAATCACACCAATCACAGGGGTTCCCATTGTAGGAGTCGACCCAACACCATTTTTAGTAGGGAAGGACAAAGATACAACATTGATGAATAGAATTAAGGATAAGTATGTGCTAATCACACCGATCACAGGGCTTCCCATTGTAGGAGTCGACCCAACACCATTTTTAGTAGGGAAGGACAAAGATACAACATTGATGAATAGAATTAAGGATAAGTATGCGCTAACAAGGGATAAACAAGGATTTTATATATCCTCCATCAATGACAGGATTTTTCAGTTCATAACTAGGGTTCTATCCAACAAGCTGCTCAGAAAAATACCACCGAACCAGTGTATTGTTGGAACAATTTTTATGGAAGAGCAGTACGTAGTGGGTGTCCAAATCAACTGGTCGACCTCTGTACTAAATGAATTATTAGAAGATGTTGAAGAATTAAAGGAAAAGGGTAATCCTTTTCATTATTCTTGGTTATTACTTTTAATTTGTTTTGTACCATGGGAGGAACCACCAAACTACCAAGGGGTAGATATTCCGGTCCAATGTCAAGGTGATTGATACCAAAATATCTAGTTTGACAAAGAAAAACCTGAGCAACGACGAGATAATAATGTGGAATTCTATCTACAAGTCGATCTAGTCCGACATTTTGTTCGAAAACAATCACGAATAATAAAGGAAACCATCAAACGGTTTTGAAATGTTAAAATATTTTTAGTTAGGTCCCATCACATCTTTTTGTAGCCTCAACAAGACCCACATCACCAATGGTTCATGATGAAAGTTCATTTATATGTTGTTGAAATTGAGACAACCATTTAGGACTGTCCTGCAGAATGGAAAGTCCCTATAACAGATGATCAACTATCTTTAGAAGAAGAGTCGTGCCAAGGATGAACCATTGACAAAAAAGAATGGAGACCAGGGAGGACATCCACTAGCGATAAACAATCCACAAATATCTTCCCCTCATAGTCATTATGATTCCATCATGACCCCAACATATCCATCATTTGGAGATAAGATAAATCACTCAGAGAAATATGAGAATAGCCAAAAGAAGAGGAAAGTCAATCGGTCATCTAGAGTCATCGACCTTACCAATGATGATTACAACCTCCTGAGAGAGACAATGGAAGAATTTGCCAAGGAAAGCTATCAAAAAATGGATGAGCGACATACAGAATTAACAAGTACATTAGAGAAAATTTCAACTCAAAATGGGCCTCCTAAAATGAACTAATAAAATAATAGTTAAAATAATAAAATAATATTTATTAATTTTGGAGGAAAAAAAGAAAAAAACTACTTTTTTGTTTGTATTTTTGACATATCTCCCCATGTTTTTACTCAAATTTTGATCGGGAGAGCTCATTGGATGTGGAATTAAATTCCACATCCAACGAGTACCCACTCGGCATACTTTTGACGGACCCTGCTAGCCCAAAAACAAGANCATCCAACAAGCTCTCCCTATTGAAATTTGAGTAAAAACACGGGGAGATATGTCAAAAATAGAAACAAAAAAGTAGTTTTTTTATGATACCTATCCCCAAATTTATATTAAAAAAGTGTTTAAGACCTATACGGTATTTAAAATTTAATGCAATTTCATTGGATAACACATGATGACATGGAATTTGAATAAAAGTTAAAAGGCCCATTTTGAGTTGAAATTTCCTCTAATGGCATAACTAACTTACTACAGGCACTTTGTAAAGCAATAAAAGAAGTACGAATGGTGGTCGACCAAACTCCATACTCCACTGTGTCGCTAGATTAAGCTGTTCCATCGAAGGAGCGACCTTTCGAGGCATCACCGATGCCAAATCCACCTATAAGGAGTTTAGTACTGGGTCAATAAATTGACCTAGGCATACCATAGATGAACACCATGGTCAAGGACATTGGTCTTGTCACTATATATTTTTCTACATTGTCGATGTATGAAGTGCATGCTATTCAGAATGCTACAGTAGCATAAATGAAAATTAGAGAGAATGTGTTGGTTAATCAGGTCAAATCCTCGCAAAAAATTGTTTATAAGTTAAAGAAAACAGTCCAAGATACATAGCAGAAAGAAAAAATGTTGCAGTAGGACAAGCATCAAATAGATGCAGCTGTCACATTAGCTTGTAGCTCATTTTTTTAAATGAAGGCATTACAAATGAAATGTTTTCAGAAGCCAAATTATTTTGACTTGGCGAAGTAGATGAGAACCTCCATAAGTGGGTTCTAAAGTTTGAATCACAAGTAAATCCTAGTACGCCTCCAGAGGTACTGGTAGAACGAAAAAAAAGAAGCCATTGAGTCTGGGACGAAGATTGAAGAGGCGGAGGCACTTTGTGCCAAATTGATTGAGCAAGTAACAAAACGGTTGCATACTACTGAGGCGGAATTAAAAATTTGAATAATGATCTAAAGAATCTTCCAACAACAGAAAATATGAGCAAGGATGTTGATCAGAAGAAATTACAATAGTAGGTAGAAAGACTGTGAACCCATCAACAGAAAAGGGTTGACCAGGTCACAAAAATTCAAGCGAAACCTGAGAAAGCTATAGGTATCATTCAACCTGTACATGAGAAGGTGCGAAAATATTTGGAGTTGAAAATACTAACAAATTTAGAACACATCATATTCAAACTTGTGGAAAAATTGAAGTTAGTATAAGAATAAGTGCGACAAGAAACTAAACAGGTAGTGAAAATATTCCAATATTTTCAAATAAAGGTCGCAATAACTGAAGTTTCAGACTAATGTGGATCGGGACGAGCCACAGGTGAGTGTGATGGGGAATTTTGGCTCTAGAAAAATACGAGAAGAAAAAACTAGAATAATGATCGCAAAGATGAACATTTTGGTCGCAATATGAGGAAAACCCATGATGGAGGGAGCCACGACGGGGGGATCTGCGATGGAAGGAGCCACGAAGGAAGAAGAATAAAGAAATTAGGAAAGAAGAGTTTGAATTATTTTGGGAAAAGAGTTAGTTATACTAAAATATTGCTTTCTGTAATAAAGAATGATTATATTTTGGGGCGCTAGTGGCTATTTTTGGATGTAACTAAATGTATCAAAATATAAAGACATCATGTCGACTGACAATTGAGAGTTAGTCGACGATTGGATCAAGAATTGTAAAGTGTAAAATATTAAAAAATCAGCAATCCAATTTGTGAGCAGGTTGGTCATTAGATTGGGTTAAGGATCAATCACATAGAGACTTGCTTAGTTAGAGCATCGATCTAGGTTGCGTGTAGATCGACGATTCAAAGAGAGTGAGACCAAAAATAGAGAGAATTAGACGAGATATGAATATATGAATTGTAAAGAATATCAAAAGAAGAGTCTTCAAGATGAGTGCACATACCAAAGGTTCCAAACCAATTCTCATGCCAAATGAAAAGAACATTTTTGGTTTCTCCCGAATGGGTTTCCATGTTATATCTTGTCCCTATGTGTTTTAATGCTTATATTGTGTCGAATGCATATTTAAATGTAAATAAGCTTATATGAATGTGTCCCACAAGATTAATGGTGAACGGAATTATAAATGTGTCACACCTATAATGAGGTAACATGTGTTAATGCTTTATGATTATGTTGTCATATATGTTGATGGAATGATAGATGGTTATGTTGAATGAATGTATGAGAATAGAAGTATAATTCTATTTTTCGGTCGAGTGACTTGATATACTTATAGAGTAAAATAATTGACATAACTGCAGAAACATGGTTCTGGATGTCCCCATAAGATATCTCGGGTGAGACTTCATCTACGTCACATGTGTTGTCATGATGGATTTCTCCTCTGTCAGGCCAATATATTGGGTCTTGTTGATGAAAAAAGTGTATGAACCTGGGCCAACCAGAAGTAGGCCAACAAAATACTATAGTAGCCCATTTTTGACATCTTTCCAAGTTAACCCTACACTCATCTTCCATATGAAACCCCCTCCTCAACATGTAATAACTATATTGTTTGATCAAAAATTGATCTTGTTTTACTAGCAAATTTAAATGAAGGATTCATTATCATTGATATGAGAATTTCTAAGGTTAGTTTCTCACAAAATAGAGATAACATAAATCCTATTAAGATCCATATTGATCTGGGTGCCCAAGTGCACATCGAGGGACAATAGTTTGATTGAATGACTCGAGCACTGTTATGGTGGAAGAATATAAAGAAATGAGCAAAGCATGAAATACACTACACAGACAGAATGTATACACATAGAAAAAATGCAAGAATTGGAACTAATATCTATATTTTATTACTATTGTATGATGCATGGTACTCTCTTATAAATTGACTTGTATATTACAATAGTGTACATGCTTATATAGATTGCTAATATTATTGGGTGACTACGTGTTACGTTCAGTTACAAGAATTTAGAACAATTTGAAAGTTTAGCCATTACAAACAACTAGAAGACAGAGAGATAATATGCCGTAGTCGTGATGCAGAGGTTGGCGATGCATGTCGATGTTCAGAACTTGTCAAGGTTGTGTCAAGGTTTGAACTTGTCGAAGTCGATGTTGAACCTGTCAAAGTCAACAAACATTCCAACTGCTGAGTGGATCATTCCTCCTTCCTTAAGAAACAATGGTCCCCATTGTTTTCTTGTTCAGATGAGGTAACTTGTTACTGAGTTCAATAAAAGAGCACCACTTTCCTTGTGTGGGGAATTTTCAATATTTAGCCACTTGAAACAAGGGGATGGAGTTCATCCTTGTATGGTGTATGCATTGTCCCACAATGGTCTCATAAGGAAGAGGTTCTTGAACATCTGGATGGATTTCTGTGGATTCTGTTGTTTGCAAGTCGTTATGTTCCAAAAAGGGTGTATGGTATGGGTGAAGTAGATCCAAATTGAACACTGGATGTAGACCCAAGAATGAAGGAATGTCGAGTTGAAAATATTTTTCTCCAATCTGCTTAAGGATACTATATGAACCATATTGCAAAGTTTTCATCTTTCTGTATGGTCTAGTGAAGCGCTCCTTCTTTAGATGTAACTAGACCTAATCCCCAATTTGAAATAAATGAGGAATACAATGCTTATCGTTTTGAGCCTTGGATTTTGTATTAGCCCACTGCAACATTTATTGTGCTTGATTGTGGATGTTGTATATTTGGTCTTGAAACTTTAATTCTTTTTCAAATTCTTGTTCATCGAATTTGGTGTCGTTCGATTGAGTCGATGAACTGATCAAGTCGATGGGAACTGAGGGTTGAAATCCATAACATATATCAAATGGACTCTTTCCTGTAGAGATGTGTTGAGCACGATTATAGCTGTGTTCTATGTATGGGACACTTTCATCCCATGTCCGACAATGCTTTTGGTTGTACATGTGGAGTAGTTGTGCCACCAAGTGATTCACAACTTCTGTATGTCCATATTTCTGAGAATGGAAAGTTGTCGACAAAGAAAATCTCATGTCGAGATATTTCTAGAAAGTATTCCAAAACATGCTGACAAATATGGCACTTCTATCGAAAACGATAGTCGTCAAAAGGCCATAATGTTTCGAAACATGTTCAAATTATATATGAGCAGTCTGTTGTGTTGTCATAGTATTCTTGCATTGAATGAGGATAACTATCTTGAAAAATCTATTGACTACTACTAAGATCATTTCATGATGATGTTTGGTAGTAGGATCTCCAATCAGGTGGTCCATAGAAATAGATTCCCATGGTCAACTAGGAATCAACAAAGGAGTATACAATCCTTGTCGTTGATTCAGCATTTTAGTAATGGCACAAAATACACATGATCGAATGTACCTATTAACGTCATATTTAAGTGAAGGCCAATAAAAATCATTTGGAGGATAACAAGAGTCTTTTCCACTCCAAAATGTCCTGCAGTCTTGTTGTAGTGCGCATCCTTAATGAGTTGTTTTTGATGCTCACCAGTTGGTACAAAAATCCATCCAAGCTTGTTTAGCAAGGTATCCTTCATGAAGAAGTCGGTAGTAGACAACGTGTCGGTCTGAAGTGGTCGATAAATTGCAGAGAATTCATAGTCTACCAAATACAATTGCGGCCAAGTAGTGATGCCGTAACCCTGCATACTCATTACTATAGAAAGTAGAGTAATGGTTGTTCATATGAGACAATAAATTCTAGAATTGGATTTACTTTTTAGATACTTAGTTACCAACTAAAATTATTGTAGGTAATTAATCCACTTGAGTTGTTGAGTTGTTTGTAATTTCAACTAGGACATGGAGAACTGTAAGGGCCTGTGTTCAGTGAGAATGGTTATTTCCTTTGCAAGGATGTAATGTCTCCATTGCTTAAGGGCTTGCATAATGGAATACAATTCCTTTTAATATGTTGAATACCTTCTAACAATGTTCTTGAAAGTTTCAGAATGAAAAGCGACTAGGAGACCAGACTGAGTGATCACATCTCCTAAAGCATAGTCTGTTGTGTATGTCTCAATCTAAAATGGTTGATGCAAATCAGGTAACACACTGTATTGGTGCAGTACAAAGATGATGTTTGATCCTCTCAAACAGTTTTTGTTGTGTTGATGTCCAATTGAAGATAGTTTTCCCATTTCCCTTAGTCAACTGATTCATAGGCTAGGCTATGTGACTGAAGTCGAGTATGAACCATCGATCAAAATTCTCCAAACCAAGAAAGATTCTTAGTTCATGAATGTTTTGAGGAATGGGCCAATATTTGAGGATCTATACTTTTTTTGGGTCGACATGAATGCATGCAAAGTCAATTACATACCCCAAATATTTTATGATGTTCATCACAAATGAGCATTTTTCCATATTCAGATAAAGTTGATGTTGTTGGAGAGTATTCAAGACTTGTTGATGCTATAGGACATGTTCTTCCCATGATCGAATGGAAATAAAGATATCGTCAAGATAGACAATGACACACTTTCCGCTCAAAGGTCGCAGAATGTCATCCATATAATGCATGAAGGTCACAGGTGCATTAGTTAAGTCGAATGATCTACGAGGATATTGGTGGCCACCCACCTATTCCACTTGGACCCCCACCATTGTTTCTTTCAGTTTTCCAGTTTTCCAGTTCACTATTTTTGGCAATTTTTGGGTCCTAAACTTCTGGAACCGTTTTGAGGCCCTAAACGACGTTTTTTCGGCATCGAATGGTCAGGAAAATATGAGTCCGTTCCAAACTTTATATTTGCCATTTATGGATGTATTCCTTAAACAGATCTTTCTAATGATGTATCATGTGCATCAAACGGAGGTAGTATGCTAAAGTTACGACCCCGGGAAATTGATGTACCAAGTTACCCAACGGGGCCCACATTCTAGCGTTTCACCTCGTAGGGTTAGGTTTTTGGATGTGTAGGGTTTCCATTGTTTCTTAATAATATTTAGGCCTTCGAGCCTCAATGTAACACAGAGTTCAGAGGCATGTACCTACCACATCTCTTCTCGAAGATAAGCTACCAGCACTCTAGCTAGTTTATTTCCATTCTGTATGTAAACAAGTTTCAGTTATTGATTAATGAAATGAAGTGTTATTTCTGCTGCATATTTGTTTCTATGGTTATTTTTGTATTCTGTTGTGTTCCTACATAAATCCAGTTCAGTGGTATCATAGCAATATTCTCTTTCTCGATCCTTCTTTGCATGTCCCCAACGAGGGCGAGGCATAAAGAGTTAGGGCTCGATCTAGTTGAACCTTTGCAAGATCATCCTCGCAAATCCCAATGGCCATCCATGTGGGATGAAAAGAAAGACGAGGACGCAGAATATCCTATCAAAATGTTGCTCGAGGAGGCCCAGCTTGAAAAACAAAGGAACGCAATGGTGGATAACTCTGCCAAGATCCTTCAACGACTTCCCACTGGCGGCACATCTGCATCTAGCAGGGACTCTGGAGGCGCAACCCCTTTTAAGGTACAAGTAAACTTCAATATTCCCATATTTGATGGCTGAATAGATGCAGATGCCGTAGATAGATGGTTGAATCGATTAGAAGGATATTTCTCAGTTCATGACTTTTCTGACCGGGAAAAGATTACTTTCTCTCTACTCAAAGCCGCACCCCATGTCAAGGACTGACGGGAAACCTACTGTGAGAGAAAGGATGAGGAGGAACCCTCTCTGTTCTCAGTCGTGCCCACTTGGAATTCTTTTCGAGATGCCATAAAGGGACAATATGATCCGGTGGGGAGCTATGAGGACAAGTACATACAATGGACTACGATGCGACAACAAAGAGATCAAGATGTGCATGAGCTGACGAATCTGTTCCATACCCTACGCACCAAGTTGGGTATCAAAGATTCAAAGAAACATTTGGTGTTGAAGTACTGTAGTTGTATGCACATATACATTCAAGAGGAAATGGATTTTCTCAACATCTCTTTGCTTGGTACGGCATACCGGTATGCTACTAAAATTGAGCAAAAATTCAAATAGAAAAAGCGATACTTTGGATCTATGAATCAAAAGCAAGGGAAAGGTGCCCCCAAACCGCAGAACCAAGGACACAGCCAAGGCATGGCGACTCAAGAAAACTTACCAAAGATGTAAGCAAAGAGCAACATTGCAAAGCTGAAGAAGGAAGCAAGAAAGTGGTATGAGTTCCATAAGATCCCCACTCACAACACAAGTGAGTGTCAGGCCAAGCAGTCACTGGTGGCCGAGATAAAGGCTTCTGAATCAGATGCATAATCTAATGCTGAATCAGAACCTGAGAAGGGGAATGACAGAGGGAAGAATATTATCGATGTAGAGCCCAACGCCACTGTTTCCACATGAAGATCCAAAAGGAAGAACTAGAAGATTCATAGGAGGAGGAGTGTCTGTTCCACTCCTAGATGTGGGTAAAGGGTTCCCCGCTATAGTTTATTGTCGACAGCAGGAGCCAAAATAACCTAATTTCAGTAGAGGTCGTGAAGCGGTTGGGTTTGCTGACCACAACACACCCGCAGTTGTACACCATCGGGTGGCTTCACCAAGGATGGGATCTCTACATTAGCCAGCAGTTCCGCCTTCCCTACAGCATCAAGCCCTTCACCAATGAGGTATTATGTGATATTGCTCCTCTTGATGTTTGTGATGTATTATTAGGTCAACCATACTTATGGAAGCTACATGATGTGTATGAGTCTCGTCCTTGTGATGTTATTATTACGTTGGGAAATCATTTTTACAGGATACTAGAGGTACCACCTCTTGCTGCTATCTCTTTGGTTACTGCAAAACAATGCAGTAAGCTCATTTCCAAAACCAGGAAGTTTTTTTCTTGATGATCCTCCCTCAAGGCAAGAAGAATATCATGGCCATGACCTCTAGACAGGGCCCCTCTACACAACAACAACAAATGGACAAGGTCATGGAGGAGTACCGATACATATTCACCTCACCCACTAGGGTGCCTCTCCACTGTCAGTTCAAGCACCCCATCGATCTAAACCCAGGTGTGTCGCTTCGCAATGGACCGATCTATCGAAGCTCTGTTCTGGAGAATGATGAAATCAAGAGGTAAATTTAGGAGCTTCTGCAAAAGGGTCATATCTGGCCAAGTTCATTACCCTGTGGGAGCTCGATCGTGTTGGTACAAAAGAAGGATGGGACTTGGAGACTTAGTATTGACTATCGGGCGCTGAACAAGATCACTGTCTGGAATAGGTACCCGATCCCAAGGATTGATGACACCCTGTACTAGCTTAAAGGGGAAAAATATTTTAGCAAGATCGAATTAAAGTCTGGGTATCACTAGGTACTGATCAAACCGACTGTTGTGTGGAAGACTGCCTTCAAAGTCAAGGAGGGCCTTTTCGAATGGTTGGTCATGCCTTTCGGGCTGACGAATGCTCCTGTAGCCTTCATGAGACTGATGGATGACATCTTGCGGCCATTCACCAACTCATTTGTAGTAGTGTACTTGGATGACATCCTGATATTCAACTAGACTTGGGAAGAGCACCTCCACCACATCCGACAGGTCCTCCAAACACTATGGTAGCACAAGTTGTGTGCCAATTTGGACAAGTGCACTTTTGGCATGACCCAGGTTCAGTATCTGGGATACGTTATTGATGAGTGTGGGGTACATGTGGATCCAACCAAGATCCAAGTCATTCGGGATTGGCCAGCCTCGACTACTCTAACAGATCTTTGCAGCTTTTTGGGCCTTGCTAATTTCTACTGTAGGTTCATGTTGGGATTCTCTCATATCACTTGGCCCTTGATTCAAGTCACCAAGGGAGGAGCGAAAACAAAATTATTTTGGTTGGAAACTCAATAGAAAGCATTTGCAGAATTGAAACATCGCCTCTACTGTGCCCCAGTGCTCACATTACCAGACTTGCAACAACCATTTGAGATCGAGATAGATGCCTCTGACTATGCTATTGGGGCAGTCCTTACTCAACAAGGGCATCCAGTTGCATATCACAGTGAGACACTCTCTGACACAGTCCACAAATATCCCACTTATGACAAAGAGATGTATTCCATTGTACAAGCTTGCCGACAATGGAAGCATTACATTTTGGGGAAGGACATGATCATCCACACGGTCCACCGACGCCTACAGTTCATGCAGACACAAGGGAAGTTATAGAACAATCTCCATCGAAAGTGGTCCACATATCTACAATAGTTTCATTTGAACATCAAGTACAAGAAGTGAAGCACCAATAATGTTGTAGACTGCCTCGGCCGACCACCGATCATGGCGATAACCACCGTGCTCAACTCTTGTGGGAATGAGACTTCTGATTGGCCGCTTCTCTACAAGAACGATCTAGAATTCAGCCACACATACCAGACACCCTTGGAGGGAAACCAAGTTCCAAAATTTCACCTCCAGGATGTACTACTATGTCACATGGGACACCTTTGTGTTCCTTCAAGTGTGTGTGCCAAGATTATTTGGGAAGCCCACTACAATCGGGTCGTTGGGAATTTTGGGGTTGAGAAAATAGTGGCAGTATTGCAGAAGTATTTCTATTGGCCAAACCTTCGATAGGACATTGAGAAGTACATTCGATCCGGCACTGCCTGCGCCATTGCCAAACCATCCATCAAGAAGCAAGGCCTCCATACTCCGTTTCCTACCCCTAGTCAACCTTAGGAATCAATATCCATGGATTACATGTCGAGCCTTCCTTCTACTAAGCACGGCAATGAATATGTGTTTGTGGTCGTTGACAGATTCTCAAAGATGGCCATAATGGCAGCCTGTAAGAAGAATATCACAACAAAAGCCACTGCTAAACTCTTCTTTTAATGAGTGTGGGTACACTTTGGGATCCCACCGTCTATAATCTCAAATCATGACAGCAGATTCCTTAGTACATTCTCGTCTAGCCTATGGTCAATGCTAGACACCAAGCTCACCAAGTCCATAGCTTTCCATCCCCAGACTGATGGCCAGACAGAGGTCGTCGACAGGATGATCATACACATTTTGCGCATGTAGAACTCAAAGAATCCACAAACATGGGATGAGATCCTTGCCTATGTACAACACAGCTATAACCGGGCCCTCCACATCTCAACCAACCATAGCCCCTTTCAGGTGGGCTTAGGATTCCAGCCACTATGTCCCATTGACGTAGCCATGCCATTTGCAGCTACTTAGGCTGATTTAGCTCATATCCAGTCTAAAGTTTCCAAGGCGAACAACTTCATTCAGCACATTCACCAATAGGTTCATGACATATTGGACAAATCCAATTCTAAGTACAAGCAGTGACATGATCAGCATCAGGTGCAACACAAATTCCAGGTGGGAGACAAAGTGTGGCTACATTTGTAGAAGGAGCGCCTCACTGGACCCCACTGCAAGCTTCGCTCGCTCTTATATGGGCCATACATGATCACCTAGGCTATCGGGGACAATTCCTTCAAGCTCAATATTCCACCATTCCTTGGTCTGCACCCAGTGTTCACTGTGGATTGCCTTCGGCCCTACTTTCCACCTCTATTGGACGCATCAGTCGTGGCAGAACAAATCACACCAAAAGAGTTAAACCCCGACTGCATGGAACAAGCCACAACCGATCATATTATGGACACATAGATCAAGAACACCCACCAGAAGAAGATCCAGCTATATCGAGTTGTCAAAGTAGGCCAACTCCTTCACCAGGGAAAGTGGCTCACTAGGGACCAAGTTCAGCAGAAGTTTCCTCATCTCATGGAGGAACTCAAAGCAATGGGGACCATTGCTTCCTAAGGGGGGAGGAATGATCCAGGAGGATATTGGTGGCCACCCACCTATTCCACTTGGACCCCCACCACTGTTTCTTTCAATTTTCCAGTTTCCTTAATTGTAGCACAATTTACTATTTTTGGCAGTTTTCGGGTCCTAAACTTCCGGAGCCGTTTTGAGGCCCTAAATGATGTTTTTTCAGCATCGAATGGTTGGGAAAATATGAGTCCATTCCGGACTTCATATTTTCTATTTATGGATGTATTCCTTAAATATATCTTTCTAATGATGTATCATGCGCGTCAAACAGAGGTAGTATGCTAAAGTTACGACCCCAAGAAATTGATGTACCAAGTTACCCAATGGGGCCCTCATTCTGGCGTTTCACCTCCTAGGGTTAGGTTTTTGGATGTGTAGGGTTTCCATTGTTTCTCAATAATATATAGGCCTTCAAGCCTCAATGTAACATAGAGTTTAGAGGCATGTAGCTGCCACATCTCTTCTCAGAGATAAGCTACCAGCACTCTAGCTAGTTTATTTCCATTCTGTATGTAAACAAGTTTCAGTTATTGATTAATGAAATGAAGTTTTATTTCCACTGCATATTTGTTTCTATGGTTATTTGTGTATTTTGTTGCGTTCTTGCATAAATCCAGATCATTGAAAGGCATGACTAACCATTCGAACAATCCTTCATTGGTTTTGAAAGTAGTTTTCCATACATCGGTAGGCTCAATTAGAATCCTTCCTTGGCTTGAAGTCGAGCTTAGTAAATAATTTATCACCTTTTAGACAGTCGATGAGTTCATCAATACTTGGAAGAGGGTATCTATTCTTTACCAAAATATTGTTGAGAGCCCGATATTTGATGCACATGTGCCAAGTCCCATCTTTCTTTGGTACGAGGACGATTGGACTTCCACAAGGAGAGGAGAGAGGTCGAATGTGACCTTTATTTATCAAATCCTAGATTTGTCTGCGAATCTCTTCATTCTCGATAATGGATCTTCTGTAAACAAATGGTTTAGGTAATGAAGAACCAGGAATAATTTCAATGTAGTGTTTTACCTAGAAATGTAGATATAGTCTGTTTGGCTCTTGAAATACATTCCAATATTCCTCAAGAATGTTGTCGATCTATTGTTGTTGAGAGTTGCAATGGTCATTGAGTCAACTCATTTCTACATTCTTCCTATAATGCTGAGGATTTATCATGTTCAATGTGAATTTCTTAGCAGGGTTGATAAGATTATTCATTTGTTTGGAAGATACGATCACAAGCATTAATGTAGGTCATCACTTGGGTATGCCATACCATTGATTCTGAATTTTGGAAATCACCTTCTGAGGCTGTGACTGATAACTTCCATGTCAATCCCATAAGTAAGGTTTCCCACATAGGGCCTCAGCTATAGAAATAGGTTCCACGTCATTGCTTCATCTTCAAACGAATTAATGAAGTAGGTGAGTCTGCATTGTCGAGTCATTCTTAGTTCATGGCATCCTTCATCCAGTCGATATTGTAAGGCTAAGGATGTGGAGTGGTGAGAAGACCAAGTTTCTTCTAGGGATGATTTTAAGGAACCATACTTATTTAGAAGTGTATAAATGTTGGTGAATCTTACCAATTCTTAAAATGCCAACTATAAAATGTTTGGTGATATTTTTCAAAAAACATTTTAATTTCCGAGGATTTTATATCTTTTATATAATAATTTGGCGATTTTTAGGGTGAAATTTTTTTAACCCATCAAAATTGGGTGAAACAGGGCTTCAAAAAATGCAAAATGGCGAATCTTTTTTTGGAGAAAAACATGGAAAAATAGCCCATTGGGATAAATTTCGCCCCTAAAATTATCCCTGGTTTCTTCACGAGATCTTCGGAAATGAAGTTCTTCTAGCTACCATTATCCACAATCAAATGCAATGAACTATTTTGAACCCATATATGTGTATGGAACAAGAATTCTCGTTCCTCCTCTTCAACAATAGTAGAGGCTGTTGGAGCGGTCGATGTTGATGTCAAAAGGGTCGATGCTTTTGGATCCAATACTACCAAGGTTGTATCAGACAAGTCTGATGTCAACATTTTTCCCAAAAATGTTTTTTGAGCTTTGCATTCGGACGTATCATGCCATGATGAATTGTGATAGTCACATTATTTCCTAGTAGGAGGTTATTTGTTATGTTACCTTTTTTATTTTCAAGAGTGTTTCTTACCATGGTTGGGTTTTGGTGTGGTCGACTGAGAAGATTGTCTTGACTTGTCAGAGTCGGTTGGTGAATTATTTTTGGATGTTCAACCTGTCAGCTTGGTTGTGAAATGTGATTTTCCTTTTTGTTTAGCTTCAAGCTTGATGGAATAGTGGAATACATCCGCAAGCATACTGACAGTCAGAAACTCCATCTCTTGTTGAATGTACGACGATAATCTGCTAAAATACTTCAGAACAAGTGATTTCTCTTCTTCTTGGATGTCAAGTCTAGCCATGAGTCAATAGAACTCATCATTGTAACTTTAAATGGACTAGTCTTTCCATTTCCTTAGCTATTCTCACTTCTTATACTTTTTTTCAATGTATTTGAGCGGGTATAAATCCTCTCATATGTATCTGACAAATTTTTCCCATGTGTCTATGGGGTCTCCTTCTCCTTCCATCTTTGTCGATAGATTCTCCCATGAACAATGCATGGATGTTGACATCTTTAAGGATGGAATGTTGATCTTTTTCGCTTTAGAGATTTGATTCATAGAGTAGTAGGATTCCAGTTATTGTTCCCAATTGTCAACGGATTATGCGTCAATCTTTCCTTCAAGATTCGGTATGTTAAGATTCATTTGCACTTTGAAGGGGATGCTTTTATCGGAGTGAGATCTCGTTGAGGATTCTATGAATGTGGAAGCAAATCACATGAGAATGTCAGTGAATTGGGTGAACATTTCAGTTCATTGGCGAGCTAGTCCTTTTTCTATGAGTTGCATGACTATTGTCTATTTCTTTGGCCATCTTCTCTGAAGTCAAAGGTAGTGTCTTCTTGGATTGTTGAGTTTGCGAGCAATTTTAAATAGGCATAAGTCAGGTAATGTAAAAGTTTCTAGACAACTTAAGCTCTAAATCTTGCTTTGATACCAATAATCATAGTTCCCAAGTGCATGTTAGGGGTAATAGTTTGATTGAATGAATCGAGTACTGTTATGGAGGAATCATATAAATAAATGAGAAAAACAAGAAATACACTGGACAGACATAATGTATACACACAAACAAAATGAAAGAATTCAAACCAATATCTGTATTTTATTACTACTATATGATGCAAAGTATTGTCTTAGACATTGACTTGTATATTACAATAGTGTACATGTGCTTATATAGAGTGTTGATATGCTTGGGTGACTACCTGTTACGTTCAGTTACAAGAAGTTAGAACGGTTCGAAATTTTATCCATTACAGACAACTGGAAGACAAAAAGAATATTTTGTAGTTATGATGCGGAGGTCGATGATGCATGTCAAGATTCGGAACCTGTCAAGGTTGTGTCAAGATTCGTACTTGTCGAAGTCGATGTTGAACCTATCGAAGTCAACAAAATTTCCAACTATTGAGTGGATTGCATATTTTCAAGCTCATGAACTGAGATCTTCTTTATCTTCGAAAATAAACAAAATAACTTCAGGATGAATACTAGAGAGTTGTTGCTTTAAATATTAAAACTTCTTAGGATGCAGGGGTAAAAATATAAAAATACTGGGAAGATGGCATCCATAAATTTATTTAACTTGTGTTTTGCATGGCTTGTCTTATGTTGATTCAAGAATACTATATCCAATATTAACATAAGGCGGAGGTATTTCATTGAATATTATCATATATCCATTGTTGTAAATGCAATACTAACTTGTAACTAAGAAAAAACTCTTAAATCCAATGCCTGCAATGAAAAAAATAATTTTCCAATCAAAAGAATAAACAAATCTAATTTTCCAATGCCTGATATATATTTGCACTAATATCTAATTTAGAAAAAAGGTTGATGTCTATATGATTTCAAGAATAGAGAATCTGAAAACACTCATATTTTATACCTTTTTTCTCCAATATAACCACCTCCCTACTGTTCTTTTTGGTCGATTTTCCCATGCTGGATATAGATGTTGGAAAATATTAAACCCACTCATAACTTAGGATAAAGTAATTAATCATTATTTGATTAATTATTCACCCACTAGCTTAATTAGTTGGCATCCACTTGCACCTTAAAGTCAATACATGCCATCTATATCCTAGGAATGATTTATTTCTAATTTTGGGTTGATCTTGACCACTTTTTGACCATCTAGAATTAGTATACAACACTTTACAACAAATTCTACTTTATTCTACTTTTTCTTCTTTTCTATGGATAAGGTAAAGCTAGTCAAACTAGGAAACTGGGTACTTTTGTTTGAAACCCATCCTTCATGAATTTTCCTCCATTTTCTAGGATTAGCATGTTTTTTCCACATCCTTGACAACACAATCAATATTTTTCCAACTCATGAGGTCCTTGATAGATTTGGGAAGTGCTTTAGCCACCTATGGGGGTTTGCTATATTTTGGTAAGTCAGCCTTTTTGAGATTTATGAGTTGTCTCCATACAACTCGATTTTCCTATGAGGGATGTAATATTTATGTACACTATTATTCATCATTATTCAATGTAAGGATACAAACCAATATTCATCTCTTCATTCATGTCATTCAGTCTCTTTTTCTTCTCTCTATTTTTCCTATTTTTCTTAGCATCATTTCTCATAGCATTGATCTATTATTTATACATGGTATCAGAGCTATAGAGATCACAACCTTGCCATATTCTACATGGTATCAAAGCATCAAGGTTGATCAAGTTCTACAGAGTTGAGGAGCACTTCCAGTCTCATATCCCTCTCTAAAGAAGAGCTTGTCTAGCTTACAAGATTTTCTCCTAGTTTGTTTTGCAGGTGGCAGAGAGTTTCTTCTTGAGCACATCAATTCAGCAATATGGATTCTCCTTCATCAATAATTCTTTCTCCCTTCAACTACCATGAATGGAAAGCCAAAATATCCATTCTATTGCACAGTAGAGGATTGTACAGAGTTACTCTAGCTTTGGAGATTATGCCCAATGTTGTGATTGAGAAAGCTAAGTGGAATAATAGGTTGGATGAATCCTATGGATTGATTTTTCTCTCTATTTTTCTTGATCTACTCTTTCATCTATATTATTTGACCACTCCAAACCAAGTATGAACTCAATTGGAGTCTCTCTTTGGAGTTCAAGATGAGCTAAGAGCGCATCAATTGGAGATTGAGTTATTCTCACTGAGTCCAAGAAATTTCTAATCTCTTAATGGTTTCTTCACCAAGTTCAAGTCACTTGTTCTAATTCTCAAGTAATGTGGGATTAAGAAATAAGACGATCAATTAATCATTTCCATTCTTTCAAAATTGGGTTCTGATTACTCAGTTTTTGTGTCTACTTTTCATGCTACTAGGCTTGTTGTTCCTAACAGGAAAATTCCTTCTTTAAGTTATTTTCTTGATTCACTAACAAAGGAGAAATATAAATGGATCCATATGGGTGTCCTTAATTCTCCCAAGAGCAAGGATCATTCTCTCTTGGTTCAAGGAAAAAAGAATGTCAAATCCAAAGAAAATAAAATTGTGATGAAGCCAAAGTTAGAAACTGAAGATGAAGATTCTTATGAAGATTTAATGAAGAAAGTTAAGAATAAAGGGATAAAATCCAAGTGTTCTTATTGCAGAAATTTTTTTCATTCAGAGAACAAGTGTTTCAAGAAGACTAACTAGAAAATCCTGCTGATTCCTCAGAACAATGTCAAACTGCGCAATTCCAAGGTGATACAACTTATGCTTTGAGTGCCATATTTCTCTCATTTCCTCGTGTATCTGAATCTATATTTAGTATCTGATATATCAGAATCATAAATATCAGATCCTTTCTTTGATGATCCTTCTCTTAGTCTACTAGATTCATCTCCCAAAAATTGTGATTTTTCACTAGATATTGACTTGTCTTTGAGCAGCTCTTCCTCACAAGCTTGTATATCCGATTTAGAAGATTGTTTGCAGGATTATATGCATGTAATGACACATATAATACCACCATCCATACCACCTACCATACCTCTGAATAATCCTAAGACTATATAAATCCCAAGTTCACTAGTTGATTCCTCATTGGTCTCTTATGTAGTGATATTTATCTTACATAGTTTGAAGTCTTTCCTATCTTTCAGTGGCTGGTTATCCATGTATTTAGACATATTTGTACTGATATTAAACATGTTTGTATCATTTCTAAACACTTATGGTTCAGATCTTATGCCCATCCATCATTCATATTTTTACACCTATCAGTTTTTTCTAGTTGCTCATAATTTTCCTAGTCTAGCCCTATATCCTCATGGAGCCACTGAATCCTTTGTCCTTTCTGTTCCATATGCTAATATTTCTGATATATCATATTTTTATCATCCTCATATCAGATATATATAGGTGCTACATCATATTGGAATATTAACATGTGATTCACATCACAATTTTGCATCTATTCAGGGAATTGGGTGTGAAATAAATTGTCTTAATTTTTGTACTCATTGGGAAGGAGTATGCACAGATATCTTTTCCATTTCAGATTATGTTTGCATATCAGAGTTTGAAAGAAGCAATAAGCATTCATATAATTCTCTTACTTCATCATATGATGAGATACAATGAGTCTCTCCTCTTCCTTCTTGCAGGTTCTACACTCCAACGCATGATCATGGAGTTCATGATTTCTTCAACAAGTATTCCATCTAGAACTAGTTCACTTAGATCATTCAAGTGAAGATAAGGATATGTTGAAGACATATTATTTCAAAATTTTGTGCCTTGTCCTTTCTTGAGGGAGGATTTTCCCCATGTGGTTTTGCCTCTTTCCTCACTTTTCTGGACGTAATAATTGTTAAAGAGTGACCATAGCCTTGTTGCAGGGCCCTATATGCATATATATTTTTTTGTCATACCATAATAAAGTAAGACTTATAGGGGGGTGTTGGAATATATTAAACCCACTCATAAATTAGGATAAAATAATTAATCATTATTTGATTAATTATTCACCCACTATCTTAATTAATTGGCATCCAGTTGCACCTTAAAGTCAATACATGCCTTCTATATCCTAGGAATGATTTATTTCTAATTCTGGGTTGATCTTGACCACATTTTGACCATCCAGAATTAGTATACATCACTTTATAGCAGATTCTACTTTATTTTGCTTTTTCTGTTTTTCTATGGATAAGGTAAAGCTAGTCAAACTAGGAAACTAGGTGCATTTGTTTCCAACCCATCCTTCATGACTTTTCCTCCATTTTCTAGGATTAGCATGTTTTTTCCATCTCCTTGACAACTACCTCATGCTTTTTCCAACTTGTGAGGTCCTTGATATATTTGGGAAGTGGTTTAGCCACCTATGGGGGTTTTCTATATTTTGGTAAGTCAGACTTTCTGAGCTTTATGAGTTGTCTCCATAGAAATTGATTTTCATATGAGGGATGTAATATTTATGTACACTATTATTCATCATTATTCAATGGAAGGATACACACCTATATTCATCTCTTCATTCATGTGATTCAGTCTCTTTTTTTTCTTTCTATTTTTCATGTGTATGCTTGTGAGAATTCTTAGTAGAAAGATCTATTTCATGTGCTTCTTCTTAGAATCATTGCTCATAGCATTGATCTATTATTTATATAGTAGAATCAATATGATGTTTCTGAAATCCCTTCTCATTGTTAAAAAATAACAAGGTAGCAAGAGCACCTATGCCATCTACATCTTTAGTTGTAATTATGAACTCCAATGAAGGTTCCACATCTTGGGAATAGCCATTGTTCTTTGCATGGATCCCATATACCCTCTTAGAGGCCATAGATCCCACCAAAGGATTAAACACCCATAATTGGTATTTAAAGCCTCCTAGTGGCACCAATATCCCGACTTCAAGTCCATGGTTACCTTGGAAAGGTCATATTTGGTGGTTCAATGTGTCATTCATGGATTTATATTCTTTGATGCTTCCTTCAGGACCTAAGACCCAATTTACTCCCTTGACCATGTTTAAAACCCCAATATCATGCATACATAGTGCTCAAAATTGTTGAATGCTATCATTATCCCCATTTGAACTCCATAAATATCCTCAAGATGTCCTATATGGTGGTTCAAGGAATCATTATAGGACCTTGAGCCCCATAGTGATCTTTATAAGAGACTAATTCTTGAGATTCCTTAACCAACCATGGTTAACACCCTCACACCCATACCTAGTGCTCAAAAACTGATAATGGTATGCATATCCATGTCCTTTAAAGGTAAGTATACACTTAAGAGATGATGTGTGGTGGTTCGAGGTCACATTCTTATGCCTAGATGCCTAGATTCTAATTTTAGGGCCTAATGCCTAGATTTATACCCCTTTCCATTTCTATGTTGCCATGACCCAATCCTAGTACAAAAAACCTTTTAATGGATCCCATATCCCTTCTCAAAGGTCATAGGTCCCATTGAAAGGTCTTGTTTGGTGCTTTAAGGCCTTTTCCATGTCCCTTGAGCCTTGGAAGCCACCTTTAGTGCATAAGGCCCAAGTTTCATCTTCTAGCCATAGTCAAGGCACCATAAAGGCACCATAACCTAGACCAAGTGCTCAAAACCTCCCTATGGTTATGTTGCTACCGCAACTGCTTCCCCAAAATTTTACATTTTAGGGCCCCTCCTTACATTTTGATTTTAAGCCTTCCTTAGACAAGTTCTACTTCTTGAAATTTCCATTTCCAACACTTATTATTTCTTTGATCCAATCTAGAAAAGTCATTTCACTAAGTTTAAAAAAACTCAGGTTTTTCTTTCGACGTGTCGGAAGAACTCTTAGAGTTTAGCCGACATACCAAAAGAACTCGGCATTTTTTATCGACATATTGGATCAAATCAGCCAGCTTCACTAACGTATTGGAAGAACTCAACGAGTTCTCTTGAAACGATCGCAAACCACTGGCTAGCTGCTTCCAATTTTTCCTTTAGCCAACTTTGTTTTCTTTAAGCCAAGTATTGACGTTTTTAACCAAGGGAGAAGTCTTTATCAAAATAATTTTATGAGTTTATGTTGACAGTGTCGGTGAAACTCAAACCTCTGCAACCAACTCTATCGGTAAAATTCATTGTTTGGAACCGATGCCTTCGATGAAACTTAGCATTTGCAATCGAAAAAAATCAGCTCTTCTAACCGACATCAATACCTCGGGAGATTTCTATGAGTCTGTCTGCAGATTTCTATCAGATGGCTTTCATGAAGTCTGCTGACAGTGTCGGTGAAACTCAAGTTTCATAAGCAAAAATATTGTGAGAACTTGGCTTTCAGATCTGATACATCAGAAAGTTGGGAGAAAGCCTCCGATGAGCTGTCATCATTGTTCAACGAGTTTTAAAGGGTTAGCGCCAAAATGATGTTTTGAACTAGTCGCATTTAATGCACCTAACCACTGCATTAATTACCGTTCGGGATATTTTTTTATATATAAACTCGGTGAGTTTTTATGGTTTGTTACTGCAATCCCATTTTGAACATTTTGAATCGTCACTGGACATTTGGATATTTTGAGTTGCTTCTCCAAGGACCATACTCGTATCGGAAATTGCCAGGTAGGAACTTGAACCTATCTTTTGTCATGTATTCTTCTAAAAGTTTTAAAAGACCATATGTTCTTCAATGGGGTTTTAGGGTTTTGAAAGTCACCAAGGTCAGTTTTTCCTATTTACTTTGTGTGACATCTTTCCCAGTGAAATACATCCATGACCCGTAGGGTTTTTGATAGTGGGTTTACTGCTAGAGTCACCCAAGGCCGCAAAATCCATTTATATGTCCAAAACGCTTCTAGCTTGTTAGCTCGGTCATTCATTAGAGGAAATTTGAGGTCTAAAATGGGCCTCCTAAGGAAAATAATAAAATAATAGTTAAAATAATAA
Source organism: Pseudotsuga menziesii (assembly GCA_001517045.1). Taxonomy (NCBI): domain Eukaryota; kingdom Viridiplantae; phylum Streptophyta; class Pinopsida; order Pinales; family Pinaceae; genus Pseudotsuga; species Pseudotsuga menziesii. The sequence continues at coordinate 482,642 of LPNX010978418.1, read as the reverse complement.
AATAATAGTTATTAATTTTGGAGGAAGAATGAAAAAAACTACTTTTTTTGTTCGTATTTTCGACATATCTCCCTGTGTTTTTAGTCAAATTATGAGTGGGAGAGATTATTGGATGCAGATTTTAATTCCACATCCAACGAGTACCCACACTGCATACTTTTGACAGACCCCGCTACCCAAAAATAAGAAATACCTAAAAAAATGTGATGATGATGTTGTCATCATCACATTTTTTTCAGGTATTTCTTATTTTTGGGGTAGCGGGGTCTGTCAAAAGTATAGGGTGTGGGTACTTGTTGTATGCGGAATTAAATTCTGCATCCAATGAGCTCTCCTGCTTGAAATTTGAGTAAACAAACATGGAGGCAGAATTAAATTCTGCATCCAACGAGCTCTCCCACTTGAAATTTGAGTAAACAAACAGGGAGATATGTCAAAAATACGAACAAAAAAAGTAGTTTTATTTTATGACAAATATGTCAATTCAACCATTATGGTTGACTCATTTTATTGAAATTCTATTGGTTCTTGAATTCCAACTCATAAAATTGATTGTTGGCACATTTTCTTATAAGGCCCATTTTAGATCCCAAATTTCCTCTAATGATGGAGTTCTTTTCGACCTTTCCCGAGCAGTTTGGACTAGTTTTTTGGGTTGTCAGTGTAGTTGTTATGAACCTTAGATACTCAATAATAGAGTTTCTCTAGGTTGGGTGGTTTGACATCCGTGTAGTGCTTAGGTTGAGTATGGAAGGGAATAATCTTGTACTGAAGGGAGATCCTTTACGGGTTCAGACCCTGAGCATTGCATCATTTTGAAGCCTCATGGTGGGTTATCTTCTCGACCTGTGTTTGGAGGGATGTGTTTCCTACAATCCCTCTTAGGGATAGTTATGCAAAAGGGTTTTTAAAGGTTTTAGATTAAAACCATGACTTTGTGGTTCCCTCAGTTGTTAGTTTGAGTAGAAACCTAGATCCCTCACAGTCTTGAGATTTATAAACAATAAAATAACATTAAGTGTTATAAGCTCCACAGACTAGAACAATAGTTAGTGAATGTTAATGATTTGAAGAACACGTGGTGAACTGATCATCCGTCAGTATATTGACCTTTTTAGAGACACAAAAATGATAGTTACACTTGTGCTAATGAGTTTTCATTCAAGTTTCATGAATTTCCACCCTTGCTGCAAGTGTAAAATGAATGGACAACCTTTGGGAGTGATTTCTCTACCTCACAAAATTATATTTGAATGTCCAATGATGAAATGGTAAATACATCTTTGTTTCCCCCCTATCATAGTAAAAAATGATCGCAGTCTTACTCTTTTTAAGGAACAATGACTTCTAAAGGACATTGATTTATATACATTGTAACTTGGCTTTTATCTTCAGTTATTCCATGTTTGATGTAAATGCATGTTTCCTTACATTATTTGGAATAATCATATTATTACTAAGACATCTCTTGTTGTGGTCATGCTACAATTTTAGTCCTCACCTCACACCATTCCTAATAAGAGTAGAAAAAAGAAAGCTAAGACCACCAAGGCTGATTCAAACATGGATATTCTCCAGGATGGAAATCATATATGAAAACATTAAGGCTGTCACAGAGGCCGATCGGGAATTCAAGTGGGGAAAAATAGATCAAATGATCAGAGACCAAAATGACCCTGATGCATTGAAATATTGTAACTTCGAAGAATATTCTATATGTATTTCTTTGTGGTCCCCGATGGTCCTACCGGGAGAACCACTTGTATTACTTTGTACCCCAATGCTCCTAATTGGAATAACTAATAAGAGTCATGAGGTAGTCCCCTCTAATTGTAAAGGTGGGTCATTAGCACCCCAGTGTGGTTACTTTAGCCTACATGTGTAACTCGAGCCTACATGATTAACTCGAGCCTACATGACAGATGAGTTAACTTAAGTGAACGAATGAATATAAATAGAGGTGTAGTGATCCTCATTTGTAACACACACTCTCACTTGAGTAGCGCACTTGTGGAGGAAAGAAGTAGCTAGAGAAGGAGGAGGATCAGGTTTTTGATCTCCTTGTTGGTTTTACCTTTTTACCTTTTTGGGGCATCTATATTGAGGAAGCTTTTGCTGGGTTTTTCCCTTTAGGGTTTTCCCAGGATAAATCTGTGTTGTTCTTGTGATACTATTTCTTTCAGTGATCCTGTTTATATGCTTTTGTTATGAAAAATGAAATGATATACTGATGTCTTAGCTAAGCATATGAAAATTCAACATGATGCGGGCCTGGAAGACATGCCTTTACATGAAAATATAAGAAAACCAGGCATCACCAAGGCAGCCACGTGCCTAGAGCTCTTCCCATGTGCTGAAGTAATCGGATGGATTCTACCCCAGACATACCCAACCATGATGATTATTTCCAACACAGAAGGGAAATATTTTGCTTCCTTCACTCTGGCATACATAACCAAGTCCTGCAAACTACCCACCCCATAGGTTATGATGACAGATGACTAGGTTAAGAATATGGATTTGGAAATTATGGAATGTGCCAAAAGGATGATGGTCACGGGTAGACAGTTGTGCTGGAAATCCACTGGCGAGTATGAGACTGCAAGTTTACACCCCCCTTACAGGGTCATAAACCTAATGCTAAATATGATCGTTGGCAAGGAAAATGGGAAATTGTACAAGTTAACTTGGATCCCATTAATATATCATGTGACCTTTGAAGGCACAATTTTCAATTGGGTGGACATTATATCAAGCAGTTTATCATCACATATCACTTCCGCACAGGGAGGCATGACTTGGAGAAAGTCAGAATTCTACATGGCCTCTTACTTGCTTGATTGCATTTTATTTTTGCACCCATTCCTTAAGCTTGGTTGTAATTGGGATCACACCAAGACACCTATATATGTTTCCTATCAAATTCTTTGGGCACATAAGTACTCAAGCTTCTACAAGCTTATTTGTGAGGATGTTCTGATGCCCTTATATGAAATATTTTTCCTCAAAGAGCCTGAGTGCATGTCAAAAAGAGCCATGAATGTTATATGTGAATATGGGGACTAATATTTCTCTCGGGAAGGTACTTACCTAAGGATGTACAGAGGATCTAGAAACCCATCATTAATTCCTAGATACGCCACAAACTATGTAGTCCACAAGGAAGCAGTTAGACAACTGTTCATATATGGGGTAAGCAATTTCCTATTCGACATGAAAATGCATCTTTTGCACCACTTCCCTTTTGCGTATGAAGTTATAAATTTACCAGGGTCAAAAGCGCATCCGAATTTGTAAAATATCTATAAAATTTTCACTTTGGAGAAAAGAGTTTTCACATAAATGACTCGATGGGAAAAGTTTGTTAGAATTTTATCATTCAAGTTAGCATTATGTTAGGATCTTTAACTGAGAGAATAACAAGCACAACAATAAAACACAAGAGATAATGAACACAATGTTTTTCCTCGGTGAAACCATAAATGGAGAAAACCCTACAACTTCCTCAGAGATAGAATCAGCACTAAAAGTAAAACCCCAAAACAATAAGATGATCTCCCGACAGAAGTAGTCTCTTTCTTTCTAGCCCCAACAACTTCTTCTCCCTCAGCTATGTGCTACAACATAGTGTGAGTGAGTGTGTGATAAATAAAGAGGCTCACTCTCTATTTATACTAATTCATGACTTGACAATAACTCACTAGGGCTGACTTCACTAGGAGAGTCTAATAACCCTAGGGCCCCGAAACTGCGGGGACTTTAACCCTTGATCATAAGGAGGGTTACCCACAATGACTTGACATGACTTGTTTACATTATAGAAACTCCTGATCAGAACATCGGGGCATGACATGACTCAATTACATTACAAACAAATCCCGGAATAAACATCAGGGAACAATACATAAGATATACAAGTGAATACATTCCGAAGTTACAATTACATCAACACTCCCTCTTAACTAGGAAGGTATTCTCTCGACACAATTTATCAGCACAAGTCTTCTTCTCTGTATCATTTGGACCATTATCGAGTTCTCGTCATCTTCAAGTCATATTCATCTTCAGGTCATCTTCATCTTCAAGTCATCTTCATCTGGATCTGGATCATCACTCGATATGGATCATCATCACTGGATCTAGATCATCACTGGATCTGGATCATCTCTACTGGATCAACATCACTGGATCTGGATCATCACTAGATCTAGATCATCACTGCTGGATCATCACTCGATCTGGATCATCACTAGATCTGGATCATCACTCGATCTGGATCATTACTGGGTCAACATCACTGGTGCTATCTCATGATTCTTCTCATCACAAGAAGTTCTACAGATCCAACCCTTTTTCATGTTGGTTGTAGGCATAGCCTCCATGTAGGTCTTATTCAGCGCTTATATTTGACCCTAAGTCAGAATGGCCTGCCCAACACTTACATCTGACCTTGACTCGTCAGAAAGGCACGCCCAACACTCACATCTGACCATGAGAGGAACACATCCACCATCATGTCAGAATGGCCCAGCCCTCACATCTGACCATGGAAGGAACTTAATCCTCTGACCATGTCAGAATGGTTCAGCCATTACATCTAACCATGGAAGGAACCTAATCCTCTCACCATGTCAGAATGGCACAGCCCTTACATCTGACCATGGAAGGAACTTAATCCTCTCACCATGTCAGAAGGGCTCTGCACTTACATCTGACCATGGGAGGAACCAATCCTACCACCATGTCAGAAGGGATCTGCACTTACATCTGACCATGGGAGGCCCCTCCTATCACCATGCCAGAAGGGCACATGGACTCATCACTTCCCCTTGGAAGGAACCTCGATCTGGAGAACACCAAGATTCTCCCTAAAGTACTCAAACTTCACTCTGGCCAATGGCTTCATCAACACATCAGCTATTTGTTTGTCCATCACAACGTACTGGAGCTTCACTGCTCCACTCTACACCATATCCCTAATATAGTGATACTTGATCTCGATATGCTTCGACTTGTCATGGAACACTGGGTTCTCCATCAACTTCACACAACTCTGGTTGTCGCAGTATATACAAGTAGCATCTAACTGGAGATCAAATAAATTAGGCAGTAGCTTCCTCATCCATACTGCCTCACAACTAGTTGAATAAGCTGCGACATATCAGTGCCACATAGGATTGCTTCTTGCTAAACCAAGAGATCACACCTGATCCCATACTGAAGAAACACCCTAAAGTGATCTTCCTATCAATGGCACTTCCTACCCAATCTGAATCAACATAACCCTCTAGGTTAATGTTGTGATTCGCCTCATACTTGAGCCCATAATCAACTGTACCCTTCAGGTACCTCAAAATATGCTTTGCAGCAATCAAGTGAACATGTCTTGGATCTGTCAGGAACTGGCTCAAGGTGTTCACAGCAAAGAAAATATCAGGTCTCGTGTTCGTCAGGTACATCAAGGACCCAATCATCTGACGATACATCGTAGCATCAACCGCTTCTGATGAAGCATCACTCAATAGCTTCAGGTTTGATGCCATAGGTGTGGTCATGGCCTTGCAGTCCATCATCTTGAATCTCTTCAGGATTTCTATCATATATTTCCCTTTCCCCAAGGAAGTTCCATTTGCATTTTGCCACACCTCCATGCCTAGAAAATAATGCAGCATACCCAAGTCTTTCATTTTGAACTCGGTAGCAAGATTCCTCTTGGTATTAGCAATCAACCCATCCATACTTGTTATAAAAAGATCATCTACATACAGTAGGAGCATCACTTGGTTACCATATTCAACCTTGTAGTAAAGGTTGGAATCTGCTTTACTCTTGGTAAAGCCCAAACTGGATAGAAATCTATCAATTTTGTCGTACCATGTCCTAGGTGCCTATTTCAAACTGTATAGGGCTTTCTTCAATATACACACATGAGACTCCCTGTCATGTGTCTCAAAACCGAGTGGCTGCTCCACACATACTTTCTCTTCCACTACACCATTCAAGAAAGCAGTCTTAACATACATTTGGTGTATCTTCCATTTCATTACTGCAGCCAGAGAAAGTACTGATCTGATGGTAATGTATCTGGCTACAGGTGCAAAAGTTTCTTCATAATCTATTCCCTCTTTTTGGGAGAAGCCACGAGCCACAAATCCTACTTTATATTTTTCTATGCTGCCATCTACAACATGCTTGATCTTGTAGATCCATTTGGAAGTTACAATAGAATTCCCTTCTGGTCTTGGGACAACATCCCAAACATCATTCTTCATGATCGATTGATACTCTTTGATCATAGCATCCTTCCACTCTTTCCTTTCCATCTCTTCTTCATAGTTGGAAGGTTCTTTATCGATGAAATCACATAATAAGGCTACATACCCTGAGCAGGATCTAGTCCTCTTTCTTTCTCTATGATTCTCTTCTGGAGCCCCATATCTTTCTGCACCTTGGATAGCTTTTTGTACCCAAGCAGGTTTCCTCTTATGAGGATTATTCTCCTGAGGTGGATCTAAATGTTCTTGATATTATTCTAATTCTTGATCTTCTACTTGACTTTCTTCATTCATGTTTGTCTCATGAATTCTGGGTGCTTCTGTTTCTTCAGGTTCTTCAGTAGACCTCTTTCTGGATTTGTTGTAAGCTGAGTCTTAGTCAAATTTTACATCCCTGCTGATGTCAATATTCTTGAATCATGGGAAGTATATTCTGTAAGCCTTAGAGTTTTCAAAGTATCCCACAAATATACCCTTCTTTCTTGAAGGATCTAACTTTGTCTTCTTTTCTTTTGGAATGTGTATGTACACTAGACAGCCGAATATTCTGAGATGGATGACTTTTGGTTTCTTGCTGGAAAATACTTCTTTAGGTGTCTTGTTCTTGAGTACTCTGTGTGGAGTACGGTTCTGTACATACACCATTTTTCTGGCAGCTTTTTCCCATAGATGCATGGGAAGATCTTGATGATGAAGCATAGCCCTTGCAGCTTCCATGATCGTTCTATTCTTCCTTTCTGCAACCCCATTCTGTTGTGAATTATATGGAGTGGTTAACTCCCTCTTAATCCCTGAATATTTGCATAACTCTTTGAATTCATTTGATGTGAATTCTCCACCATTATCTAATCGAAAAGTCTTGATCTTGTTTTCAGTGTGGATCTCAATCAAGGCTTTGAATTCCTTGAACTTGCTGAATACTTCATCTTTGTTCTATATGAAGTAAATCCATGTCTTTCTAGAAAAATCATCAATAAAAGAAACATAGTATACATACCCGCTTAATGAACTTGATGACATTAGACCGCATACATCGGAGTGAATGATTTCCAAGATTCCTTTTGCCTTGCTCTCGCTACTTGGAAATGTCTTCTTTGTGTTCTTTCCTTTTACACATCCTTTGCAGACTCCATCATGTTTTGCCTAAATTTTTGGAAGACCTTCAACAACTTTGCTTGCAAGTGGTAGTGCTCTATAGTGCACATGTGCAAGCCTTCTATGCCAAAGTTCATTTGTCTCTACTGTTTCATGGACCAAAGCTTGTTCTGGATGGCCCTTCAATTTGTATAGGCCTCCCTCTTGTTCCCTAATTACTACTGCATCATCAAAAGTCTTTCCCTTTGGCCACATGAGAACTTGGCCATCTACAAATGCAACCCTCATGCCTTTTTCATCTAATGCAGATATGGAGGGGAGGTTCTTCTTAAGTCTCGGTACAAACAATACATCCTTCATCTTCATAGACTTTCCAGAGTCTAGCTTATAGGAGGATTCCCCACTACCTTTTATTGGATACTGATAGTCATCTCCGAGTTTCACCTTGTGGGGTGATTCATGTTCTAATAGTCTTACAAAAGACTCTTTGAATCCTGTCATATGTTTGGAAGCCCCACTGTCTATAAGACAATCATTACTTCCATGTGTGATGTTTCCCATGAGAGCAGAAATAAAAACATATTCTTCATCACTTGAAGAATCATCACTTTCTTTCTTGTTTCTCTTTGTGCAAGGTTCATCATCTTCTACAGCATGAGCATGATGTCTTCTCTTATTTTTTTTCTTCTTGTCAGAGTTTCTTTTGTTTCTAGGACAATCTTTGGCATAGTGTCCAATTTCATCACAAGTATAACATCTGAGTTGAGTTTTCTTGGAGGAAGAGTTCTTACCTTTAGAACGATGATGATGGTCCCTTCTATTTTTCATGGATTGAACTGTGAGAGCTTGATCTTCACTTCCCATCTTTTCTTCTCGAGCTGCTATCTGAGCTTCTTCTAGTGAGCATTCTTCCCATAGCCTGTTGAACTTGACTAACTTATTTGTGGCACAGATCCCTTGAATGAAAGAGTCCCATGTCCTAGGGAGACCATTCAAGGTGGTCATTACAATCTCTACATTCTCCACTTCTGCATCCACTGCTTCAAGTCGTTATTTGATCTAGGAGACCCTTGTGAAGTAAGACTGTATGGTCTCCGCATTCTGAATCTTCACATTCTTCAACTAGTTCCTCAAAGTCATTTTTCGGTTTAAGTTCTTTCCTTCAAACAGTTTGGTTAGGGAATCAAACATAGCTTTAGGTGTCTTTAGGGAGGACACCTATGGTATGAGGTGATCCTTGATTGAATCAGCAATAATCCTTTTATCCATAACCAACTTCTTCTTGTGTAAGGCCTTAGCCTCATCTCCCTCTAGAACTGGAACCTCCTCATTGATGTAGGAGTCCAACTCTTTTTTTTCCAGGACCAGGGAGATCCTATACTTCCAAGCTCGAAAGTTATCAGCTCCCTCAAGATTTTCATCATGGTGAGACATCTTAACTGACAACCTTAAATGGAAATACAAAATATTTATATCTTACCAGGTCAAGATGTCAATACTGGATCTGAAGTTGAATTTCTGTAGTGCTGGTTTAGGAGCAGATTAGGGTTTGAATTTCCCAGAGTTCTGTCCAACCAAATGCTTTGATATTGATCTCTAAACTTTGATTTTGAGGAGGATATCAATCCAGGCCTGGGCTCACTCAAAAATTCCACTTCTCTGGAAAGCCCTAATTTCTGGCAACAGTGTCAGGTCAAAAACTGAAAATGCTCAGAATCAGATTCTTCTTCAATAGAAAGATGTGCCCTAGGGAGGAGAGTCAATACAACCTTCTTTTGCTGAAAATCTATGGAGATAGATCCAAAAAGTAGGAATCCCTAGTTTCCATAGCTGCATAGTGTCTTCTTCTCAGGTTAGCTCTGATACCATGTTAGAATTTTATCATTCAAGCTAGCATTATGTTAGGATCTTTAACTAAGAGAATAACAAGTACAAAAATCAAACACAAGAGACAATGAACACAATAGTTTTCCTCGGGGAAACCATAAATGGAGAAAACCCCTCAACTTCCTCAAAGATTGAATCAGCACCAAAAGTAAAACCCCAAAACAGTAAGATGATCTCCCAATAGCAATAGTCTCTTTCTTTCTAGCCCCAACAAATTCTTCTCCCTCATCTATGCACTACAAATGAGTGTGTGATAAATAGATAGGCTCACTCTCTATTTATACAAATTCCCGACTTGATAATAACTCACTAGGGCCAAATTCACTAGGAGAGTCTAATAACCCTAGCGCCCCGAAACGGCGGGGACTTTAACCCTTGATCAATAGGAGGGTTACCCACAATGACTTGTTTACATTATAGAAACTCCCAATCAGAACATCGGGGCATGACATGACTCAATTACATTACAAACACATCCTGAAATAAACATCAGGGAACAATGCATAAGATATACAAGTGAATACATTCCGAAGTTACAATTACATCAACAAAGTTGTAGACCATTGTTTGTTTGTAGAAGTATGTTATGAATGCACTCATCATTTTGATAAATATGAGGAGGTATATAGAAATTCCAACAACATGACTGGTTTGAGTAAGCATTTCAAAAATAAGAGTAGCACCAGTGGGGGAAAAGGTAGTAGCGGTACAACAAAAATGTAGAAGGAAGAAAAATTCAAGCTATTGCAAGAAGAATATGAAAGGAAGCGAGCAGAGGATGCTCAGAGACTACTAGAGGAAGATAAGAAAACACAATATGAGGAGGATCAAAGGAAAAAATAGGAGGAAGAAATACTACAAAAGGAAGCAAAACTTAAGAGTGCAAAGAGAGGCTGAAAAAGAAGCTGAAGAATTAAAAAAGAAAAATAAAAAGGATAAGGTCAGAGAATATTTTGACAAGGATACTTCCCAAGACAGCCCGATGAACCTTCCTACTTCATCAAATGGCACGATAATAGGTTGCCACGTTCCTCTTGTAGCACTGGGACTAGTTCCTTACACTCTAGCTAAGAAACATACAGTGGCATGCTTGGATACTGTTTTTTAATAAGGAAAGGAAAACTATTGTTAAGAGATCAGAGAAAACATTAAAGATTGACACCCAACCTGATGTGGTCACAGTGACTAAGAAAACGGTTGTGGAAGGCACTAATAAGGATCCTAGATTCTTAGCATCTGTGACTATAGAAGCTGCACAAGCCAACGCTAATAATGTCAAAAAGTTGGTGGAAGATGCGGAACATCATAAAGAAAAGATGCTTAAAATGAAAGATACTTTAGTCAAGGATAGAGGAGAAGGCTTGACATTGAAAAGGAAACACGAGGAAACTCTCTCAGAAATGTAAAGGCTCCAAAGGGAGTATCAAGTTTTAGAATTGGAAAAGGATGCACTGGAAGTGCAGGTTACCATTATGGAAGGAGAGAAAAAATACTTTGAGAACATAATTTTAGAATTAGAAGCACATAAATCTGCGGCAAACAGATAAGCATGGTAACTAAGAACGCGGGTAGAGGAACTAGTGGAATATAATAGATAGTTGGAGGATCAACTTAAGACGGCCAATGAGAGGTAGAATGACATCACTCCTTTCCGTGATCAAGCCTGCATAATCCGGAGGAAATTCCATCAAGTTCAAGTGAGTCTCGCGGGTGAGATATATAAGGTCAAATAGGTAGAAACAAGGTTGATTGAAATAGCAAACAAAGCACTTAGTTTTAGGGAATGACTTCTAGAAGTTGACAAGAAAGTTCAGACCGAGCTGAATTGGGTAGAATCCAATTCAACTTTTCCTAAGCACTTGCCTCAAAAGAGAGCAAGAGGTTTAAATATAGAATTGGTGATCTTGGAATTTTGTAGGAAATATTCTTTAAGATTGAGCAATGGAATCGAAAAGAATCTAGAAAAATGCATAGAGTTCTACAAAAAAATGCTCCTGGTTCATAATAAATGCCAGATTTCTTTAGAAACAATGATCAAGGACTTCCTAGACAAAGATCAGCATCTAAATTTCTACAAGACAAATTGCTTGAAGACAAACAATACATTCAGAAGATGGATATCATAAGTGAAGAAGATGTTAAAACCTAGCGTGCACAAGCCTTCGTCAGCAATCATCTATTGTAATATCTATACAGGTTGACTCCAGCAAAAGTGACAGACGTGGAGTCACAACTAGCCATACATGAATTGTTTGAGAGATTGTTGGAGCCAATAAATTATCGAACCATTACACAAGAAGCTAATGCATGGGATGAATACATTTCAAGACCAGCGAGGCCTACTTGAAATTTGTCTTTTCTTTATTTTGTCCCTTTATATAATTTATTATTCTTTTCTTTTCCTAGTGCAAGGCACTAAATGACAAAAATTTGGAAGTCCTAAAGTCGGGGAAGTCAAGAAGTCATTGGTAATTATATTATAAATAGAGGTAGGAGGTAGAATACAGAAACCTTTTGGATGGCATAAGAAGGTTGGTTTATTTGTAAGAAGAACTATTTTTTCTGGTAATAAAGAAGGACAATTTTTTTGGGAAAGGACTGCATGAATTTTACATGGATTGTGTGGAATTTCAAATCTAGAATTACTTCTATTGAGTTTCTACATAACTGTGAGATCGTTCATACTTTTACGAACTATTTCTTTAATGATGGATGATTTTTCTTTTTATATAAAATTATGTATACAAATGGAGTAATGAATTCTTTCTTATTTCAAATCTATCTTTTTTAATCTTTCTATTGTAACTATGTGTATGTAATCTGAACAGTTAACTGCAAAATTTAGTATGTATCATCACAGTGCATTACTCTTCTCCTTATAAATTTTCTCCCCAAGGGGATAGGATAGATTAGTTTAGAATAGACTTTGAATATAATTAGTTTGCTTAGATTCATATTTATAGAAGTGATTGAGGAGCAAGAGCGGTAAGACGGGAGGTAAGAACCTGCATTCACCTACATTCACCTACATTTAAGTTCTTGCTTATCATTCACCTACATTTAGTTTAGGCACTTGCATTTCGTTCATATAAAGAAAATTACATAAATAGTGGATCGAGCCGCAACTAGTAAAAGACTTAAACAAGATTTAAATATATGGTAGCTGGGTCGCTAACTGGATGGGTTCCCCATACCAAACAGTGAAAGATCTAGTTGGGATTGATTACTTGGGAGAATCCCTACTGTCGGTACCTGGGAATTTTCCAGGCATCAATAGGTTCCTATATCCCAAGTTAGAGGTAGATGATACTCTCAAGAATCCATTGGTGGTGGTCTAAGGCATTATTCTTTGAGTTTGATTCCTAAAAGCTTATTTTAAGTGACAAGGGTTGGGTTTCCTCCCTTAGCAATGTCCATGGGGTCACGACCCATCCTTGGTGCTAAAAGCCTTCTAATGGTGCATGTATTTGCACTAAAAGATAAACATTCCATAAATAACTCATGTGTGGTGTTTCTGAGGCCTTGTTGATGGATTTTGAGCCATGGGAGCTACTTTTTAGGCATCATGCTTAATTTTCATTGATTAAACTTGCTCCAAACCTTAATATCATTACCTAGTTTACCAAAGATACTAATGGTGCTGATATGATAACTCAAAGGTGAAGGACTTTCTTGGGATGTCATATATTTTGGTTCACGACTTGCAGTTTTTGGTTCTAGATGCACAAAATTATCCTTTAGGATTCGATTCCTAGGTTTCCTCCTGTGACCTTCTTAAGGGCCCCATGACTCATACCTTATGCTTGAAAACTCATAATGGTGCCCATATCCCCTTAGGAGGTCATTTTTTTTGTTTGGGGAATCGATGTTCAACCTAGATTTCTATAATCTTGATTAGGGAATAAGGCCTGAAATTTCTCCCTCAACCATGTCTATGACCCACATACCTATACCTAGTGATCATACATTCCAAATATCATTAGTATCACTACTCATATCCAAGGATATGCTAGAAGTCCTGTGTAGTGGACTATGGCATTGTTCTTGAACTTTAGTGATTACATTCTTATTTTAGGGAGTAAATCCCAAGTTTCATCCATAAACCATGTACAAGGCCCAAACACTCATACCTACACTCCAAGACCTTAGAATGTCCACACCTTTATTCATACTTGGAATCAAGGCTATCCTTAAGAGATCCTATTTCATGGCTTTAGGTGTTATTCATGGAAATGGATACCTAATAATCCTAACCCCTATGGTTAAGGAGAAAGGGGGTGAGTGAGGGAGAAGGGATTGGGTGGAGAGGAAGAAAGAGAGGGGATTGGGTGGATAGGAAGAGATATGGGGGTGGGGTTATAGAGAGGGAGGGATAGTGGGGTTATAGAGAGGGAGGGGGGGTTTAGGGAGAAGAAGAGAAAGAAAAGAGAGGGAGTAAAGGAGCATGTGTGCTCTAATCCACATGCATGCTAGTATGTGTGCGTGCCCATAAATTCAATTTTTGTTTGCACCCTTACAGGTATGGTTCCATATTTGGACAAAGTTATAGCAAAACACACCCAATTATGTAACTTTAATTTGTTCACCCTTCATTTTTCCTATGCTTCACATGTGCACTACTAATGAAACTGCACACACTTGTCGATCTCTCTGTGAAGATTCTAACTATATATTTTTTGAATAAATTGGTTATTGTTTTCTATTTTTAATTCATTTTTAATTGCACTCGTGTCAAAATTCTATAAAACATAGGTCGTTTATTTCATCTATAACTTTTCACTAGCTCACCTATTTCACAAATGGAAAATATCCAACAAAAGAATACAAAAAACCTACAAACTAAAAAAAAATTGATTGATTATGTTAAGACCATGTTAGGGTGGATGAACACTCAACCATGTCATTTTAGTGCTTCACTAACTTAATTAATTTAAAATAAATATAAAATTAACTTTAAAAATTTTAGGAAATAGCCCTACACAAAATTCTCCTGTTACATATGACTACATATTTATTTCATTGAATTTGACAATTTACATACCAAAGAGGTGGACCAACGTGAACATATGCATTATGTTTTAGAGAAAAATAACATGCCAATCTTAGAAGAATGACATTTTGGGGTAGTTATACCCATTTTCCATTAATGGTAGTTATATATTACAAAATTTAATCTGATTGTCTGTGTTTCATCTTTTTACACCTAATTCTTAAAAACAATTGTAGGTAACCTCTAATAATTCATTTTAATGATCATATTTATGTTTTTCCATCATGTCATTGTGACTAACACGTCATGAGTGGGTATCATTACCTTGTACCATCCCACTATAGTTTTCCTTGTGATGGTCAGGGATGGGTGGTACTTGAGATATCTTAGCTTGGGATGTTTTTTATTTAGCATTTTTCTAGATTGAATACTATCGAATGGGTTAGTTTCTATTGCCATTGGAACCATAATATTATGGTAGGGTAATTAATGTAGCACAATTAAATGAGTCGTCCACCTATTTAATAGGATGGCCAAGATATTATCTATGGTTAAATTCTTCACAACTTATTTATGAAGGAATCCTTTTGGTATGAACAATTTACTTATTTGGGCAAGGATGTTCTTATTGAACATCTTGTTTGGACTACTATATTTATTTTCCTAATTTCCTCGCATGGATATTGGAAGGAATTGATTGAAACTCTTGCATGGTCCCATGAATGCACACATGTGGCTAACTTAGTTTGATGGAGGGACAAACTAGTAGCTCTTTCCATTGTTCAAGCGTGATTAGTTGCATTAGCTCACTTTTCTATAGGTTATATATTCACTTATGGAGCTTTATCAATTTCATCTACATCAAGTAAATTTGTTTATTTCTTCTTTACCAATTTCATCAATGAATGGGGATATTATTTATCAATTTCAATACCCCATAGAGAAAAGGTAATCAACGTAATATTTCTCCATAAAAAATATGATTTATATTTTGATTTTGGATAGGTAATAGTACTGAATGGACTATTAGGGAAAAAAGGAGTCTCATTAAAAAATAGAAACATAGACAATCACTAGAATGAAAATATCATTTGATTTCTCACTCATTGGAGGA
This sequence comes from Pseudotsuga menziesii, assembly GCA_001517045.1. Lineage (NCBI taxonomy): Eukaryota > Viridiplantae > Streptophyta > Pinopsida > Pinales > Pinaceae > Pseudotsuga > Pseudotsuga menziesii. Next base: position 467,281 of record LPNX010978418.1, on the reverse strand, counting down.
AGAAGACAAAGTTTCCTAATACGATGAAAAATAGGAAATTCATAGAGAATTATAATCTTCACCATATAATAGTGCAACTACATGTCTCCATTGATGTTTTTATTTAACTTGAAGGGATAGAGCCAACTATTGAGACTTTGAATTATCTAAACATGTACTCCATGATATTTCCCACACATATTCATTGCCCAATATAACAAAATCTAGTTGGTAGGAAAATTATATATATTTATTGTGATAATGGGAAAGCACACCTATGAAAAATTGTAGCATAATAAGGGAAAATGTGTGTGTGTGTTGGGGGAAGGGGGATGGAATTTGAACTTAAAACATGTAAGACACATATAAGATATGGATTGATCCAAACTATAAAAATATCTCAAAAAATAAAATATTTTTGCTACTTAAACATATACACTAATCACTAATAAAAATTAAATAATATTTAATATAAACACAACAAACTAAAAAAGAATAATCATATTTTGGTCTTACAAGCTACCAATACATTGAATAAATGTACCATATAAAAACATCAAAATTAAAATCCAAAACAAACATTGATATTCTATATATATGCCAACATGCATGTTGTGATCTTACAAACAAACTTAAAAAGAATAATCATGTTTTGATCTTACAAGCTACCAATACATTGAATAAATGTACCATATGAAAACATCAAATTTAAAATCCAAAACAAACATTGATATTCTATATATATGGCAACATACATGTTGCCATCTTACAAGCTCTCAATAGATTGAATAACTATACCATCTTATCCCATCCATTTTAAAAACCAAAACAAACATTGAACATATATGTCAATCTAATAAAATTAAAAAAAAAATGTTTTATTTTTATATCATTATAATAATTATATAATAAAATATTATTTTTATTTTTATTAAAATTAATATAGACCAAGTATTTAATAAATAGATATGTATCCCAATATCAGTGAGATGGAGAATGCCGATACTAAAAATCAACCATGTAAAAGGTGTAAAAGGTAGTGTGGTATCATAATTATAAAAAAATGTTTTATTTTATATTATTATAATTATAATATAATAAAATATTATTTTTATTTCTATTAATGTTATTATATAATAAATATACAAATATTATGATTTTTTTTTATGGGTAAAAATGTTAGACCTTGAGCTTAATTTTTGTATCAAAGCTCCACCAACATTAAACATAAATATATTAAATAACATACTTCTAGTCAGAAATTCACGGTTCCCATTAAGACTACATCATCGTTGAAAGTAAACATGATTTTTAACTCATAAACTAATTGCTTTACAGCTATTATCTTTATTGATTAAAATTCCAAACTATTTGACATTCAATGCAAAGTTATATCATATAAATCTAAACTATTATTGATTCACAATCGAAACAGATTGACATCAATGAAATGTTTCACTTATATCTCAGGCGAAACTATAAACAATATAAGCAAACAATATAAGCGGTAAAATTAATGTGTAGAAAATAGAAATTGCTGAGGCTGTTCGACAAGGGATCGCCAAATCTTGATGAGGAAAAACTGTCCCGTAGAATGAAACTTATAGAAGACTTTCTATTGGATTTCAGATGAAGCTCCATGGTGTGTGTTCAGTTCTTTTTCTATGAAAAAGCCAGATGATCCATGGTCTGCTGCGACAGCCTCTTCATTTTGATCATATAGCCTACCTTTCTCTGCCAAGTTACATTAAGGTTTTCTGATTTCGATCTATCAGATTGTCCATTCTCTTTTTTTCTCTCAGAATGCTGATCAACTTCTAAGCTCGAGCCGCTTCGAAACAACTTAACCACCTGCCCGTTCTCAGTTTTCTCTTCCGAAGGAGAGTTTTTCTCGCCCTCATCGTCGATGATTTCTTGTCTGGCAATACTGAGGTGAAGAGCAAAAACCACTTTCTTCAAGGCATTATGTGGATCGTTCTTATTCTTGATCAAGATTTCGCTGATCTGGGCCGGCGTCAAGGCTCCCCCGGCCTGTATGCTCTGCTCAACAATGGAAAACAGCTCGTGATCTTCGATTCCTAAATAATTGAACGCCAGGCATTTGAAAGCCGGGAACCCAGCCGTGGACAGCAGTATATGCATATCCATTCTGCCGGACCGGATGAGCGCTGGCTCGATATTGTTCTTGTGATTCGTGGTGAAAACTATGATTCGCTCCTCACCACAGCACGACCAAAGCCCGTCTGTGAAGTTGAGCAAACCCGACAGCGTCACGCGGCTATCGTCTTGATCATTCGAAAATTCGATCGACTTTCTGCTCTCAGATCGTCTGGGTGCCGGAACAGGCATGACGGGCGCCCGCGCTGCAGTGAGATCGACAGAGCAATCGATGTCTTCTATGACGATGATGGATTTGTTCGTCGTCTGGATAAGTAGCGCCCGGAGCTCGGAATTGTCGGTTACTTTCGTCAATTCCAGGTCGTAGACATCGTAGTGAAGGTAATTCGCCATGGCGCCGATCAGGCTCGATTTACCCGTTCCGGGCGGGCCGTGGAGAAAATACCCGCGCTTCCATGGGCGCCCGACGCGGTGATAGAACTCTTTACCCTGCCGGAACGAATCGAGGTCCGCCTTGATATTTTCCATGAGCTCCGGGTCGAGCGCCAGCGTCGAGAACGTGGCCGGGTGCCTGAACGGGACCGCGGTCCATCTGCATTCATGGGACCTATGCCCGTTGTTGGTGTACAGCTTCCTTTCCCGGCTCTGGCTATTGAATTCCTCGGCTCGTTTCTCGATATGTTGTAGGTAACCCGATAGCACCCGGGCCCGGTCCCGTTTCTTGATTTTGAGTGTGAAGCTCCGTCTTTCTTCGAATAATTCATGGCCGGGCGTGTCAACATCATGCGTCCACCAGAGTTTCGATCCGTTGAAGGTATCTTCCATGGTGTTGTTGGCGGCGGGCGTGAAGGACAGATGGGTCGCGTTTTTGGCCCGGGCGATGCTCACTCTTCTTGATTGCGCAGCCGCATCGAGGCTGCTTAGATAGAGTTGCACGTTTCTGTAGAGCTCGTTCACCTCTACTCCGCATGAGTAGCCATTGAATTCTGGGATCTCCAGATACGAGTTTGGACTGTAGAAATCCTTGAGAGAATCCCACCATTCCTGTAATAAACGGCGTACCTGTGTAGGTAATGCATTATGGACTACTGTCAAAAGACCTATAAGGGACCAGATTTGTCCTGAAATTGTCATGTTGCCTTGCATTCTTTGTTATACCAGACCGGCAAATTCTTGAAACTAACATTGGCATTTTGTATATGTATAATTGTGAGGCAGGAATGGTAGCTACACATCCTTTTTTTTTCCTTGAACAGCTTTTGGAAAGCCTGGGCAAGCATGCGATGTGCAGTCATGATCATTTAGGTCTTACTCTGCGATCTGTACTTACGCGTCTTTGCGGACCTTCAAATATAAATTCATTTCAGAACTCTAAACCACTAGCCAGGCGACCGGCTTTATCAACTTTCTACTGAAGTTATGCTGGCTGTGATCATGAATTGGGTATGCTGGCTGTGATCATGAATTGGGTTTCTTATTGCTTTAGAACATGGAAGGATCGATTGCACTGTAAAACCTACTCTTCTTTCCGCTGCCTGTCCTGTTTGAATGGAATTACTTTTTTTCGGATAAGTGGGGTGTAAGCTAAAGCTTTTGAACTTTGAAATTTTAAATATTTTTTAAAGCCAAAATGCAATTAAAATGGTTGGAATTGTCGAAGGCTAAGCAAGGCTTTCTAAAGTAAAGCAAAGCAATGGGAAGAATGGATTATATATGTTTTATTCTACTTTTTTATATGGTCTTCTTTTATTGAGAGTATGGCTATGACTAGGTATATGATATACAAGTATAAGATAAATAATATGGGAAACTAGAGACTTCCTAAAATTTGTTTAAACTCAAGTCAAAACCAACTAAGCCTCAAATGGTGTTGGTGTAAAGATACCATGGCTTGGTTAAACCATTGGGACATTGATGAAAACCACATTTTGCATAACATTGATAATGTAAAAAATATTATTACTTCTAAGTTTAAAGAGAAATTGGGGTGTGAGTAAAATCCTAATTTGGAAGATGAGAAGTATCTCTCGGTAGTAACTAGCTCATGGAAGAAATTTAATATTGCCAATATTAGAACGAACTCACATGAACTCCATAGTGAAACAGGGCGTTGGTCTATTCCTAAAAATCCATGGGTGGAAAGGGTTTGACATCTATGTGAGTCTAGGAGCGTTGAGGATGAAAATCACTTTCTCTTGGAATGCCCTGCTTATACCCACATTATATTTGAGTTTTGTTGGCCCTAGGAAAAGATAGTTAGAATTCAGTTAGAACTCTACTCGGAAATATGTAGAGTCTAGTCGTGCAACAAAGGAAGCTACGATGGAGCAAGAGCTACGACAGAAGATGTAGTTGTAGAAGGGAAACTACGGCAAAAGCAACCAGGAGGGAAGCGTTCGTGACAGAAGGGAGGATGCAACGAGACCAGTCTTGACGGAAGGAACCACGATAGAAGAAGACATGCAATGGTTGAAAATGACAGCTTGGGATATTGTGAGTAAGAAGTCAGTTAGGATAACGCATGCTTAAGGAAATAAAACATATTTATATTTTGGGTCGATGGTGCCTACAGACAGTTGTAACTAAAGGTACAAGAATAGGAATGACAACCTCTTGGCTAACAGAATGAAGTTGGATGACTATGACATGTAAGAGTATAAAAAGGAGAACCCAAGTTGTGAGTGGGTTACTTCCTGCAAGTTACTTCCTCAGAGTTACACAATTAGACAGATACATTGTAGCTTGGTCTGTATTAGTCTCTGGTGTCTGTCGTATTTTTGTAGAGTCGAAGAGTTGTAGAGTTGTAGAGAGGAGTGAGTTGATCTAGGCTGTGTGTGGATCGGTGGAGGATTGACAGTAGAGTGAAGGAGAGGAAACTTCAGAGATTTGAGACTAGAGAGCATGAGATGAGATAAAATTCTATAGATTATAGAGAAGATCTATAATAGAGTCTACAAGCTGAGAACACAGATGAAATGATCCATATATTTCTCATGCCAGATGAAGAGCACCTTTGTCATTTTTCTCGGATGGGTTTCCACATTAAATGTTGTCTATCTGTAAATTTGATGAATGTATGTTCTGAATGATTATATCTATTTTCTTATGAATGAGTCCTTATATGCATTTGTCACATTGTTGATAGATAGAATTTGTGCTTTAAACATTATATTACTGTTATAATATTTGTCGACGACTAAGTAGAGTGTTATCTTCAATGCTCACAATAAGGACAAGTAATATAACCACCGGCTTCGGTTGAGCAAGCTAGTAAGGTTCCAAGGGCGGGGGAATCCCCACACAATTGTAGAAACTTGGTTCTGGAAGTTACCCATAAGAGATATCTCAAGTGATACTGTATCTATGTTGTAGGTGTTGTCGACTGAGCCCTCCTCTGTCGAGTCGATATCTTTTGCTTTTTTGACCGATAAACAAGCGTCTGAACCTGGTTCGAAGGGAGAATCTCCAACAAACAGTTTTGTTGCCAAGACCATGAATCATTTTTTGAGGGATATGTTTTGGTAACTGGCGAAGCTGGAAACTCAAGAGTGGGTGGATTCTAAGGAATTTGAGTTTGCATGAGAAGAAAGTGAAGGATCGCGGTTGAATCTGAAAAATTGGTTCGAGCAATACCTCTATATGGATATTCATGAAGGTTTATTTTGCGAGTTCCCCATTTTGTTGTATGAGTGGTTGTTGAAGCTAGCAATCCAAGGAAAAAATTTCAAAAGAGGAGAACCGACAGAGTGCAGTCCTCAACTACTTAAAGGGCTAAAAAGAACTAACAACCCTATATCGGTAGTATTTTGGGTGGATATATCACATAAATCGATGTCGACACTATAAGGTCATAAATTGAAGTAGAAAGATAAATTTTCCAAGGACCCATAGGAAGGTATTTGAAATCCTTGAAAATATGGATCAAAATGCCTGTATGCGAGAAAATAACCCTAAGAATAGAATCTGATGAGTAAAGAACTGTATAAAATGACCTAGGTTATGTTGTAGAAGAAGTGCGAAAAAAATGGAGCAAAATAAACTGAAGTGTTCCCTGGTGATAGCAGAACTGCACTAGAGGGTGGACGTCTAAGAAGTGGAAGACTATTTCAGTCGAGAAAAAGAAGAAGAGATGTGACAAGAAGAGGAAGGTGTACTACGACTAGAGGATAAGATTACAAGTTGGCATCGCCCTTTGATAGAGGTTCTTGTGACGAAGAGGTGAAATACCATCCTATCCCTGAAAGGGAATAAGAAGAAGAAGAAGCCTCAGATCCAGGATACGAATACGACACACCTACGACCCCACGTATGTCTCCAGAGGTAAGGTCCCAACTCATCTCCTAGTGGTTTGTCAATACAAGTAATACTAACTATGGGAATAGTGGACAAGAGAGTCGTGCTAGCCAAACCTTTTATCTAGCAGTACCAAGGACCAATATAATGGTTGGAAATGATATTAAGCTATCGATATTCAATGAAAAATCGGTTAAAATACTGAGAGCAACATTGGTTTCTATGTAAATATGCATGGATTGTATGACATGTCCAATATGAAGCAATAAAGAAGGAGCAGATCACAACTCCTAGTCGTCGTGCATTGGACTTGTATATGAATTTCTATGTGATTCTGATAGGAGTCACATAGAAAACACTCAACCAAATTCGAGCACGACTAACAGATGAATTTAGAAATCCCAAATTTGAATCTCATTGTATTATAGAGATTGAAGATATTAAGCAATTGTTTATGGAGTCTGTGTGGGACTTCAACCAAAGATTTAAGATCTTGATGGCTGAAGTAAGCTTCCAAATGTCATACATACAACGAAAGAGTGGTTTATTGTAGCAATGACCACACATCCATATTCCCTTGATGCAACAAAAGATTGTGTCACATGGTGAACCGCTAGGGATAATTTTAAGAACCCTCCCTAGATTTATATGTATAAAAAATGAGGGAATCTCCCTAATATATTGAAAAATTTGAAGATGATTTCATCAATAATATAATATGTATATATAAATGTTTTGGAGAATCTTTCATTTTATTATATAATGTTGTAAAATCTTAGCGAATATTTCACTTAATTATAAGATATTGTAAAATCTTGAAGAATCCTTCACTAAATTATAAGATATTGTAAAATCTTGGCAAATCTTTCACTGATGTATAAAATATTGTAAAACATTGGTGAATATTTTTCCAAGAAGACTTTCCATCTCTTTGATTCCTAATATATCACAATTCATTGTGCCTTCACTTTTCCTTCTAATAGGTTTCTCTACATAATATTTCAATTCTTTCTGACACTACTATCTCATACAATCACCCAAATCACCCAATGCTAAGTTGAACAACCTAATTGTTGAAACTGTTATGTAACTTCTTTCTCACTAGATCGTCTTAATTTTAACTGCTAATTCAATATTTAAGAATAATTACTCTTGATTCAATCTTCAAGAATAAATAACTCCTTGCAGAAAAAAGAAAACACTCTAGCAAGAATGGAAATCTAGAATTGTTCATAAAGATAAAGCATCTATATTAATTTTGCAAGAAGTTAAATACAATAACCACTTGTGCAAGAATAAAATATTTGTTCTATGTCGTTGACACAACATCCAAGCTCTAGAATTCTCAATTCTACTTGAACATGAACTACAACCACACATTCATCTAGATCTATTTCAGCAATAACTTATCATAACGAATTCAACCTGTGATATCAATTCAGCAAGAAAGTAAATATGTTTTAGCACTTCTAACTATCAAGAAGTCACTTGGATACCCTAATAGAGATCACGTATTCCAAGTAATCAACTCTTTCAACAATGCATGATTCACACACTTTAATTACTAATTGTTTCAACAATGTATTAATGCTACAAATGACTAACTGATTTTTTTTATTCCTAAGAAATCACAATTCATTGTGCTTTCTCTTTGCCTTCTAATAGGAAAATATATTCATTAAATTGTAATATACTGTTTTGTATATATATATATATATATATATATGTTTGGAAAAAACATAATTTGTTCCTCCTCTAAACATCAGATGCTTAAGCGGGGTTGCGTTTTTTAGAGTCCTTACTATACACTCTTGCATATATTTCTATCATTTTTAAAGAAATTCCATCATAAATTTCGTATATCATATTCCATATAGTAATGTTAAAATATTCACACAAAGATGTATTTTTTTTAATAATATAGGCATAGTGAAAGAATGTATTAAATAATAGGTGGTCACATGTCAAAATTATCCAATCACTAACTACAATGAAGAATACAAAAACCAGGAAGAAATGTTAGGTACCTCATTCGTCTCTCTCAGATAAGCTCTCCTTGAAACTTGTGCAACTGCATTGGCTGCAATGAATGCTTGCAATAACAAATGGTATTCCATTCAAACTCTCTCCATACCAAAACATATCAATTCAAACACAATACTTAAAACACTCACAATTGCAGGTGCCTATGATGTTCCAATTCTCTTTATATCTCTCCTGAAATAATCGTGTTGGACTATGAAGACTACAGTTGGACACTAGCATTGGATCATGAACATATTTCTTTCCATTACAAGTTATTGGTTATATTTCAAGCATGGGAACTTAACTTCTTCTTTTCCTAAGGAAAATTCTTCTTATGTGAAAAGAAAAGGAATTGAAATCCCTCCTGGTGGAAGGACTCTATGATTGATCACCATCGGGTGGAACCAATTAAGCATAAAGAGGACTCTAAGCCCATTTTTACTGTAAATTACTTGCTCCTTCCTCCCATAGGAATGAGTGATGTTATCTTCCCAATGGTGGTTATGGAGATGTCACAGCTAGCCTTCCTACCTATATGCACCCTTAAAGTGTAGAGTGGAGATGATAAAGGTGAAGACTAATCATTTGCAGAAGAAGAGGGATCAAGACCCTTTATCCCAGCCTCCTTATGAAGGAAATTATGGTTTTTTGAGATTCCATCAATTTCTAGAAAACCTGCTTTAGGGACGGATGATAAAGGCTAAATTGAACTTTAAAAAAATGTAAAAGAAGAGTAACTGGTCATACTATGATCTCTAAGTAGAGGGGTTAATTATATATTTATAGTACTTCAAATTTATCTTATTTTCTTATTCTAAAAAATTAAGGGAACATGTTTACAACATTTCTCCATTTGAAGTTTCTAATGATTCATGTACTCTCATCTCTCTATTTACTAAGGTTTTAAAGGTGTTTCTTCTTAAATTTGTACCTATTTTAGACACATTACCCATTTCCTTTTTTTAGGTGTAACATAAAATCTAGATTTCAACTTGAAAAAGGTTGAAGTTCCTCTAGTGCAACTTTTCTCCTTAATGTTGAAGTACCTGAATGTCCTCTACTACAAGACATTAATCATCTGACAATTCTGAATTAGGCACCAAAAGTATTCATATCCTTTATGAGTGTTCAAAACACTTTTTACTTAACCCACTCCCATAGTGTCTGACCTTATTATTTGATTTACTACATGCATTTAGCCTCTCGTGGACCATATGTATAAATTACCTAGAACAATAAATAACATGTTCCCTCATTCAAGGTGCTTATTATGGAATTGATACCTATTTATAGTCCACATGGAACATTTTCTCCAGCCGTTATAAAATGCGTGGCACTGAAATTTATGAGCCCATTTTCCTTAGTTTCTAACTAACTTGACACCTTATTGCTAATTTGCTACAATATTGACTAGATGAAGTTCATACTTTCCCTATAGAATCCTTCCCAACCTTCAAGAGATGATTCTCCCCAGTTAGATGGGTCTCAAAATAAAATGTTGTGGACTCTAGTTTCCCTCTTCAACTAGATTATTTCAATTTGATTACCCCGACTGTGCTTTTCTAATCATTTAGAAGTTCCTTTTTTGTTTCATGAGTTATGAAACTAGGTCTAGAATACAAATTTTCATTATTATATTTGGTTACTATATAGTATATTGACTTGTTTTCAAGTGGGAGATATCCATACCCTAGTACACTTCAAACAAAAAAATAAAATGGACGAGGGTTCCCTAGGGTGGAGATCCCATCATCAATTATAGTAACTTAACATGTGGACTCAAGGAATAGATTGTATGTTCAATTAATGTGACTTCACTCAAAATTAACCAGTGACAAATGACGGATATTGTCTTAATACTGATTATTTTCCATAAGTGTACAAAACATTGGTTGTCTAGGTATAATTTATGTTGTTGATTGGAAATGATTCTAGCAAGTTAAAAAAAAATTTAATTTGATAATATTTGTCAAATCACCAAATGATACATGACATATAATGAATATACAAATATTTATGACCATTATCAGAAATGTTTTAAAAGCTCAATGTGAGCACAAACAGGGCCATGAAACATTGCCATTCTTCCTGACACTGTTTGGACACTATAACTTGGGACATAACTTATTCAGGCACATTATTACTTCAGAAAAATTAATTCCATGGACATTGAATGAATAACACCATCAACTAAATACTATACCAAACTCACATTGTATTCTATAGATTCTAGAACGAACTCAGATAAAGGCATACACACCATCCAAGACTAAAATCCCTTGACCTATGTGCTACAACTCTATCCCACTTAAATTTGTAAGAGGCTCAAACCACACAAAGTCCAAAAGGATCCCAATGCTTCCCTTTTGTTTGGACTACAATAACATAAGAAAGATATTCACTCCATTGGGAAAATCATACTAGATATTTATAATATAGAATGTTAGTCCTCTACCAAGTCTTACCTACTTTTCTAATTCTCTAAATATCTTCACAACAACAACATGTGAGAGAAATAGATTTTGAGAAACAATGCAAGGCTCCATCGAAGATTTCCCTATAGTACAGTTTCCAAAAGCAGTTGAGCACCTTCTAGGAGATGCTATGCCATTGTCATAGACAAGAGATGCAATATCATGTGGTTCATTCAAATTCATTCAATGTTTTTCCCTATTTCACCTTGGATTCAAAGAGATATTTATTCTTGTAGACATCATTTACAATGTTTATTAATTCTCTATTCAAATCTCTCCTACCTCGAAAAGTATCTGGTAAGCACGAAAAACAGTTTCCCAACACCTTCCATGGAGGTTCTAGGGACTTTCAAATGGTAGCAACATGGATTCCAGAAGCACATAGTCATCCAAATGTTTTTTGAGGGAAGGTTAAATTTCTTTTTTTTCTAAACAAAGTTTCCCTAGTGGTTTTACTGTTGATATTATTCTCTTTGTGATATACCAAGAACAACTTTTCTTGCTAATATGTACCAGGAATAACTACTCTTGTAATTGAATATCACCAAGGAACTATAGAAGGATATCATGAATAGAAGTAGGAAGATAAAATTATGCCAAAACCAATCCTCTTCTCACATCCCAAGCCTTCCAATGCTTGTCATTATAGTCTAAAGAAAAACAAGAGATCCATTTTCACCAAGAAACTATACTATATTGAGATAGAAAAATGAGAACCATTCTCATGAAGACACCATAATGAGATGTCCTGAATCAAAGTATATATAAGATTCTAAAAAAAAAATTATGCTCTTCTCATATTCCAAACCTCCCATTAATGTTGAGCATTGTATTCTAAAGCATAAGGAGAGATCCATTCAAACCTTACCCAAATCATAAGGAGAGATCCATTGTAATCATAAATACTGTCAATTTCAAACAACTTCTCTGTTAAAAAAAGGCTCAAGCAAGGCCTGTATTGATGATTACAAATTTTCACCATGGTTTGGAAGGTCCGTATTGATGATATATTACATGTTCTAAATTCCATTATATCTAAATCAATTCACATATTAATACTAAATTCCAAACCATTAATAGTAAATCATATATTTACATGTTCTAAAAAACCTAAAAGAATTGATTTACTCACATTGATTAACAAATTAATTTATATGTAGCCATCCTCATAGTATAACAAAAAACATTTTAAAATACAAAACATAGTCGTTTTTATAGAAACAACTCCAACCATCGCAACAACACATCAATCTCCCGTGAGGCTAAGCACGAAGAGGCAAGAATGATCATCCTTGGTTTTTAGCCACACAATATGGTCTAATTCCATGCAAACAATCACACAACTTAACCATCTTTCCTCTAATGCAAATGTAAATAAAACTAAAATAAAATATTTACTAAAGCCACAAAAATTCAACAATAACTACATAAAATAAATATAATTATATATTTTAAATATAAAAAAAATTATTTACAATAAATACATGAATTAGATTTGTGTAATTTTTTTATTAAGATTTTGAATTTTTTTATTCTATTTAAAACCAACAAAACATTTCATGAATAATTTAATAAAGAATAAATATAATCTTTATTATAATCATTACAATAAAACACATTATTATTAAAAGAATAAAATGAAGCTACATTTGGAAAATGAAAGAATGTGCTAAAGACAAAACATGGAAGGTAATATAAGAGGAATAACATTTACATAAAATAAAGAAATCCTTAAAACTTCTCTTGACATGCATTATTTTTCATTAAATTAGTTTTATGTGAAAGAAGTGTGTTCTATCGTAACAAAATGTAATAAAAGGATGAAACTTGGAAATCCAGGCACTAAAGAACAACATTTTTTTTTAAATTATATTGCACAATATATTTTTGTTTAATATTGATTAACAAGTAGAAGGGCCCAAAAAGGAGATTTCAACTTATTAATTTCAAAGAAAATATTTACAAGGTCAAAATATAGATAAAATATAACCAAATCAAGTGGTGATAAAAAAAAATAGATAAATAATAATGATATAATGAAGATACAGAATTCAAATACCAAGCAAAAAAGAAAATAAAATTAAATACAAGAATATATAGAAAATGCATTGTTAAATAGAAAGGAAAGCAACAAATAATGAACCCGTAGCTGAAATCAAAACATAAAAAGAATATAGTTGCATGAAACCAATGAAATAGAAAGGACCAAGAAGAGTTGAGACAAAAAAAAATTCTGATTTCTTTTATTTCCTCAATCATTAATAGTTCATAAAATAAATTTATTCGAATGGACAATGTTTTTTTTTTGTTTTTTTTTGCCTTTGATCAGACCAGGCTTCAACTTAGAGAAAACAAAGCATTTACAAGACCATGATCAAGAAAGTCAATGGAAACAAACATGAAACTTAAAAAAAAACCTTAGATGACTAGATCAAGCTCTCTAGTATTACTCTTTTTCCCTCCTCTAAGTGCTTTGAAGTGTTACATGCTATCAACAAACGTTGGGAGGCCCTGAGGACATTACAATGTATGAGAACTAATGAATAAAAAATCAAAATCCTCTCTTCTGGCCTTATGCCTCTTCTATTGTGCATGAGTATTGAACTGTTAGAACCTCTTTCATGTTGTTGCGGTCCCTTTTTAAAAAAATATCGAGTGGTGAGGCAGTTCTAGAGGGAAAAGATTTATGCACAACACAATCTCCATCTTGATACCTCACTTGTATCATGAAATGTTGCTAGTGATTGTTTGTGCATAGCTATCCAATTCTTCAATTTCCATTCTTTGATTCCTCTAAAAGTACCACCTCCTGTAATAAGTTAGTTTACAAAATATTCAATTAATTTAATGGATTCTATGGTAAAGGCATCTAAATGTAAAAATTAAGCTTGTTTTCTAGCAAGGAATTCCAAAACTTTTGTAAGACATGGATCATATTTAGACCTTCTCTTTAGGTGGTGTTGTAGTTACTTTCAACGGTGTTGTAGTCTATTTTGGTGGTAAATTGTTTTTGTTGGAATAATATATGGGGTGGCCCATTTCTTTTTCTATTATCTATGTTAGTATTTCTCCAATAATGATTTATGATACATCTAAATGTAAGTGGAAGAATTTTTTCCAATTGGGTAATATTAAAATTGATGCATTTATGATCCTTTTCTGAGCTCCCAGAACTCCTTGGGACTCTTGTCTCCACTTAAATAGCATTTCCATTTTCAGTAGTTGTTCCATCGAGTGAGCTAATTTGGCATATCCTTTCACAAATTTCCTACAGTATAAAGTATGCTCTTAAAAGGATTTGACCTTTGATGGGTTTGTAGCTGATTCCAAATCTCTAATAAGTTTCATCTTATCATGTCCCAAAATAGTTCCTTATTTTGATTTTATGTGTCTAAGCAATTTTCCAAAATGTTGTACGAGCTGTCATTTTTCTATATTTAGGGATACTCATGTTTATCTACATCATTCTTATATATTCTTTGATGGTTTTCAAACACCCAAATAGTGGCCAGTCATCCAAGTATACCTGCAATGTTTTATGGATGAAATATTTAAATATCTTCATAATATTTCTAGAGAAACAAGTTGGTGTTTTTACTAGTCCAATGAAAAAGCCCCCCATTCTATTGCAAAGGTAGTTAGGGATTGGTTTTTCTTTCCTATGGATACTTGATTGTATCCCAAGTAACCATATAGTAAATAGTAAACATCATTTCTTGTAACTACTTCTATGACTTCTTCACAAAAGGAAATTGGAAAGGGGTCTTTAATTGTTACAATGTTCAATATTCTAAACTCTATATAGATTCATAGTTTCTCATTTTTCTTATTGACTACCTGTTGTTAGGGAAAGTGTTCCTAGGCTGGGGTTGAGGCCACCAATGTACTAGGGGTATAAAGACTGATATACAAAGTTCTGTAAGTATAAATTAAACAAGGATTCAAGGGTTAGAAGGGTTCATTATACCTTAAAAACTAAAGGTCGATCCAATCTTTATCTTTATCCCTCCTCTTTCTCTCCAATCCTAAACACCTACAAAAAAACTTCAAACCTTCCTCAAACCAATTTGACCACATGTAAAGAGATAATATTCAATACAGTCTTAAACCCTAATCTCATTAACATCAACATATGATCATAAACTGAATCACAACATCCATCAGACAATGATTTAGAAAGGGAAGAGCATCAAATATTTATTAATCAATGGAAGAGGTACAAGATATACCTTCTCCTCATGCAAGGCACCTCATGAAACCTTTGATTTGGATCTGTTTCTTCTCTTCTCCAAGAATCCAAGCCTCCAAGATCTGCAACAAAGGGAGATAACAACTAGGGAAAAGGTAGGGGGAATGAGAGTCCCAATTTTTCCAGCATAACAATGCCAAAGGATAAGTCGCCTTTCATAGACCCCTCTCCCTCTCTTATATGGTTATCTAAAGAGTTAGGATTGAAAATGGATCAGTTACAGCCGAAGGAGAAGTTACAAAACTACCCACCCAAACTTCAATATTTTTTACTTTTTGACATTTTTTACCACTTTAGGGTATACACGCGGGTTTCCTTCTACAAAGTCATGAGGGAAATGCAAGTTTCCTTCTACAAAATAATGAATGGGTTACAAAATCCATTTTTAGGGTATTTCAAAGAATTTTTAGGAGTTGGTGTCTTCTAAAAAGTTGTTCCTTGGTCTGATACCTTTCCAATGGTCTAGAAAAGAGGTTTAATGGAGTTACAAAACTCTATAGATGGCCCTTCCATCCACATGTGTCCTTTGGGTGACTAAAAGGAGTTTTCATGAAGTGTCTTCATGAAATTGTCGTCATGCTACGAAACATGTAAAAAATCATCACGGATAGAGAAGTTCCATTCTGGGCTATAACATATACCCCCTAATGTATGAGGTTAGAGACACATTAGAGAGTAAGACGATAGCCTAAATATATTATAAAAAAAGGAAAACATTTGAGATGAGAAGTCGAATATGCTGGATAATCCAAGATTGTATGCTCGAATGGAGGTACCTGAAAGATATATAAATGTCTGAAAAAACTGCTATCTATGACATACATGTCCATATACAAATGGGCGCACAATATAAAATCATGGCCAATATACATGTCCAATATACATGGACATGCATATAAATGATGTAACTGTCATGGCCGCACAATATGAAAAAAGGCGCCATATAAAATCTAGAGGAGTCATGGCCACAAATGAACAACGTGGATCCATGCTCAATAATTGATCATAGCCACAAGAATACAAGGTGTATCTATGTAGCAGTAATGTCATATCAGGTGTGACAAGGTCTTGCGTAACTCCGGAAATAGAAAAAGATGATGATGCTAATGTTGACCCAAGGTATTCAATCCAAAGTGCCCAAAGGTATGAATCTTCACCATGTGAATTAAGGATTTGATTTCGAACATGGAGGAAATCATTTGATTACTGTTCATTGATGAGAAACATTAACAAACGCAAGGGAAACCAATACTAATGAAAATGTTCCCCAAGGTACCTAGTACATTCTAACA
Source organism: Pseudotsuga menziesii (assembly GCA_001517045.1). Classification (NCBI taxonomy): domain Eukaryota; kingdom Viridiplantae; phylum Streptophyta; class Pinopsida; order Pinales; family Pinaceae; genus Pseudotsuga; species Pseudotsuga menziesii. Next base: position 450,851 of record LPNX010978418.1, on the reverse strand, counting down.
AGTGTGAATAAATGGTCTTGAAGTTGAACACATGAAGAATCCATTGAGTACGGAACATTAAGGTATTCCCACTAACCAATAGCGAGGGAAATTTCCATTGATGACTACAACCCCCAAGGTACTATCATAAACTCTAAATCTCATTCTCATGGAAGGATATCTTGAATTCAATAGGAAGAGATCCATTGGAAAGAAGGAATTAAGGCATCCTCCATCATCCAACATGAGCTAAGTCAAAAACTGATTTGATTTGGAACCGGGACGGAATTTTTCAACAAGGACTACTGAAGACTTGATGTAATGAATTGATACCATGGATTGGCCAACATAAAAGGTCAAGGAAACTGTAGAATTGTCGAGAAGGGCTTTATCCTTAAACGGTGAGAACAACACAATAGTGACTTAGGTAGATTTTTTACACAAAGGGACCAACAATACAAATATGCAATGTAGGAGACATTGATAGATTCTCCATATAATTGTAAAAGTAACCAACTAGAGGAGTAAAAACTCTGATATCAGGCTTAATCCTAAGGCCAAAAACTAGAACCCAATTGTTGATAGACTCAAAACTAGTGCTTTATTAAAGGAGAAAAGACTTACCGCCATGGTATAAAAGACATATGAATTAACTTCCCTTTCCTTCTTTCTTGTAAAGGTTTAACCAGTCCAAGAAAGAAAACTTGAGACCTTCTTCATTGTTGACAAGCTCAAAGAAGAGATACAAGAATGCTTAGTAAATAATTAATCCGTGGATTTTACAAGCCTGAATTAGTGGATGCTCGACATATTTTTCACAATTTGAGATTCCGAAAATGCCAAAGAAGAATCTAGGGGGGCGTTTTTTCGTAAGGTTAGTCTCCAAGGTCTGAAAAAGTATAAAACAATCCAAAGGAGAGAGTCTCTTAGCTCAGGATAACTAAGGTATTCCTTTTTTCATAGCTAGTCGGCAAGGCCCGAAAAAGGTTAAATTATCACCGTACTAACGCTACTTCAAAAAACAAGAAGACTGCTTTAGTTTTAACGAGTGTGAAGGAAAGCAAGATCACTCAATTATTTTTTCATAAAGTTTTAGTGAGCATGACAATGGCATAAAGAATGATCGAAATATTTTTCATACTTTAAACCAGAGCATGAAAAAGAAAAAGTAAGCTCAAACAAGTTCTTTTTCATAAATTTAGTCTTCCAAGCCCGAAAAGGAGATAAACCTATACCTGGAAATACTCTTCTATCCATAGTTGAATAGAGTATTCATTTTTTGTAATTATACACATGGTCCATAAAAGGGTTAAACTTATACCAATGTGGATGATATTTCATTTACTTTTAGCAAGTCCGAAAGAACAAGTAACTCAACAATCTAGTCATATTTAGGAAGTTAGACCATGTATTAAAGGTAACTCCATATACCTTTCCCGTAAAGTTTTAACGAGGCCAGAAAAGTCAACTCGTGGCCTTCTTACTATTTTTAATGAGCTCAAAGGAAAGCAAGAAGAATGATCTAAATGCAAGGAGACAAGTGTCAGAGGTATGCAGAACTAGTTCCAAGCACAAGGAACAAACCTAAGTATATTGCAAAAAACATGAGCAATATAAGAACACTCAGGGAGCGTCTCCTCCAGGTAAAAGGTGTCAAGTTGCAACAAAATAATGATACAAGGCTAAGTGATGATGAGAGTAGAGATGAGGAATTATACAACAAGCTAAAAGCATGGAAGCCGACATCAGGCTCATAAGCGCAGGAAGGGTGTAGGAAAATGCAATTATAACATTAACAAAAAGGCGAGGCCAGTAAACAGTTGTGAATCCGACTAAGAATCATGTCTCCAAGAAACAATAGTATAAATATCATATTCAAAAGAAAAGGTATGATACATGTCACTTTGGTAGAAACAGTTGCAACTTTGCTATCTTCCACAAAAGGCATAGTCAAGGAAGAAACGACCGAAGAATACTTTATGGTGACAAGGCCTGAGGATTTCTAATCTATAAGATCAACCTTAAGAGGAAAGCTAAATTTGACATAGGTAACATATTCTACAGGGAAAGATCCAACATTATGGGAGTCGAAAATTTTACAATAAGAGTCAAACTCATCAAGATCACCGATTTGCTGCTCAACAGGAAAGTACAAAAACTCAACAGTGTCAAAGCTTGAGGATCGATCATCGGAAAGGATAAAATCAATAAGTAAGTTAGGGTTGGATTTAATCACAACTGATTCAACATCCATAAGAAGATAATACTATATCATGGACTCTAGGAAATCTTCATATGAAGGAAGGAGACCATCCCATATAGGACACATGTCTAAATATTCAGTTGGATCAATAGGGTGGAGAGCATGATCCAAAGTCCCCATTGGATAGATCACCTAGTCAACTGTTGGGACCAAGTCTTGAGAAGGTAAGCATGAATCCATAGGCTTATTCTCAATAGAAATTGGATACAAGGGATATGAGGCCACATAATTAACCTGTAGCAGGGCAGTGTCTATCGAAACACTGGGAATTAATAAAGGATGGACTTGGTCTATAGTCAAGTAAGGACAGGGATCAAAAAATTCCATCTGATCGATAGTGACAATGCTTTCGTTATGAGAAAATTACATCACATGAAAGAGCATAGAAACCACATCTTTCATGGCATAAAAATAATCAGGAACGAGGAGCATATTGAAGTCCAAGGGGTCCTCTATCACCATAAAATAAACTAAGAATATCTTCCCATCCAAAGTAATCAATTTTCAACTCCCAAAGTTTGAGTATTTCTTCTATCAAAAGCCAGCAACCGATTATCATTCGACATGAGGCTAGGAGATCCCATGCCTCTCCAAGAATGCGCGAATAAAATACTAACAGAGGCTCCTTCGTCTACAACACAATGAGAAATTGTGTAGTGTTCAACTTGGAATTTTATTTGTAAAGGCGCAGCCAAAGGAAGGGGTGGCTCATCTAGGCTATCCCAATCAAAGGAAGTGATATGAAGACTTGGTGGGGGTTCATTCAAAACAAATTTAGTGCCCCCTTGTCTAGAAGGTTCTGAATTGGCAGTGAAGAAAACATGACTAGTAGACAACTCACTCTCCAAAGGAAGAGTGGGATTGATCGAATATTGCATCAATTCAACCACTTGATGAAGGTACCGAAGAAAGAATGGGATTTACCAAAGATTCAACTGGGTCAATCACTTGATGAAGGTCATTCTTTGAAGGAATAATGGGATTGACCAAATATTGCATTGGTTCAACCACTTGATGAAGGTCACTCTCTGAAGGAAGAGTAGGATTAGCCAAATATTCCATTGATTCAACCACTTGATGAAGGTCACTCTCTTAAGGAAGAGTGGGATTGACCAAATATCACTTTAGTTCAATCACTTCATCAACCGAAGGTTGAATAGGTTGTTGATAAATCTCAGGTTGTTCAAAAGCAGGATATCCTTGAGACTCAGACCAGAGTCTTCGTACCTCTGCAATAACAGAGAACTAATGAGTGAGATGATTTACCCACAAAGCTTACAATGGAACTTAGGATTTCATTTTGAACTGTTGGTTTTCTCAATACTGTCACCATGACTTGCATTGGTTGACTGTTTTCCCCCAGCATGACCTGCAAAGGTTGTGTGTTTTCCTCCAGTATGACATGCATAGGCTGGGTGAATGCCCCCAGTATGAATTCCAAAGGCTGCGAGGTTAAGGTCAACATGAATTGCATAGCTTGAATGTGTACCCCCAGCATGAATCCCAGAGGATGGGTGGTTAAGGTCAACATGACTTGTAGAGACTAGGTGTGTTTCCCCAGCATGACTTCCAAAGGCCAGGTGGTTAGGTCCAATATGACTTGCAGAGGTTGAGTGTGTTCCCCCAGTGTAACTTCTAGAGGCTAGGTGACTGGATCCAACATGACTTGCAGAGGCTTGTTTTTATTCCCTAGCATGACTTCCAGAGGTTGGGCGGTTAGGATTAACATGACTTGGAGAGGTTGAGTAAGTTCCCCCAACATGACTTCTAGAGGCTAGCCCGCTTGGGTCCAACATGACCTTCAGAGGTTGGATGGGTGCCCCGAGCATGACTTCGAGAGGTTGGGTGACTTCCCCCTTACTTTTGTGTATTTTTCATATTCTTCCTCCTTCTATTCCTTTTAGACTAAAGGTTACTAGTATCACAACTTTCACCGCATGAGGTAGAAGGAGGAGGAGAGGTTTCTACAAGTGAAGGGGAGACATTGTTTTGATGCCCTTGATATAAGGTTCTTACTTGAGAAGAATCAGGAGCATTCAAGACGGCCGAAGTGGAAAACAACCAAACTGGTAGCCTAAGAGTGAATCGAGGTAGATTCAAAGTGGTCATCAAAGGAACACCAAAAGTACCAATAAAATAAAAAGAAAAAGAAGCCCCTTGCATGGAGGTCTCCTGTTGCTGTTCATACTGGTACTAGCCATAGTTTTTTACTCAACAAGAAATCAAAGTCTGAGGTCAACTAGAAACCAACAACAAAGAGAGCACATTGTTAGTTTATTGGTCAATACTGAGAGGGGGGGGGGGGCTGAATCAGTATTGTTATATTTTTACTATTTTAACCACTTTTAAATCTATCATTAGAAACACATAACAAAAATAATACACAGCACACAATTTTAATGTGGAATCCCAATAGGGTAAACCACCAATACGTCCTATTACTACAAATTTTTTATTTACAAATAGTTTTTCCTGCTGCTACAGACAAGGATGGTATTACACCCAGTTTACCAATACCAATTATAAGGAGGCTACAACCCCCCTATTTTATTAGCTACAATTGAAAGGATTCTATGACACCCTATTTACCAATCCCAATTGGAAGGAGGCTACAACCCCCTGGTTTATCAACTACAATTGAAAGGATGACACAACACCCTATTTACCAATTCCAATTGGAAGGATGCTACGACCCCCTATTTTATCAGCTATAACTAAAAGGATGCTACAACACCCTATTTACCAATGTCAAATGGAAGGAGGCTACGACCCCTTAGTTTATCAACTACAACTGAAAGGAGGACACAACCCCCTGCAAGTATGGTTCCTTCCCTGGCATCGCCCTACCACCCTAATATGTTTCTCACGATTTCTCTCCCATTGGATTCTGTCACACCCACTGGTCTCTGATTCTGATAATGAAATTCGAACTGTAGAGACATCTTTCTTCTTACTCAGGCCGCTGCCTAAATACTTCTCACAATTTAAGCTTCTTTCAACAATTGCATCTCTTAAAACTGAGCAAACATACCTTTCACTATTGCACCCTTTCATATCTAAATACCACACCTTTTAGAATGTCCTTTCACGTTCTTCCATTGATCCTGCACCTCAGAGATCGTTTCCGCATCTTGGAAACCATTTCTGCACCTCTGTCCAACATTTGCAGGTGCTTCCGCACTATCAAGCTTCTTTCTATGGGATCAACTTCCTGATCCAATCAAATTCGTTGATCCTATCTCTAACTCAATCTGGATCGTTGATCTAACCATCAATTTCCACCTCAAAATCACATTTCCACACCAAGATTTCCTCATCAACGATTTCCCACCGTTGATCTTCGTAGGGATTTTTCCTGACCATCGATCTCCATGTAGAAATATTGGATCAATGCTATGATAAATGATGATAAGAAGAAGAACGGGAAATAGATATTTCTACTAAGAATTCTCAAAAGCATACATAGGAAAAATAGAGAGAAGAAAAGAGATTGAATCACATGAAAGAAGAGATGAATATTGGTGTGTATCCTTCCATTGAATAATGATGAATAATAGTGTACATAAATAGTACATCCCTCATAGGAAAATCAAGTTGCATGGAGACAACTGATAAAGCTCAAAAAGGCTGACTTACCAAAATATAGCAAACCCCCATAGGTGGCTAAATCACTTCGCAAATCTATCAAGGACCTCACGAATTGGAAAAAGTATGAGTGAGTTTTCAAGGAGATGGAAAAAACATGGTAGCATTGAAATGGAGGAAAAGTCATGAAGAATGAGGAAAGAGGTAAAACTACATGGGGGAAATCCTCCCTCAATATAGGACAAGGAACAAAATTTTGAAATATGTCTTCAACGTATCTTCGTCTTCACTTTAATGATATGAATGAACTGCTTATAGATGAAGGACTTGCAAAAGAAATCATGAACTCCATGATCATGCGCTAGAGTGTAGAACCTGCAAGAATGAAGAGGAGAGACTCCTTGTATCTCATCAACTGATGAAGTAGGAGAATTATCTGAATACTTCTTTTTGCTTTCAAACTCTGATCTGAAAACATAATCTAAAATTGAAAAGGGATAGGTGCATACTCCTTTCCAAAGAGTACAAAAGTTAATACAATTTATTTCACACTCAATTCCCTGAATAGTTGCAAAATTGTGATGTGAATCACATGTCAATATTCCAATATGGTGTAGCACCTTTCCAGATCTGATATGAGGCTGATAAAACTATGATATGATTCATTGGCATATGGAACAGCAAAGACAAAGGATTCATTGGCTTCGTGAGGATATAGGGATAGACTAGGAAAACTATGAGCAACTGGGGAAAACTGATAGGTGTAAAAATCTGAATGATGGATGGGTGTAAGATCTGAACTATAAGTGTTTAGAATAGATTCAAACATATTTAATATCAGTCCAAATATGACTAAGGTCATGGATACCCAGCCACTGGAAGATAGGAAATACATCAAAACATATAAGGTAAATATCACTACATAAGAGACCAATGAGGAATCAACTGGTGAACTTGGGATTTGTATAGTATTAGGATTATTTAGAGGTATGGTATATGGTATGGATGGTGGTATGATATGTTTATCAACCTGAAAATATTCTTCTAGATCAGAATCCAAAGGATCACATATAAGCATATCAATAGACTGATGGGAATACACTGGTAATGAATCCTTTGTATGAAAGGAGGAAAGAATGAGATATTCACAATCTTCAAGTAGGTTCTGAGTATTGATGCTAAGAAAAAATGAGGAGATGATGAAGCACATGAGATCAAGTAAGGTAAGTGGTATGACACAAATAAGGCTTGATTTGGCTAAGCAAACATCCTGGAAATCATTGGGTTCTGCGCCATCAATGAGAGAGGTATGCACAAGGTGTGAAGCCTTATAGCACATAGATATCATAATCTAAGATAGGAGATTTTGAGAATAATGAATGGTTGATAGTATCATCATCAATATCAATAGAAGCTCCATATGTCACTTCTTTTTCATCATTAGTATCACAAGAAAAAAATTCACCTTCGAGAGACACAAAAAAAGACTGCTCTTCAATATTTGCATCTTGATTGAAGGAGGAAGCATTCGAATCAAAGAGGGTAGCAGCAACATGAACTGTATGAGAAAATTCTTCATCATGATCAACTTAATCAGAGAATGTAGAGGCCAATAAATCTTGAGAGAGAGAACAAGAGGATATGTTGGGTTTGCTCCATGCTTCATCTTCTATTTCCTGCACACCAAAAGCTTTGTCCAAATTCTTCCAAAGCTCAAATGGATACTCAGTAGAATCAATGAGATGATGTATATTTGGAGGCATTCCCAAACACATAATTCCATAATCTCTATCACAATTATTTATCCAATCAATCTTCTCTTCATAAGACTCAGGTTTCCTCAATGCACCATGGAGACATCAAAGAGACATTGCCTCTTCAAGTATGCGCTCATATTTGGCTTCCAATCAGCATAGTTGAAAGGAGATAGTAGAGTAACTTTTGAATCCATATAGAAGCTGTTGATATGCTCTAGGAGATACTCTCTGCAACCTACAAAAAAAAAACTTGGAGAAAATCTTGTAAGCTAGACAAGCTCTTCTTTAGAGAAGGATAGGGAATTGGATGCGCTCCTCAACTCTATAGAACTTGATCAACCTTGTTGCTCTGATACCATGTAGGAGATGGCAAGGTTTTTCTCCCTATAGCTCTGATACCATGTAGAAATAATATATCAATTCTATGAGGAATGATTCTAAGAAGAAGCATAGGATATAGATCTTGCTACTAAGAATTCTCACAAGCATACACAAGAAAAATAGAGAGAAGAAAAGAGACTGAATCACATGAATGAAGATATGAATATTGGTGCATATCCTTCCATTGAATAATAATGAATAATAGTGTACATAAATAGTACATCCCTCATAGGAAAATCGAGTTGTATGGAGACAACTAATAAAGCTCAAAAAGGCTAACTTACCAAAATATAGCAAACTCCCATACGTGGCTAAAGCACTTCCCAAATCTATCAAGGACCTCACAAATTGGAAAAATCATGAGTGAGTTTTCAAGGAGATGGAAAAAAATTCCAATCCTAGAAAATGTAGGAAAAGTCATGAAGGATGGGTTGGCAACAAAAAGACCCAGTTTCCTAGTTTGACTAGCTTTACCTTATCCACAAAAAAGCAGGAAAAGCATAATAAAGCAGAATTTGTTGTAAAGTGTTGTATACTAATTCTGGATGGTCAAAAGGTGGTCAATATCAACCCAAAATTAGAAATAAAGCATTCCTAGGATATAGATTGCATGTATTTACTTTAAGGTGCAAGTGGATGCCAACTAATTAAGCTAGTGGGTGAATAATTAATCAAATAATGATTAATTATTTTATCCTAAGTTATGAGTGGGTTTAATATATTCCAACACTCCAAATTGTGGGATACGGGATGTGGGATGTCGACTCTCTGCTTTTTCCTTTCTGCAAACTCCTTTTTGCAAGCTTCTTTCCGTAATTTTCCTTTCGCATCGTCGATATGTTTTAGCATAACTAACTTCAGTTGTTTGATCTCTCAAGATTGTGGGATGCGGAATCACATTTTCCTATTTTGGACTTCAGCAATTTTCTTTCGCAACTTTGTTTCTACATTGCGGATTACAGGATACGGGATGCAAAATCACACTTTTGTATTTTGGACTTCCACAACTTTGTTTCTGCATTTTCCTGGACCGTTTATTTCCTTGCGGAATTACCACTGACCGTCTATATTGATCTTTTGCAGAACTTTGGATTTTGCACCTAACTTTCAGATTTAATCCTTAACCTTCGGATCTAGTGCGAGATCAATGCCCACCATCCGATCTTGATATTTTTCGGAATCTTTAGCCTTCCCACCTAACTTATGTAAACTTGATCTTCACCATCAGATCTACTGCGGGTCGCTCCCTTCTCATCCATTCTAGAACTAATGTGGATTTGCATTATGTATTTGCAGATTACACAAAAAATGATCCTCATTTATCGGATCTTATGCCGATAACTATGCCACCTCATCATCGTGCCATCTTGTCTTTACTTTGACTTGTGTTGTGTTAACTCTACCATGGTATCTTTTGCTTATCCTTTTTAATTCATAAGTAACTTTTCCATCACTACCTTAGTCTTTCATCATCATTAGGACACCATCATATTCCATGTCATCATATGTGTCATGCCACATCCTCGACTATGCCATGCCATGTCATCACTACCTTATTCTTTCACTAAGTTTGTCCCACCATCATATCCATTGGTTATTCCTTTTTCATTCATGAACACCTTTGACATCAATGACAACTATATACTCAAATTTTCCAACAAACACCACTAGAAAAAAATCCCAAGTATCAAAACTAGGAAAACAAAGGTACCTTCCAAAGGAAAGTCTGGGATGATAAGGGCCCAGAACTAACAAATGAAGGGTGAAGAATAGTTACTTGGGGTCCACAATACACCAACTTGGGTCCAAGCACTTGAATCACAAAAATGTTTTCCCAAATTGTATGTAGGGGATTTCTTCCTGATTCGAGTCTAGGTATAGTGGAAATAGCCTTCCACCATAACCTGTGTAGAGTCCTAGAAGTCAAGATACTAAGGCTACCAAAACCACAAAGAAAGTATGGCAGAACAGTTATTATTCCAGCCAATGTGCATGGGCAGGGTAGTTAATCTTGAAACTCAAATAGTAACAGGTACCACATGGGGCCAAAAGGAGGCACTGAGTAAGTCCCTATACATGAAACAACTCCAGTGTATGCTCAATCGAGTATAGGAGGGGTATCTCCACCACTCAGTATCACCTAACCTAGTGCTTGACTCCTATGTTAGAGGATATTTTTGGTGTATTTATTTATGAGATTGGATTTCCTGAACAAAAGGTCACTATGTTTGAGTTTAAAATTTTGGGCAGTTAAAGATAACCTAACTCAAACACTATCCTAGACTAGTATGTGTCATCCCTAGAAAGAAAATGTTACTAATATATTTTAAATATTAACATTATTTTCAAGGGTTGTTGGTTACTCAAAGGTAGCGGTAATGAAACTAATGATGTTTTGACTTGAAAGCAGAAACAAAATGACTAATGCGAAAGAGATTCAAAATGAAAACTTATGCTTCTCCTTTTATTTTCTAAAACTAAAAATGGAGGTCACAAAAGAAGATTTATTTTTGTATTTTCAAAAGACAGAGTTATGCAATGCACCTAAAACTAAACCCTAGCCTAAATGCATATAAAGAAAATACTTGTTCTTTTTTAATTTTCTTTATAAATGACAAAGAAAAATCAATCTACAAACTAATGCATGCAAATAATGTAAAAAAAGAAAAAAGACTTCTACTCTATAATATAAGACCTCTCTTGGGAGGGATACTTGCATAAGGGGAAAATCCAACCATTTTGACATGAAGAGCTTAAAAAACAAGACTGATATAAACAGAGATGAGAAAGCTCCTAGGTTCAATCCATACTTGCTAATAGAGGATTATCAACACCTTGCACAACAAGGTCATGCCAAGGAAGGAGGTGGGGAGAAGAGCCAGAAAAAATAACAAGAGATTCAGAAAGAGGTCACAAACTAAGTGAAGAATACATTCAAAGGAGGACACCAATTCCCAGTGGTCTTACACAGGTAGAGGACCTAGGAGGACTCAACAAACAGCACCAGGATACCCAAACAAGCCTAAAAAGGTGAAAAAACTACTGAAACAGGGCACATGTGAGTTTCTTAAGGAAAAGGAATGTGTGACATGTAGGTACACCAAAGGAAAGTTGCATGTACATCAGGGACATGCTACTATGCAGTGTAACAACCATGTGTGGGTGGTGGATGGCCCAAAAAGGTAAAAAAACAACCTTAAAACAGAAAGGAAGGTGTTCATAAAGACTTAAGAGTGACTCTTAACCTATAGGAAGGAATTAGGACCTCAATTACACTAAAAAAACAAGACAAGGAGACCCAAAATAAAAAAAGTGTTCCCTAGCATAGTCACCAGTTCTGTTGTTAGGGAAAGTGTTCCTATGGCTAGGGTTGAGGCCACCAACGTACTAGGGGTATAATGACTGATATGCAAAGTTTTGCAAGTATAAATTAAACAATGTTTCAAGGGTTATAAGGGTTCATAACTTACAAACTGAAGGATGATCCAAGCTTTCTCTTTAGCCCTCCTCTTGCTCTCCAATCCAAGAGACCTGCAAAACAAACTTCAAACCTTCCTCAAACCAATTTCACCACATGTAAAGAGATAATATTCAATACAATATGAAACCCTAATCTCATTAACATCAAAATATGATCATAAAATGAAACAAAACATCCATCAGACAATGATTTGGAAATGGAAGAGAATCGCATATTTATTAATCAATGGAAGAAGTACATTATATACCTTCTCCTCATGCACGACACCTCCTGAAACCTTCTATATGGATCTCCTGCTTCTCTTCTCCAAGAATCTCATCCTCGAAGCTCTATAACAAAGGGAGATAATAGCTAGGGAAAAGGTAGGGGGGATGAGAGCCCCAATTTCACCAGCATAGCAATGCCAAAGGATAATTCCCATTTCATGGACCACTCTCCCTCTCTTATATAGTTATCTGAAGAGTTAGGATAAAAAAATGGATCGGTTACAACCGAAGGAGCAGTTCCAAAACTACCCACCCAAACTTCTAGAATTTTCCACTTTTTGACATTTTTTGACCTCTTCAAGGTATACACATGGGGTTCCTTCTATAAAGTCACTATGGAAAAACAATTTTCCTTTTAGAAAGTCGCAAGGGAAACACATGTTTCCTTCTACAAACTTATGAATGGGTCAAAAAATCCATTTTTGGGTATTTTCAAGCATTTTTAGGAGTTGGTGTCTTCTAGAAAGTTGTTCCTTTGTCCAATACCTTTCCACTAGTATAGAAAAGAGGTTAAATGGAGTTACATAACTGTATATATACCCCTTCCATACATAAGTTTCCTTTGGGTGACTAACATGAGTTTTCATGAACTGTCTTCATGAATTTGTCGCCATGCGATGAAACATGTAAAAATCCATCACAGATAGAGAAGTGCCATTTTGGGATATAATACTACCACAATCAGTGAAATTTACTCACTTTCCTTTATTTCATAGATAATTCCAAATTTAATTAGTCTATTCAAATCCTCTTGAAATTTTTCCATATATCAAGGATTCATTTTGTATGGCCATAGTCTAACTCATTTACATCAAGCTATAGCTCTATCTTGAATTCTTTGAATTACCTAGGTATCCCTTTCAGATCATGGTAGTTGTATGAAATTTATTAAATAATGTGATCGCCTTTGTGTTATCCTATCATCCCAACAATTTCATATTACAAAGTATCTGGGTTCTTTCCCTTGTTTTTCTATGTCTACATTCGAGGTATTATTTGTTACCTGCATCTTCTATGGAACTACTAGTGTTGTATTTATTATTCTTGATTCAAACTACTCCTAGAATATATTTCTCGGAATATGTTGTTCTTGTTTGTTTATGGATATTTTAAACACTACACTTTTGTTTTGTTGCAAGTTTTACTCTTTCCAAAATTGATCTTTTTTTATCAAAATTTATTGTAGGATTGGATTTTCATCGATAGTTCCTTTGTCTAAATATTCTTATGAATTTTTCCATAACATGTTTTAATTTTTCATTTATATTTTTTTTGTTGTTAATCACACTTATATTAAAATGCATCTATGTGTCTTATTAAAATGTGGATGGATATATCATCATAATTTACACCATTGTACATCTATTTTTTCTTGATATGGAGTAGACTTCATAATATGTGATATAACTACCTTGTAGTAGCAATTGTAGTTATCCCCGTAATTTTCTCAATCAACATATAAATGGATTTGACAAAATATCATGGTTATAAGACTCACTATCTAAGTCTAACTCGACAAGTAATAAGGTTAGATAAAACATTAAAGGAAATGCAAATGTTTAAAAAATAAGACAAATGAGAGAAAACAAGACAAGAATTAAATAAAATAGAAAATAAAAATAGGATAGAGGTTCATGAGAACTGAAAGTTTGGACATTGGCCTTCCCATTACCTATAATATTTCCTTTTTTTTGGTAATTTCACTCTCAAAGGGAATTTTCTTATTTGTTGTCCAAGAGAGGAAGATGCATATTGAATATGAAAGCTACTTTGTAATCAGATATTGCCAAATAAATAACTGAGCAACCATTGAATGTTGGTTTTTTGTTTGGTTTTCCAAGTGTGATGGATTTCCTCTATATACGTTGTTGAAAATGTTATATGTAATGTTTTTTTTTCAAGAAGAAAAAATATATAACTTGGTATTCAATTGAATCAAAGTTAAAATTTCACAATACATAAAATATCCATTGGCAGAGTTTCAGCAGTAAGTTGCTACTAAAAAAAATATTGTAGTCTAGAGTACAATTAGAACATAAGTTGAAAAGTTGTTAACCAAAATACATGAGAATAAAAAATGATAACTCTACAGTTACCAAAAATTTGCACAGTCCTTTTTGCAGTTATACAAAACACATTTCATAAACTTAAATACCTCTAATAATTCTTAAAAATTCCCTCACTAGTCTTCAAAAAATACTCAAATTATTCATAAAAGAGAGATCCCCCATCTACTCTTAATGCTTTCTTTGAGAGATGATATGCTAACTTGTTGAAATTCTTGTAAATGTGTGTGAAGGAAACGTAGAAAAATTTGGAAATAAGGCACTTGGTCCTCTAGCACCATTGATCCAACACTTCCACCTAAATGGATCCTTTGATATTTTTCTAATACACTATATGTTTTGATTCTTAAAAGATATGGATAGATGTAAATTGTCGAGAAAGAGAAAAATGAATCAGGCCCCATAGGGCCAAGATATATACCCATGTATTAGTACCATTTTTTACACCCATCAAAAGGAGGAATTGTTTTTGCTCTGAATTTCTCAACCCCATACCACATCCATAGTGGTTGTTTGTAACAACCCCATCAAAAACACCACATATGCCATCAAGAAGGTAAACTAGTTCAACCATCGCCTCTGGTGACTTTGTAACCTGAGGCTTATGATATTCCTTATAAAGTCCCAGGATTTTGATACTATTTCTCTGAGCATGAGCCTAAATGTCTTCAAAAACGCAAAGATTCTTGCCTTTCCATATACCCCAACATATGAAAGAGGGGAGATCCTTGTGATGGGGTTGTTTTTTAAATCATATTTTAATTTATATCAAAGGATGACTCCTTCCATCCATAAAAAATGTGAATAGCTAAACGAAATTCAAACCAGACATCTTTGGTGAAAGTGCATTCAACAAACATGTGATCAATAATCTCATCTCTATTTCTGCATATATTACATAATTTTTGACTAATAAAACCTCTAGAAATAATATTTTCCCATGTTAAAATCCTATTTTTAAGCACATCCAGATAAAACATTTGATTTTTACTGGAAAGTTCCCCTTCCAAAGCTTCCTAAACCACCTTTTCCCTTTAGAAACAACATCAGTTGAAGAGATTGTCTCATATGAAGATTTTGCATTTATCTACCCATCAAATTTATTCTTTTCCTAAACTAAAGTAATATCATACCATTCAGAGAATCTTATTCCCAGGTGATTTATCCCTAAGTAAAATAGGATCCATTCCTTTGCAAGGGATCCTGATAAGGAAATATCACCTACAGTAAACTAGTAATAAGAGTAGGCAATCATCATATATATAACATGCGATAATATGTGATAACCATTAGCAAATAAATGGTTGATGAGAGGTTGTTATAAACAATAAAATGCAATGCCAACAACCATCAAGTCCACTCCCAAGTGGATGAAAATTCCATTCCCCACCCTTCGTGACAATCAGGATCCCATCCAATGGTATACCTTCATAAATCCTCTCCAAAATTTTGATGATTACGAAACAACCTTCATGGAGTGTCTAATCTAGTGGATTAAGGGGAGCTTTTAAAGTTATTTAGCATGAATAATATAAAAAAGCACCCCCTCCCTAGTCTCCCCCTTTAGACTATGGGTAATTCCTATCTCCTATCAATGAACCAAAAGCATCCCAACAGATCAATGAACCGAAAGCTAACTTCCCATATCCCATATCCCAACATTATATCCCATATCCAGTATCCCAAGCCACCAGAGGCTCCAGTTCCAGACATGAAGCCAGAGGCTCCAGTCATGCCACACCGCACTTAGGATACAGCCGCTGGAGGCTCAGTCATTCAGCTTACACATTAACATATTGGCACTTCATTTCTTACCTATGTTGCCGAACTCCTTCATGTCTTACCTTCCATTCATTCAGCTCCTTCAAGTCATGAGGTTGACCTTACCGAACTGATTCGAACTGATCCTTCTTTTCTTCCTACCCTTCCAAAGGGAACCCACTCCTTCATGAGGTTGAGCTTACCAAACTGAACCCATCGTATCCGCCCTTGCTCCCTATTACCCTCCATTCCTTCTTTTCCTGAACTAACTAAACCCGCTCCTTCATGTCCTACATTCAAGTCATGAGGTTGAGCTTACTGAACTGATTCGAACCTGGCCTTCTTGTCTTCCTGCCCTTCCGATGCTTCTCCGAACTCCTTTTGATGCTCTTTTGAACCCTTCCTGAACCTATTCGGATTCCTCTTTGAACCTAGACATTGCTCAGTGCCTTCCCTTGCCCCGACCCTTCCCCCGACCCTAGCACTGTTGTGATGGCTAGGAGTCCCTTTCCATTAACCTTGACTAAAAATGCTTCTCCATGGGATCTTTAGACTCAAGGCCTCACTGATCCATTAGAGGTTCTTTATACCCCACCCCCCCAAGGACTTTGGCATAGAGATATTTCCCCAACTATCCAAATGAAATTTTGACTTATTTGAATTCTCATCCGAAAGAAAATTCATCATGTTCTTTCTCAAAATATGAAGGATAGATATAGGAATGTTTTCTAGGGAGATCCAATAAATGGGGATTCTCTCTGACCTATCTTTCACAAGAGTAAGCCTTCCACCCAAGGAAAACCATTTGTAAGCCCAACGGTCAATTATCTTCTCCATTTTCTTGAGAAGCCAAAACCATTCATCCTTAACATAATGGTTGGGTTTGAGAAAATAACCCAAGGATTTGAAACCATCAAGGAGACACCCCCATTTGAAGAGAAACAAAATATTGATATATATTAGAATGTTAGCATCTACAACATGTTAAAATAAAATAAATTTGAAGGGACAAAATTCCATTCCTATAGAATCATAAAAGAGGATTATAAATCATTTCAAAATAACCATTTCCAAAAAAAAGAAAATCATCAACAAAAATCAAGTGTGTTAGATGATGTATTGAAGTTACTTCGACCCCAGTTAGTCTCTTCTCCTACTTATCTTTCAAAATAAGTCTTTTGAGTCCTTTCACCACCGGTACAAATAGAAGAGGTATTAGAGGGAAACCCTAACTAAGGCACCTAAAGATTTTGAAGAAAGAAGAGGGGCAACCACTGACTAAAACTAAGAAAATGTGTTTGAGGTTACACAGGAAATAATCTAATGTGTCATTAGAAAAGGTAACCCAATTTGTATGAGGACCAATCTTAGGAATCCCCAATCAACTCAGTCATAGGATTTATTAATATATGTTTTAAGAACTAGAGAAACCAACTTCTTAGTCTTGATTCAATGTATGCATTCTTGAGAGGTCCCAATGTGATGCCAAGTAAGAGTAATAGGTATAGTCAACATGATTTTCCTGATCCAATTAGCAACTAAACAAATATGATATATCATACACGTTGTCCATCGGATCTCAAACACAACAAATTCCATTTAATAATGAAATTCCGCATCCATTCAAAATGTTAACAGACTAGCTTGTTAAATCAGCGAAATCCTTGTGGACCGTTGGATCCAAGTCCCCACCAAATCAACGGTGGACCTCAAAGTCGATAAAGCACATTTTATCAAAATTATGTATACAATAATTGTGTTAACCTCCCGTCACTTTCACCCAGAAGAATACTTTGACGTCGTCAATATTCTCCATGATTGATCTCCACCATTGATAAAAAATGTTTTATCCACGATCACTTCTGGTTCTCAATGCTTATCTCAGACGTTATTTCAGTCACAGTAATTGTTCTCAACTGTTGATCTGTCGATCTCAACCGTAGTTCTATCGAAGATGCACATTCATTTACTCTCTGTAATCTTCGTTGAATTAATCACTGAAAGGATCAATTCCCTTCTGCAACTCGAAGCTTACCATCTCTGATCTATGAAATTGGAGTTTGTCTATCAGGAAGGCTTGTACACATACACACAAATAATTCAACCCAATACTTCTGGAGATTGAAATGGAGGTATAAACACTCAATAACTTGCAGAGTAAACTATGTTCTTCATTCAATTGGACCTGAAGTCCAATTACACAAAGAATCTACGCTATTCACTCCTCACTCTCTCTGCTATCACATCCTATCTATTACAATCAATTATTCTTATAACACTCAAAAAACCTGTTAGATCCAAATAACTTGGATATAAACACCTAATAAAATAAATCATATTAATAAAGATCTATCCTTGAAGAATTCCTCACAGGGTTCAAGGAGAATAATGGAAGATTGCCACTTATTACAAATTAAAACTAATCCTATCCACTAACATCAAACTCAATCCTTCAAGAAGTAATTACATGGAGGGTTGACTCATCAACCAAAGAAATGTGAGTTGGATGCTCCTGCATCATACTCCTGGGGAAGAAAATAATTCTTCAGTAGATCTTCAGGGTGCACACTATATTTGGAAATTTCTTGCTCTGTCATCCAGGCTGCATATTTAGTAGGATGATTCTTCCATTTGACTAAGTACTGAAAGAAGGTTTTGTTCCTGGTCTTTCTTAGAATTCTTTTTTCAAGGATGGCTTCAATCCGAGGTTGTTCTTTTTGTGTAATTTGTCCTTTCCAATCTATAGCTGGATCATCTCCATCTGAAATTATCCCATATTTCTGGATACTGTTAAATTTGAGCATATAGATCTGTAGACAAACACACAACTCACAAAGAAGATCTCACAATTTACTCAGCCATTGAAGAATGAAACAGTGCAAAAGGCTTGCAGCTGTGAATGCTTTCATTAATCAAAAAAGTAATCCAGATAATAATTACAATGATGTAAAATGGCTTTAATAGCCACAAGCAATTCGAATCCACATGAGGAAGTTCGAATTGATGACTCTACTTGACTGTAGGTAACCAAGACTTGTCTAAATCATAACCGGAGTTCTAAAACACAACCAACTGTTACATTTAGTATTAAATAATGGTTAACTGACTGCGGTAGGTGAGAAAAGCACCCCACATTTGTGCAATTAATTAAACCATTATTTAACTGAATGTAGAGGGATAGAACTGAATGTAACTAACTCCTAACATGGCTTGACCAGTCATTAACTGAAGTGAACTGACCTTGGTTGGTTTCGACACTCCCAGTTGCTTCCTAAATTGTAGGGATTGATCTAGGAGACTCCTAAACTTATGCAATCAAGTGCAATAAGTGGTAGTGAGCCTCAATTAGTGTTCCCCACACTTTGGTAACTGAAACATGTGCCCCAATTAGGTCAAGTTTAACCAATGGTGCTAATGACTTTAAATAGACTGGATGGACTCCCAATTTAGACATGACTCCTGATTTAGACATATAACCAAATTTGGACAAGGGAGGATTAATAATCCTAACACCCCCCCTGAATGCTAAATTGGACAAACTGTGGGCCCTGGTAACTAAGACCATAGGTCACCCATTACATCAAGTAAAATAAAGTAACTACTCAAAAATAAGGTGCTTGGGGAAAAACCACATGGGAAAAAAAACCCCCCTTCTAATTAAGCAGGTAGAATCAGGATCAATCTGGTTCTTCTATGCACAGGTATCCTGGGGCCTGGCATGTGAACCTCTCCATCATATGTCTGGAGGAATATTCTTCTTTGGAAGAAGAATTATATGCTCAACTAAATCAGAAATATAGACAGCTGCCGAATGAAGATTGGACCCATGTAGAGCAACTGAAGTCAACTGAAAAGTGAGGAAAGGTTCTTGATAATTTAGAGAATGTGAAGAACACTCAAGAAACTGATATGTTGCAGCCATGAACAGCAAACCATGAGTGGTAAGAACAGCCCCAAGTGTTAGGAGCAGGTGTCTAGGCGTATGCAGAAAATCTTCCTCTTTACTAGTTCTGTGAGAAGATGAGCATGTGATCAATGGTAGAGAAGCACTGGGACTGTTGAGAGTGAATGCTGGAGATCCATAGTATGATATAGCTTCTGAAATAGATAATGAATCACATAATAAAATATCAGCAACCTCATATGAGGAAACTAACACCAAATCCCCATCAGCAGTTTTGAAGAGACAGTGCGGTACTTGATTTTTCACACCAGAATTGGTGAGAGCAGCTACAAGCATGACTGAATGCTTTTGAATTTTAAAATATGAACCAAATAATATCATATCAGAAGTTAAATGAGATCTAAACAGGTTCAAAACAGATCCAAAACTATGAAATGGAATCAAATCCCCAGCAGCAATTTTGTAGGAGACTAGCAGTACTTGTTTCTTCACACCGTTGATGAGAACAGCTACAAGTGGTACTGAAAGAATATGAATTTGATATATTAAACCAATAAATATCAGATCAAATCTAAATAAGATCATATCAGATCCAATAAGGTTAATATCATATTCAAATAAATGGTTAACCGAGCCGGTGGATGCACAGCTTTCTTCTTCTTCAAAATTCTGAATTTTGGTGCATGCAATCCTGCAAGAATTTGCTGGAAAAAATAGATCATGGGGAGTGAATGGATCACTCTGGTAATTTGATATTTCTTCCAAAATATCCAAGGTATCACATATTTGCACACCAGAAGCAACATTAGAGGGAGAAAAATCAAATTTCTCTTCACTTTCGGAAGCAATTACTAGTAAATTTTGCACAGAATTTAAAGGAAAATCACCGGTGGATGTTTGCATGGAAGTGCAGCAGAGTTTTTCTTCAATATCAGAGATTCGAATGTCTTCTTCTGTTTCAGCAATATGAGAATATGATATATCAGATATCTCATGAAATTCCGAAGCATCAGGAGAAGGAGTCACTGCATGGAGACTGTCTTCAATTCGAATTGACTGTGTAGAAGCTTCTACTTCTTATTCATCTTGAACAACTTCATCAGAGAGAGTGGAGGACAAGATTTTTGGATCAAGGATGCTCCATGTGCATCCAAAGGTTCTTTCCAATATTTCCCAGAGTTCCTGTGGATCTTTAATAGATCTACTGTGGTAGCGCATGCTAGGAGAAAGAGCCAGTTCCATTATTTCAAAAGCTTTATCCTTTGCTTTTAGCCAGTCATTGTCACTCTCAAAAGAATTTCTACCGAGTCCAATAGACACCGAAAAGAGTTTTTGTCTTCTCAGACATATATTCATCTTCAACCTACATTCAAAATAGTCTGAGGATCGGGTGAGAAGAGGAACTGATGAATTCATTTCGAAGTTGTACCTGCAAAACAAAAAAAATGATCCAGTAGGAGATCCGAGGAGGAGAAGTGCCTTGTCCGTCGAAGCTCTGATACCATGTTAAATTTGAGCATATATATCTGTAGACAAACACACAACTCACAAAGAAGATATCACAATTTACTCAGCCATTGAAGAATGAAACAGTGCAAAAGGCTTGCAGCTGTGAATGCTTTCATTAATCAAAAAAATAATGCAGATAATAATTACAATGATGTAAAATGGCTTTAATAGCCACAAGAAATTCGAATCCACATGAGGAAGTTCGAATTGATGACTCTACTTGACTGTAGGTAACCAAGACTTGTCTAAATCATAACCGGAGTTCTAAAACACAACCAACTGTTACATTTAGTATTAAATAATGGTTAACTGACTGTGGTAGGTGAGAAAAGTACCCCACATGTGTGCAATTAATTAAACCATTATTTAACTGAATGTAACTGACTCCTAACTTGGCTTGACTAGTCATCAACTGAAGTTAAGGACCCAGTAGTTAACTGTCCTTGTCTAAATCATAACCGGAGTTCTAAAACACAACCAACTGTTACATTTAGTATTAAATAATGGTTAACTAACTATGGTAGGTCAGAAAAGCACCCCACATGTGTGCAATTAATTAAACCATTATTTAACTGAATGTAGAGGGCTAGAACTGAATGTAACTAACTCCTAACTTGGCTTGACCAGTCATTAACTGAAGTGAACTGAACTTGGTTGGTTTCGGCACTCCTAGTTGCTTCCTAAATTGTAGGGATTGATCTAGGAGACTCCTAAACTTATGCAATCAAGTGCAATAAGTTGCAGTGAGCCTCAATTAGTGTACCCCACACTTTGGTAACTGAAACATGTGCCCCAATTAGGTCAAGTTTAACCAATGGTGCTAATGACTATAAATAGACTGGATGGACTCCTTATTTAGACATGACTCCTAATTTAGACATATGACCAAATTTGGACAAGGGAGGATTAATAATCCTAACAGATACCTGCATCTCTAAAATGATACAAATCTGAAACATTAAAAAATGGTGAAATCTGAAGGTCAGAAGGAAGTTCAATCTCATAAGCATTTGCAGAAAAAATCCTTAAAACTTTACAAGGTCCAATCCTTTTAAGCTTAAATTTATTATAGGTTCCATTAGGAAACCTTTCCTTTCTAAGGCAGGCCATTACTAAATCTTCAACATGGAAGTTTACTTCCCTCCTCTTCAAGTCTGCTCTCTATTTTTATTTTTTTGCACTTTCATGTAATCTCCTTTTGATATTCGCCTACAGCTCATGCATGCTAATTGCAAAGTCTTCACACTATGTGCTTCTTCTTTCCTGTTTTCCCAAATCTCTATGTTCATATACACCTCTTGGATGCATCCCATAGACAATTTGAAAAGGACTCATGCTTGTACTTCTGTTGGGTGAATCATTGTATGTGAACTAAGCCTGAGAAAGATCCAAGTCCCATTGTTTTGTATGTTCATACACAAGAATTCTCAGTATGTTCCCCAAGATCCTATTTACTACTTCAGTATGGCCATCAGTCTGAGGGTGATAAGCAGAACTAAAAATGAAATTATTCCCCAATTTCTTCCATAGAGTTCTCCATAAATGACCAACAAACTTTGTATCTCAGTTAGACACAATACTCAAAGGAATCCCATGCAAATTTACATTTTCATAAAAGAATAGACTAGAAATATAGGTTGCATCATTAGTCTTTTTACATGCAATAAAATGAGCCATTTTGGAAAATATATTTTACCACAACATAAATTGAATCATGACCTATATATGTTCTAGGTAAACCTAAAACAAAATCCATGCTTATGGAATCCCAAGGCCTAGATGGAATAGGAAAGGGTTGATACAATCTTGTGTTCTGACTTCTCCCTTTTGCATGTTGACAGATTCTGCATCTTTCAACAAATTTCTTCACATCATGCTGCATCTTTGGCCAAAAATAAAAATTACTCACCAGAGAAAAAGTCTTGTCTTATCCAAAATGTCCTGATAGGCCTCCACTATGCTTTTATTTACTTAAATTATCTCTCATTCAAACATCTTGGAATACACAATTTACTATCCTTGAACAACAATCCTTCCTGCAACATATAATTTAACCACTGGATTATGTTATGGGTAACTGGATTTTCACAAGCTGCGTATATATGTTTGAAATCTAAATCTTCTCTATACATATCAATCAAGTTTTCAAATCCCAAAGTATTGACCTTAACTTCTTGTAATACCATATTTATCCTACTCAAAGCATTAACAACTTTATTAGACTTACCGCTTGTATGTCTGATAACAAAGGTAAAGTTCTGCAAAAATTATACCCATTTAACATGTCTCTAGTTAAACTTAGGCTGACTGTTTATGAACTGCAAAGAATGATTTTTAGAATACAACACAAATCCCTTAGGCATCAAATAATGTCTCCACTTCTTAAGAGCCGGCACAACACCATATAATTCTTTATCATATGAAGAGTATTTCTATTTTGATTCATTCAATTTTTCACTGAAGTATGACATTGGCCTCTGTTCTTGACTTAGAACTGCTCCCACGATTGTTCCACTAGAATATGTCTCTAATTGAAAAACTTTGTCAAAACCAGGCAAAGCCAAAATACGCTTCTCAGTTATCTTCTTCTTCAACAACTTAAATTTTCTATCAACTACTTCTATCCATTTGAAAGGTTGTTTACTTCCTCTGAAAGTATCTATCAAAGGCACACAAATATGACTGAAATTATCAATGAATTTCCTATACAAAATAGCAATTCCATGAAAACTCCTTACCTCATAAGCATTCTTTGGAACTGGCCAATTTAAAATCGCTTGTACCTTGTCAGGATCCATCATCAGTCCTTCTTAAGAAACTACAAATCCTAAGTAAACTAACTCTTTCTTTAGGAAACTACATTTCTTCGGATTTATCAGCAACTTCTCTTTCTGCAAAGTCCTCAACACCAACTTAAGGTGTCTTGAATTCTCCTCTCTATTCTGACTGAAAATCAAAATGTCATCTAGATACACTATCACCAACTTCCCACTAAATTCTTTTAAAACCTCATTCATCAATCTCATGAAGGTACTAGGTGCATTAGTAAGCTCAAATGGCATTACTAACCACTCATACAATCCATCATTAGTTTTAAATTATTTATTCCATTCATCTCCTTCCCTTATCCTAATATGATGATATCCACTTTTCAAATCTATTTTGGAAAAATATTTTGAACCAATTAAACAGTCCATCAGATCATAGACCTCCATGTGTGTGTCCAACCCTCCATGTGTGTGTCCAACCCTAATACTCAGTCTAAAAAATTCTTATGTGTATTCTTTTACAGTCATGGCCTTCTGTCTAAGGTTCTGTAATTGTCTAATAAGATTCAATTGATAGTCCTTAGGCATAAACTGACTCTTAATCTTATGTAGCATCTTATCCCAAGAGTTTATTTTTGACTTACCTCTTCTTTCTCGATGGATCTGGAGCTCATCCCACTAGATAAATTCATGTCTCTTAATTATGGTAGTTGCATATCTTACTTTCTTCTTGTCTTCAATTTCTTCAAAATCAAAATATTTATTCAGAGCATTAATCCAATCCACGAGTTCTTCAACATTTAAGTTACCTTGATATATAGGTACTTCCATTCTTTGTCTGCTACTGGCCTTCATCGACATCTTTAGGATATTATTCTTCTTCATCACTAGTGTTATATGAATTGTTTGAACGGTTCTTTATTTCCATAGCTTTCAGTATTTCTTCCAATCTTCTCATGTCTCTATGCATATCTCTCTCTGCAGGTTGTATTCCTTGACCAAGTCCTATAGGAACCCCATGTGCTTGTCCTCTTCTTGGAGGCATCTTTAGCCAAGCTCGGATACCAAACCTCATGCTAGGTAAGAGTATAAGGTCTAATTAACATGATTTTCCTGATCCAATCAGCAACTAAACAGAGCTGATATGTTGTCCACGTTATCTGTTGGATCTCAAACACTTAACAAATTCTATTTAATAACGAAATTCTGCATCCATTCAAAATGTTAACGGAATCACTTGTTAAATCAGTTAAATCCTTGTGGACCATCAGATCTGAGTCCCCGCCAAATCAATGATGGACTTAAAATTCTATAAACAAAATTTTATAAACATTCCACGCATAAAAATTGTGTTATGCTCCCATCACTTTCACCCAGCAGAATACTTTGTCGTTGTCAATCTTCTCCAATATTGATCTTCGTCGTTGATCAAAAAGGATTTATCCATTATCACTTCTAGTTCTCAGGTGTTATTTCATTCAGTTTATTTTTTCTCAGTCATTTATCTGTCGATCTCAACCATATATCTATAAAAAATGCACGTTCATTTACTCTCTGTAATATTCACTAAGTTAATCACTGAAAGGATCAATTCCCTCCTTCAACTCAAATATTATCATCTTCAATCTATGAAATTGGAGTTTGTCTATCAGGAAGGCTTGTACACATACACACGGAGAATTCAACCCAATACTTCTGGAGATTGAAACGAAGGTACAAACACTCAATAAATTGCAAAGTAAACTCTGTTCTTCATTCAATTGGACCAGAAGTACAATTACACACATACTCTGCGCTCTTCACTCCTCACTCTCTCTGCTATCATATCCTATCTGTTACATTCAATTCTTCTTATAACACTCAACAAACGTGTCAGATCCGAATAACTTGGATCTAGACACCTATTAAAATAAATCCTATTAACAAATATCTATCCTTGAATAATTCCTCCTAGGATTCAAGGAGAATAATGGTATACTTCCACTTATTATAAATTAAAACTAATCTTATCCACTAACATCGAACTCAATCCTTCTAGAAGTGATTACATGGAAGGCTGAGTCATCAACCAAAGAAATATGAGTTGGATTCTCTTCCATGACAATGGAATCTAGGATATGTATCTAATTCAGGAACCCAAACTTTTCTTGGGATAAGCACATAACTAACTTAGGCTTGATCCTATCTACAATGAATTTGGATATAATTTGTAAATTAGGTTGCATAGGGAAATAGGCCTATATTCATCAAAGGGGACATGCTTAGAATTATTCAGAATTAGTGAAATAAATGTAAATTTAGGGAGCCATAGATATACCAATTTACCCTAGTCTCTTACACCACATTCAAATTATCCTACCCAATAATATAAAAAAACTAAGAATACGGCTCAACAGTCCAGTCGTCAATCCTAAGACTTTTTGATCTGGAATTTTTTTTGAAAAGATTGATATATGAGAGTGATTAAAACATGTCATATATTTAATTGTTTCCTAAGGCTTATTTTAATGGGTGAGAATTCATCTTCCATGAGCGAATTAATAAACCAAATAGTTCTACATTTCCCACAATTGGATTCACTCTAAAATTGAGAATATGTGGTTTTTGATGTTTTAGTTGTTGTGAATAATTAGAAGAGTTTTTATTTTTTATTCATGAATTCAATGGATTGAAAAAATTGGAGTAGTTTAACACATATATAGGATACACACATTAATTAATTAATCCCTATAGTTATACACATCCATTGAGGTGATTTATTTATGTCCATGAGGTTGTACAATGCCATTTTGGGTATTTATTAAGTTGTTGGCCATGTGAGAAAGCAGTTTAGTCGTACTCTAGTTGTACACATAGTTTGTTGTTGTTCCATCAATTGTGCTTGTGTATTCCTTGTTGAGTGGGTGTCTCTCTCTAGAGTACATAGAATGGAATCTAGCACTATTATCTAGTCAATTTGGCATATTGTAAACAATTCAATGTGACATATCATGAGAAAACATGTATGGTATTAGGTAAATATGGTATGAATCATTCTCTCCTCATTAAGTTAGATTCCTTGTAGATGCACTAATTAATTGTTTACTCATGTTGGATATCAATTTACTCTATATGTAGCAGTATGTTATAGAACTACATGGCATTTTTGTGATGGACATATGAAAAGTTGCCTTCTAATTTTGTTCTCAATCAATTTCTTTTACGAATATGTATTACATGAAATTTTAAAAAACTATTTTAGAAGACAATAAAAGAAAGTATCCTTCACATATTTTATTAAAATGGTGTGAAGTAGATTAAGAAAGGAAAAGTGGCATCATCGTAGGACTAATGAATAAGATTGAATTCAAATATTTACACTCACATGAAGCTTGGGTGGTATTGGGTTTGTTGAGTTATTTATATTGAAGGTTAATTAGTTCAATCACCTTTATATTAAATAGATTACATCCAATCATAATAGTTTTATAAGTTTCCAATGTCAGTCATAGTTACAACAACATTAAATTTCTATCTATAAAAGCAATGGACATTTGATAAATCATAAATAGAACAAATTTTAGTAGTTATATTGTTTGATAGTATTGGAGGGTCCATATATCAACATAAAGATAGAAATCAAGGAAGCAGGCTGCATAAACTTTTTGTTAGGATCATCCATGGTAATTGGCCATCAAAACTATAATTTAACACACATCTAACCATTGAATCGTGATGGTGTTTAAATTTTGAGTATCTTGAGAGATTTAGTTGCATTGAATATCTACATGAAAAGGAGTTGCACTCAAAATACAAAGTTCTCACTGAGAATTTGTGTAGTCTTTATTTTTATGACATTGTTAAGAACCGATTGTTATATATAGGCTACACTAGAGAATGAGAAATCCCACCAATATTGATCGGTGTGGAAAAATAGTTTGCACATAGAACTGTGTCAAGAATAGAATTATTATGACCATATTGAAGAACAATTATATTTATATATCACCAAGAACATAGACAAGAAGTAAATTCCACAGAGAATTCATGTTGGTAAAGTGAGTGGGATGTAAGTCCCTCATTTGTGGATAAATTCCACTTCTATGCAAATCCATCGATGAATAATGATAAAATGTGAATGATATCGTGTGAATATCTCACTGATATTTCCACATTTTTTTTCTATCTTTTCTTGATATGGAATAGTCATCGTAAATAATGTAATCTTACTATCTCATAGTATCCATAGTAGTACTCATATTAATTTTATCACATAAAC
The DNA here is from genome assembly GCA_001517045.1 of Pseudotsuga menziesii. Lineage (NCBI taxonomy): Eukaryota > Viridiplantae > Streptophyta > Pinopsida > Pinales > Pinaceae > Pseudotsuga > Pseudotsuga menziesii. The sequence goes on along the minus strand of LPNX010978418.1, from coordinate 422,873 downwards.
ATATAAACAACATTCTCAGTTATTTCCATGTGATGTTTGAGCATGCTCCCAAAACGGTCTTGAAGGCATCAAATGTAGTAAAAGGAGGGAAACATGCAATATTGAAGAATCTTGAATCCCAATGTACAAAATAAGTTTATCTTAATCAACTATGTTTGTAGAAATGGTAAAAAGGTGGAACATGAGATGGATTTGGCATAAAATAATGCACATGCAGTAGCTTCAACCAAGACAAAAGAACCCATGTCCCATCTAGATAATAGAAGACGACAAAAAACCTTCATGGGCATGGAAAGATGACAAATTCACCCATTATTACTGCGAGTTAAGTCAACAAAATGATATTATACAATTGTGTTATTGGGTATTGCAATCCATGATTGCACTAAGAGTAGTGAGGTTCTCTATAGTCTAGTATGGGAGAGATGTTGTAATGTAACATAACAATATGTTACCAACAATAAAAAGTAATTAAAAAATCCATCACGACTCATAAAAATAAAAAATTAAAGCTAAATAAAAAGTAATTAAAATATCCATGTTGGCTCATAAAATAAAACTTTAAAACCAAATAAAAAGTTATTAAAAATCCATGTTGGCTCATAAAACTAACATAAATCCATCTTAAACCTAAATCTATCCAGCAACAAGAGAGATCTAATTTATTGAGGTATAAATTTAAAATTTAAGGTTAAAAAAATGCACTTCAAGGAATTGGATCCCTCTCGATGCTTGATAGATTCAGGTTTAAGTTGGATCTATGTTGGTTTTATTTGAAGTGTTTAAATAATCTCATTCTTCCACATCTATTATTGTTTTAACACATGCACTTAGTGAAAGATTAATTAATAATTTATAGTGAGCATATATTCAATGAACTAAGTGGTAGTAGTTGTGTTTTAGTGGATTTTTTATTACCAAAGAAGGAATTGAATTATTCACTACTTCAAAAGGGGGTTTTTCATTAAATTTTAGTTTTGAACAAAATTTTCACTTTAAAATGGGTCATTGGATAGAGTTTCCAATGAAAACAATTAACATTTTCTTGAGCTATTTGCATAGCCAATTGTATTTGGGTAGTTTATAATGGAATAACCTATCGACCCGACCATTTTCACCAATCGAACGACTAGGGATCCATTTAGGCGGTGCCGGTGCTTTGTTGGGCGTCAGATTGGTGCAAATGGTTGGGTCAATAGGTTATTCTGTTTATAATCATTCCAAGGAGGATATACAAAATACAACTAAACTATTTTTGGTGATGGATTCATCCTGATCCTATCCCAAAATAGAATAATAGGCTCCCTGATAAAGATGTAACTGCAGGAGATATTCTATTTTATACTATTACTATTATTACCCCTTCCGGAGATGTTGTTCCTCCGATTAGGGATGTCCTTGATCTATTTGGTCATGTAAATTATTGAGGTAAAACCTACGTTGTAAGTCGGGTTAGTAGTACCCACAAAAGTGTTAATAAAATGTATTTTTTGGTATTCCAAGAAAATTCAGCCCTGACAGTAAGGAGAAGTTAGCCTAGTTGGGTTATTAGGGCTCTCATCTGATCATTATAAATAGGAGAGGCGCCTCCCTCATTTGGACAAGCAGAAAACTCAAGCAATTGTGCTAGAGAGAGAAAGAGCAATCCATTTGGGAGAGAGGAATAAGTACAAGCTTATTCTTTGGGTCTTATAAGTCTTAATTTTTGGGTCTTACACTGTACTTGGTTGAACACTATATCGATAAATTTTTGTTGGGTTTTCTCCGCCATGAGGGTTAATTAGGATAAATCTATGTGTTCTTTTGTGTGATTGTTCTTGTCTTTATTTATGTGATCCTTTTTCATATGGTTATAATGTTATGATGCTAAATGTTATTAGATATTATATAACCATTGAAAACTTAACATGGTATAAAATCCACCCTAAAATAATTCTTTGTGCAGCCGAAATATTGCTACAACTGTAGCTACTGAAGATTAGGGTTGCATGCTTCAAAACCCTAAAAAACAAAAAATAGTCATCTTGGGACTTTCTCTATAACTCTATATTGGAGAAGGATAAGGATCTGAAATTTTGACAGGTCGAATTTGTAATATTTTTGTGGCTTGTGTGAAATTTTCAGCCTCATATTCGCTATACTTCAGGAGATATGATTCCTCCAAATCAGGATTCCATCCTCCTCCAGAATACAATCACAAATAAGTGACCTAGGGATAATTGCTATATTTAGGGATAGGAAGGTCCAAATCAAATTTCACAAGATGTTGTAGATAGGGAACAGAATTTAGTTTCTGTGGTCAAATTTTCAGATTCCGAAGGTGAAATAGTGACACGTGGCAGTCCGTACAAGTTTTTTATGGTGAACAGTTCTCAAAAAAGTCATCTTGGGAACACTCGCACAAGTCTCACTTGTAGAATCCAATTCTGCTATAACCTGTGGGGATGGAAATTTGACAAACAAGGATACCTCAAGGAAAAGTTTTAAAAGTAGAGGAGCAGGAATTTCAAAGATATAGCGCAAACAATATCAAGAAATTCTACAGTAGAAATTGAAGACATCCAGGGATTCCTCTTTCGAGCACTTCCCTCCACTGATCAGTTGAAAAATGAGGAATATAACAATCACCTTAGGATGGTGCATATGTCTATGGAATAAGTTTCTCATTCTTTATATTTTCAAATTTTGACCTAACACTATTGTCGGGGAAAACTAGGGGATTAGATATTTTGCAGTTATGTCCAAAGTTTTGGGAAAATAAGTATGTTGTTAGGATTTCCTTGAGAAGGCACATATTTCTATCCAATCATATCTAAAAGATACCTATGTTGAAAAATTAGGGTTTCTCTATCAAACCCTAAGTCCACTAGAAGGAGTCTTCCTGAAAATATTTCAAGCAAGCATTAAGTTGAAGCAATCTCATTGGTAAGTTCTATACTCTATATTTCCATTTGAGATTCTAATTTTTATCATGATGACAAACAGTACCAAGATTGAGGACAAGCTTGAAGGAACCAAGAACCTCTAATCATGGAACTATAGAGTGCTTCTCATACCTGAAGAAGCATGACCTAGAAAACTATGTCAAAGAAGAAGATGCAGATCCAGAGGGAGATGAAGACAAATCAAAAGAAGGACTTAGTCAAAGTCAAGAGGATCATTTATGTCTCTATTATATCTCACATGTGTCATCCTTGAAGACTCTCGAGGATATGTTCGATGCAATGTATAGCTTGTATGAAGGAAAGAACATCAACAAGAATATTATGTTGAGAACACAACTAAATGATGTAAAGATGCAAATGTCAAAAAGCATTCAATCTTACTTCACATGAATATCTCATATCAAAGAGAAACTAGAATCCATTGGAGATGATGTCGAAGAAGTGGAAGGAGAGATTAAAACCTTGAATGGCCTCCCAATATCATGGGATTCATTCATTCATGGAATATGTACAAGAAGGAAGTTGATATCTTTCAACAGACTATGGGAAGAATGCACACAAGAAGAAGCTCGGATCATAACAAGAGAAGTTGGGAGCAACTGAAGATCAAGCTCTGACAATTCAGTCCAAAAATAGATCATAGAAAGAAGGAGGACCATCATCACAATAGAAGACAAAAAAAAATTAAGAAGATATCCTTCCAACATTCGATACTACACTTTTGGTGATAAGGGACACTACTCCATATATTGTCATGAAAATATAGGCTCCTTCGACAAGAAGTCACACAAGAAAATGCATCATGCTCACACCACTGAAGGAAATGAACCCAATAATTCAGAGAAGAAAAAGAAGATTCCTAAAGTGATGAGGAACATGAATTCTACTGGTGAAGACAAATACCATACTCTTATCCATGTCAGTATTTGGATAAGAAGGAGTGTAGTTAGTGACACTCAAAACCAGTACACAGCTTCCCAGAATCAGATGAGGAAGTAGAAGGTTCTAGTAATTCTTGCAAGGACATAAATATCAAGAAGGTGTCCACTCACCAAACAAACAAATTCAACTTCCTAGAATCAGATGATGAGGTAGAAGGCTCCAGGACACAAGGATCAAGAAGGAGTCCACCCACCAAATAAATAAAGATAAGTATTTGAATTTCCATTTCCTATATATCTAGTTTCTTAAATAACATTGTTTAGTTTTGTACATATCTATGTTAAAGTAAATGTATTATGCATGATAGGATGGTTGCATTAATGAAAAATATACTACTAATATGCATGTGATGGGTAAGTGGCCTATGGTGCTATACAGCATTCCATTGCTACTTACTATAATGAAACACATTTGCTGACATATTGGAATTAGTGCACGATCTCAATAATGTTATGGTAGAGATGGAAGACATATAGAAAGCTTTTGTGTTTATACGAGATATGGATGAATTTTGTATTGGCTAAAATAGTTGCATTATTATATATTTATGAATAAGAATTTGTCATTATTAATATTTCTTATGAAATGTTTCTAACCATGAAACTGATGTATTTGACTTGTAAGAAAAATCATGTACAATCACCTACAAGAAAAGAAGGACGAGACTTGTTTCGAAGAACAAGTGACAACAGTTCAATTAGAATATTCAATCAAATAAATATACATGAAGATGAATCTGAAGCTCTCAGGGTCAGATACACCGTGGTCGAATAATAATATTTAGAAGAATATAAGAATCATGATATGACCTAAAGAGAGCGGTAGATCCACCGCGAGAATGAATACAACCTTGGGCATGAGAGATAATTCAAGATGAAGAAAAGTATGAAGGAAATTCCAACTAAAGTAAGAGGCCTCAGATACACTCTAGTTATATGGCACAATTGAGTGACATCATTGATGCAGACACTTCCAGCTATGAAGAAGTAGCCATGGATAAATGAAAGAAGCTATGATCAAATAGTACCAGTTGACCATGGGGAATGATTTCTAGGATGTGGTTCTAAGACCTAAAGGGAATTCTGTAGTGTCTTCCACGTGGATCTACAAGATCAAGTATGAAGTAGATGACACATTGAGGGATACAAATAAAGGTTTGTGGTTTCTCTCGGAATGAGGGAGTATACCATGGCATGACATACTCCATTGACCAGACACACTTCTCCAATGAAGTACAAGTTTATTTCGAGCAGAGAACCACATATGCACAAAAGGCTTTGTACGAGCTCAAAAGGAACCCATGGATAAACATATGAGGATCTTGAAGATCACCTAAAGTGATGCAGATCTTAACCTTCACTACAAGGTTGAATATGGAAGCCTATAGAGGACGAAAATATCATAGATGGGTGCAAGAGGAGTGTTTGAACAAAGTTCAAGATAGAGAATCTTGGTATCCAGTGACCGAATACGGATACATAGAAGATTGGTAGCATAGGATGCTACCTGTCACTCTAGTACATAATGTTTCGATACACAGAGTACAAAATGAAGAGGGGGATTATGCTCCATTTCAGAGGGAGTGACTGCATAATATCTCCAATTTCGACATGGTACGACAAGATGGACAAATTCCTGATTAACAAAGTATTTACCAAGAGTAAAGTGGGTTCCAACCTTTACGCTAAGGTTGAATGTGAAAGACTGAGATATGTCAATGACCTGATAGGATGGACTCATTGTTGATACAAAGAGGAAGTTTTGAAGACAAAAAGAGCACTTCAATATGTTTGGTATCAGGTGTGATCTCCTGGATCAGAAGAAATACATGACCATGTTCAACCTGTAGTGAAGTAGTATGGCTTCGCAAACTATTGGAAGGATTGTCAAGATGGATGCAACTGACATTTATTGTGACAAGCAGAGTTGCACCAAGCTAACAAAGAACCTGATGTTTCATAAATTCCAGGATATGGTGCAAAGAGGAGTCATGAAGCTCTATTATGTTCCTACAGAGGAACATGTTGTTGATGTGTTTACTAAGCCTCTGTCTCGTGTAAAGTTTGAACACTTTAGAGACAAGCTTGGTATAGTCCGAAAGGACCTCCCTGGAAAGAGGGAGTGATGATGAGAGAATGAGATGGTAATGGTATTTCAGTAAAGAGAAGGCCAGTCGATATTTATAGTATGTTGGATAAGAATGATGAGCAGTATTGGTCTAGTCATTATATAGAGATCCTGGTTATATCTTCATGGGTATATCCTAATATGGTTGCTGACATCATTGAGGGTGGATGCTAGTATGACCGGTCATATCACTAATGGTATATCTCAACATGGTTGGTGGAATCCTCACAAGGAAGATCCCAGGAAGGTTGATTATATCTTCAAATAGGAAGATCTCAATGATATATGGTCCTGTATATGATAATACTATAATATGGAGAGTGGTATAGAATTCATTTGCGGATTATATCTACATTCAGTTGCAGTTGATAGTATCCTCCTTGAGGATGGTCTTGCAGACAAGAGCACTCTCTTGTCAAGAGTGGTCCTAGAACTGACATGATTAGGATGGTCCTATGGACAATACTACTCTCATATGTTGAGTGGTCCTGCATTTAGTTGCGGATGATATCTACATTCAGTTGCAGGAAATGGTATCCTCTCTAAGGATGGTCCTGTGGAAAAGAACACTCTCTTGTTGAGAGTGGTCCTAGAAATAACAAGCTGAGGATGGTCCTACGGATGATAATACTCTCATATATTGAGTGGTCCTACATTTAGCTGCGGATGATATCTGCATTCAGTTGCATACGATGGTATCCTCTCTGAGGATGGTCCTAAGGACAAGAACACTCTCTTAATGAGAGTGATCCTAGCACTCACCAGATGAGGACGGTCTCGTGGACAATAGAACTCTCTTATGGAGAGTGTTCCTGCATTCACTTATATATGAGTTCATGCATTCAGTACCAGATATGATGCTCGATATGATACTAGATATGATGCTTGAGATACCAGAGATGATGATGCTCTGGATGATGGCATAGATGATGCTCAATATGATGGAAGAGATGATGATGCTCGAGATGATGGCAGAGATGATGATGATTGAGATGATGCCAGAGATGATGATGCTTGAGATGATTCCAAAGATGATGATGATCGAGATGATACCGGAGATGATGATGCTTGATATGATGGAAGATGTGATGATCAAGATGATTCTCTAAATGATGATGCTTGAGATTATACATGTTGGCAGGTGGTTTTAATGAAGATAAGTCACATAGCACCAAGGGTAATGTGCAAGGTTAAAGGTGATATGTAAGGCCAAAGATAATGTGCAAGGAAAAATATAGTGCGCAAGGTAGGAACATCACCAAAGAGTTGGCTTGGTCATTATTTTGTATTTTTTGGTCCAAGTAGTTAGGAAGTTGATCTAAGTAGATCATTTTGCATAAGGCACAAGCCTATAAATAGAGATAGGAATGTAATGTTGAAGGTACCTTTGGATGCGAGAGTGTGAGATTGATTTAATTTCTCATGCTGGATACACTATGGAAGAATGGTTATGTTTTTTCACAACTCTGGATATGTTTTTGAGAACTTGTTTTGATGCAGAAGTAATATAACATGACAGAGTTTTGACGGAAACATTTTGTTTTATCTCTTTTTGTTTTCATGTTTTCCTTTTATGTGATGCGAATGAATTGATACCTCAGTTTGATGTTTGTTTCTGAATGATGCAATGTTTTTATGTTTTAAATCATCACTGCAACAAATTTGACTTTTAGGGGCGGTTGTCTTCCACCTCCAAAAGTCACTTTTGGGGGCGGTTTTGGCTTTGGAGGCAGTCTTTACAAAACCGCCCCTAATAGAACCAACGCTAAAAGTTTTGACTTTTAGGGGCAGTTCTGGAAGAGATCAAACCACCCCTAAAAGTGACTTTTGGGGGTGGTTCTAAACCAACCCCCAAAAGTGAATTTTGGGGGCGTTTGGGGAGGGGGGGCGCGCGTTCAAAACCACCCCCAAAAGTCACTCTTTTTTTTTGGTGGGGGGGGGTTAGAACCCCCCCTCAAAAGTCACTTTTAAGGGCGGTTATAAACCCCCCTCATAGACACCTATGGGGGCGGTTCCATCCCCACCCAAAAATCCTTATTACAAACCTTTGGAAGCGGTTACAAACCCCCCTCGTAGGTACCTATGAGGGCAGTTTCAAACCCCCCTCATATGTACCTAAAGAGGTGGTTCAACCTCCCCCCCCGCCTAAAAATATTTACAAACATTTTGGGACGGTTGTAAACCCCCCTCGTAGGTACCTATGGGGGAGGTTATAAACACCCCTCGTAGGTACCTATGGGGGCGGTTCAAACCCCCCCTTAAAATTATTTATTACAAAACTTTGGGGGCAGTTATAAACCCCCCCCATAGGTACCTACGAAGGCAGTTCAAAACCTCCCCTCAAATTATTTACAAACCTTTTGGGGTGGTTATAAACCCCCCTCATAGGTACCTAAAGAGGCATTTCAAAACCCCCCATAAAAATATTTACAAACCTTTGGGGGTGGTTATGAACCCCCCTCATTGTAACATACAAGGGAAGTTTTGAACCCCCATCGTAGTGGCATATGAAGTCAGTTTAGAACCAATCTCATAGCCATAATAAATCATAATAAAATATATTTTATTTAAAACATCAATATTGCAATATAATTAGGGCATGAAAGAATCAAACCTTGAACCTCCTTCTTTTAAAGTAGGCGCTCTATCGTTGAGCTAGAACCCTTTAATAATTGGGGAAAGGGGAAATATTAACACCAACATTGCATCATTTGTAATTCTAAGAACCATTCAATATTCCAAATATCCTATGAAGCTTTAGGTGTTACTCAACAACCCAATATGTTGATACAGCTCTTGGAAGAATTGAAGAGATAAGGTTGTGTTTTGTCAATTAGAAAATTCAAAATCATATTTAATCTCTACAGGGAGGCTAATTTAGTAGAGCAGGAACGATAATTACTAGACCATATTAAATATTTCAATTGTAGGTCAAATACACCTATATACAACTATCGTATCCATCTTCACACTAAAGCAAAGTGTATGGATATGGCAGAGTCCATGCTAAAGAGTATGTATGAATGGGGTTTTTCTCTTGATATTTCTACTTACAGTGCACTTATAAAGGGATTTTGTGATTTGGGTTAGATAAAGGATTCTCGGAGGCTTATGTATGAGATGTTAGAGAATGGATGTACTCTAAATGTAGTCACATATACTATTCTATTAAATGGTGCTTGCAAGGCCAGAAGCCCAAAGAAGGATTTAGAGATTTTAGACAAGATGCTAGAGAAACAATGCGCCCCTAATGTTGTGACATACACATCTTTGATTCAAAGATTCTATTAAGTAGGTAGAATGAAAGAGGATTTATAGGTTTTGGATAGAATGATTATATGTGGTTGTTCCCCAAAAAAATTCACATACAATATGCTGAAAAAATTCCTTTGTTTACAGGGAGAATAAATTATGCATATGAACTTTTGGATAAAATGATCGAGGAAGGGAATATTTCAAAGGATCAAATTCATAACTTGGTCATGATTTCTCTTCTTAGATCCAATAATATAGACGAAGATGAAAAACTATTAAGTAACATGATTAAAAGTGGCATTAAGCCAAATGTCCTATCATTCAATACATTGATAAAGGGGATGTGCTTCGTGGGAAGGTTTTTTGATGCCTTAAGTTGGCACCATGTCATGGAAAATATGGGTTGTGTTATTGATATTGATTCTTGCTCCATTCTTTTACACAGGCTATGCAAAATTGGCCATGTGAATGAAGCTTCAAATATGTTGCAGAGCATGGTTGATAAGGGCATTATGGTTGACATTTCCATATTTGATGTTGTCATTAAATACCTTAACAAAGTGGGAATATCCAAGGAAGAATTAAATATCTCAAGCAAATTGAAATGTCAAGGATCTTCTCTTTAGTTAGCATTGCTTTAAATTAGTTTTATTCATGGTCTGAGAGCTGGAGTGAAACAATTTTTTTGGGTTCATATCTATAGGAAGAACCACTAGACACAAATGCCATTGCGTTTAAGCGGTTCTGAAAAACATGAAATAATGTCAATGATGAAGTTGAATAATTGATGAGGTTAGAGATCATCTCTATCCTTTCTAATAGATAACGTTCCTTGATTCCAATTCACAGGGAATTTGGAAATGAAGTTGCAATGAAAGAACATGCACATTTATACCAATCTACAGAGTTGGAAATAGATTATGAATTTTTGTTAATGGCATCACTGCATTTTGTACTTGACAAATGAAAGTAATAGTTTCCAAATTGATGCACATATTGCATGGTGAGTAGGGCGTCATACCATTCTACTCTTTTTTAACATAATATGTACCTTTCTACCAATGTTTCCAGATGACATGATGAAGGTAGAGAGGATTTAGTGAACTCCAAGAACTGCCAAAGTTTGTAGCTAGACAGTTTATTTGTGTTCAATCAACTTAGATAGATGTTATCTACAACTTACACCAAGCACCTTTCTAGCTTAGGTATGTCGTGGAAAACTTCATAAGAGTTTCACTTCCAAATATTGATTGTATCTCAGGACCGTACTTTACCAATTTAAGATCTTTTGTTGACAAGTTTTGTGGTTTTCTTGTCTAAAATCCAATTAAATACAATTCTTAATCTATAACAAACAAAGGTATTGCTTTTAAGCTATGTTTTATTATTTCCAAAGTGCTTATATTTCCTTATAGAGCTATAAATGGCATGAATTATAGCTTAGTAACCAACCTTTGTTCTCTATTTCACAATGACCATAAATTTGCAATGTAGTGAGAAATTGCCACAGTCCCATTGTTCCATTTGGAAATAAGAATTTCTTCAATTAGGTAATGCTTAGTTCTATAAAGTCAAGTCATTTATGTTGACTTCTTTTCAGACTGAGATGAGATGGGAAAAAATTGCCTAGACATTGTGATTTTGTATAATGTAAATTTTGCATGCCATTTTGGGCATGGTTGATGAGGGAGAATGTGTATAAATTCCTAACCCTAATAAATATGGTACACTAATAAGCTTGTAAGACCAAAGAAAAACATTAAAAATAATGGACAAAATATTACCATTTTCTTACCTGGATAGTGGATGCAGTAAATTATCTAAATTACAAAAAGAAAGCCATCACCTCAAAACAATGGATGACCACAAAGAATGAGTGATGTAATTTGGAAATTCACATTCAAATAGCACGTAAAGTTTTGAATAATCATCTTCCTGTTCTTATTTACTATTTTCCATACAAGCACGCCATGGGAGACGGTAAGGGTCTAAAAAGGAAGAAAAAGCATTAAGAGAATTATTATGAATATTTGGCCACTTTTCTGCCAAGTAAATAAATAGTCTCAAAGTCTGGAGTTCAACACGTTAGCTCATATCCTTATACTAAGCATTGCACAGTACAATTGAATACAAAAGTTGGGTTACACCCCTGGACTCCAATCTACAAAACCACTCCCCAGTTTAGGAAAACCAAGAACTATGAAAAATATTAAGTCTGTCTGCAAAGATAAAATCCCCCCTAATACAACATGGTGCATAAATATTTTCAACACAAATAATGACTACATGAATCAACACACACAAAGGAAAATAAACCAGCAAAAATATGAAGCATCTAAAGGAATCCAAACCAAAAGTTTGTTGAGTAGCATTTATTTGATTTTCTTCTTAGCATCTAATAGTATTTCTTAGATCACCTTTGATGCAAAAACAAGAGAAAAATTTTCTATATACAGTACCATTTTTCTTGTGAGAGACCATTTGTATAATGAACAATGTCGAATGGTGAAAAATCTGCACCTTCAACAACTCAGAATGCAGTTCTGTTCATTCTTGAAGTGACAGGTGGACAACTGGAAAAAAATGCTGACAAATTTGAGCACCACTATCCTTCTATGCAGTTTCATAGCTAAATTGTTAAGTAAATCCATGTTCAACTACTTATATCATAACACACAGATCAAACAATACATATAGAGGTGTAATAGAATTCCTTGAATTTGACATCATGGCTATAGATCTGTTGACCTCTTTTAGAAAAAATCTTGCAACATCAAAGATGTGCTCAATACTAATAAGGAAATAGGGAAAAATTAAGAACGCAACTTCCACCAATATAACCCAAGTATAATGGAAGTCATCATTTTATATTAAGATCAAATGAATTTAAGTCACAACAAATATCCGTCTCCTGGATTTTTTGTTTTAGATCCAATTAAGGCCTCCAAGGGGAAGGTATTGAGGCTTCCAGAAGTGTATCAAAATCACGTGGCTTATAATCCATAATTGGAATCACTAACTTCAACACTTTTCAACATAGTGACGAACTCCCCCTGGACTGAAGATTTTGCTTTCAATGTATAGTATATTTATGATCGTGTCAAGGTTTCTAATAAGAGGGTATTACAGCTTTCAATTTTCAAAAGATGTATGAATATCATAAGCCTAAGAAATTAAGCCATAACTGGCATGGAAATATTCAACAATTGTTGGAACAATGAATCAATCATGTAATGGAGTTCCTATGCCAGATGACTGAAGAAAAACCAGAGTTTCTCCTTTCCATTATATCTTTGAAAGAAATGAGAAACCATGTTGCCTTCCAAAAAATTGAACAAAAAGTGATCCTCTTTCCAATAATTCTTTCACCAAACATGCAACTTAAGTTCACCTCAAGGCTCAAACATCCAACAAAATCGAGTACTTTTACCATCCAGAATAAATAGTCAATATAGAAAATGGCCATCTTTCATGACATACCGAACAACTCACATCAACAAATGTGACAAGCCACCTTGTTTCTCCATCTAGATAAAGTTCCAAAAGGTACTAAGACATACAAATAAATTCAGTCCCCAAACAAATTAATTCATAAACTTTCATTGATTATTCGTTCTTTTCAGGCGTTTCATAAACTGTTAAGGCAATTGCCTTGCAAAGCCAGATTTTGGATACAGAGAAAAACTGCAAACACACTACTTTAGAAGGAAAGGAAGGAATTGAAGATTATTTAAATGCAGATTAAATGTCAAAGAAGGCTCACACAAAATGAACAATGAGATTATGTTATTTCTATAGAGTGCAGATATTTTTTGTAATTTATGATGTTCTCCCTTGCTACTAACATTACTAGATCCCATACTATTACATAGATAAAGATTTAAAACCAAAATTGAAAGAAAATTACAATAGTCGATGTACAAACATCAAAAGATTCTGATGTATGAATCCAATATTTTAGACCATTTAATGCAGCCTGCAAAGAGAGGACAAAAAAATCCAGCCATGATACAAATCATCAACTATGAAAGAAATGTATATATGAATAACCTAAATAGTAGAATAGCATTACAAAGTTGAAGGAATAAATACATTACCATAGGAAATTAATAAGTATACTCAACTACTGAATGGATCAAATGGTCATGTCATAAGAGTCAAGACTCAAGAAAAAAGTTGTGAAGAGTCCTATGGATTCCCATTTCTCCCCTCACCACCATCTCAAGTTATTCTCAGTTGTCTACCCAAAAGATATCTCTCCCAACAAAAATGGCACATACAAAGAAAATAGCGCCACAAGCTAAGATATTGCATGTTTGTAAACAATGTCACATATTGCACAAGGTTCTTCCTTTCTTTAATGGGCTATCCTTGAAAATATATGGCCAAAACAATGAACGGAAAGAAAAAAAACACCATACACATAAACAATATTATGTTTTTTCCCAATGTTTGAATCCCAAAATTATTGTTTGTAAAAAATGATAATATGCTTTTGGTGTGTATTTGCCATAAATTATGAGCGAAAGTTGTGGTTGAGCTCATATTTCACATAAAAATTTCTGTTTTGATTGGAAACTCTAGTCTTGCACTTTTTTTCCTTCCCCACGAGATCAGAAGAGCATGGAACAAGCCACTCATTATTTATTTCTCTACAATTCACATGGTATAATAGTTGTAGGTCACACCAAACATTGGTATTAATACTCCGTTCTTTATAGACTTATTATGTTACTATAGTTATGGTTCCATGATGGTTGGAAACAAAGTCAGCTTGTTTGTGTTTGTGTTTGAATTTGTGACGGTGGAATTTGAAAAAAAAATCCCATGGAAACAATATTTGATAAAATACAACATTGATTTTGAGAATTAAATGTGAATACATACATACATATATGTATGTATGTATATAACACTTACACACACATAGCTTAAGGGGTTATCTCAACTGGTAGTCTCCAATGTTGTTGGGAATTTGTCTAGTTCCTTACCACTAGTTGATCGGTTCCAAACCCCTTGTGTTATCCACACAAGTCTATGTCGACAAGATTACTCCATAGGAATGAACCAGGATAGGATATTGACATCATCCCATAGGTCAATTCACTCAAAAATTCAATGCAAGGAAGCATATTCTAATCTAAAATTGAGGCCAATCCAGTCCATACCCTCATTCTCTCCAGATCTGATTTGAAATAAATGTTCCCATGCTTTATACCCCTATGGGGCATCATTACTAGTCTACTCATCTATCATTGCAATTGATGTGCTGACCTCATGCATCTATCTTGAAATGTCCAATACAGTCCCGAAGGTTGTTGGGAAAATTAATTGTCTAATGAAATAAATAGTTGAAATTCTGGAAACATAAATTGTCAACCCAAGAAAGTCTTTTATTTCAAAGCTATCATGCAATATATATGCAAGCAAAATTTCTACCTGACATTGTTGATCTATTGATATGAAATCGATACTCTTTGTAAACTAGATCGCATCTTCTTGAAAATAAATCAAATCTCAAACCTACTATTAATCCCACTTTTTTTACTATTTTTGAATGATAAATTACTCTTTTGACATCTATTTTCTCACCTTTTTGGCATATTCCTGTCATACAGCTTATTATTCAGCCTCAGGTACGAATACATTTGGGATTTATGCAAATTATGGTTCATTCCTATTATTTCATGATTTTATTAATCACTTCGATGATATTTGGAAATTTGTTTGATATATGAAATTGTTTTGCAGGTATTAGTCTTTGCATGAGCTGATATTGGACATGCACCCACACTAGATATGCGCAGATCGCATCCAACTCACCATCCATCCTGTCAATCAAATCGTGCACTCTGTTCGATACCACGACTCATGCCCATGTCAACAAGAAACTATATGTTGCAACCCACATGAGCAGAACCGTCGCGAGAAGGAGCAGGACGATGTATATATGGTCGTTTATTTGTAATAACGGTTGACTATTTTAGGAATGGTCGTGCTGCTCATCCTTGTAAACATTATATATACCTTCCTCCAAGCGAGAGCATAGTAAGCACGTTAATCAGTCGACGTTAGAAGAGAAACTCTGTAATATTGTTCAGAATTTTAATATAAGTTATATTTCTATTATTTATCTGTGTTCTTATCTCTATGAGTGATTGAAGTGCAACCCTAATTGCTGAGAGGGCCCCTCAACAACCAATGGTCTCCATTTCTGTGTGTATTTTCGTGATCCTTTCTTGCAGTTAGTATAGTTTCATTTCCATTTTTCTTATGTAATTTAGTTTCCTGTAATCATTTATTTCATTATTGCATGTAGCATGTGTTTTATTGTGAGCATTACTTTGCAGTCAATATAGTTTCATTTCCAAAATTAGATAACCGGTTGTGCGCATAGTTAGTTTCCTTTCCAGTCTTTTTACAGCTTGTTGTTTACTTTTGTATCGATAGTTACATAGATCTGAATTGCTTTATATCTTATATTTAATTTACAGTAGGCTTAGTTCTATTAACTCTTGTTTTGTTATAAATATACTTTGGTTATACTTTAGTTCGTTTTATAGACAATAGTTTCTTTATAATCATGAATTAGCATAAGTCTTTTCGTTGTTAGTTCAATTCTACTTACTGTCATTTATGCATATTGTTTCCATATGCACAAAATCAGCTGATAATTAGATCATTTAGGCCATTTCCCATTGTTTTCTTTATACAGACTGTCATTCAAACTGCTTGTTCATCTTGTCATTCAAACCATCCGTTCAGTCTGTTATCTAGTCCTTCGTTCAGCCTTCAATATTTCCATTTTGCTTTAAACATGTTTAAAGGTTTTAATTCTTTGGCTTTTGAATTCTGTTCTATTTTGGTAATTAGATAATGGTTATATTTACCATTAGGGCCCTAGATTAGATTATTTGAAGTATTTACCAACTTTCATCCTTATCTTTCACTTTCTCTTACCTTAGTATTATTTGAATTATGCTTTTTCATTTGTTTCTAATCTTCTCACTTAATATTGTTATAACGTTTGATAAGTATATCTCTAGTCTAGTTTATCTTTGTGTTTAGAGGTGCTTTATTAATCAAGTTTTCTTTATTAAGTTTTCTACTTTCTTTCTTAATCAGGTTTTCTTTATTAATTTTTCTACTTGCTTTCTTAATCAAGTTTTCTTTATTAAGTTTTGTACTTGCTTCCTTATTTAGTTTTCTTTATTAAGTTTTCTACTTGCTTCTTTCATTAAGTTTTTACTTGTTTATAAATTAGATTTTCCCTCACATTTGTTTCATATAAGAATTGTTTATTTATAAAGTAATCCTTGAAAAGAATCTTGTTTCTTAATTAGTAGATTAGTTGTTCATAACATATTCATTAGTTAAGAGTCATTTGCTTATGGAATAAATCACCATGTTTACCATCACATGTAATTGGACATTCCTTAGTTTGCACATATTTGTAGAAATTAAATTAGATTTAATCTCATTCAGTTTCTTTACTTATTTTGAAAGCCATTTTGACACTACTCCTTCTCTAGTTTCGATCACAATGAATGCATATCCTCAAAACCCCCAAAGAGAGTGGAACTAGATAGTTTAGTTTAACCGTTATGTGCATTCGTTAGTTGCATGTATAGTTTAATTGTTGAAGTTATCAAAGTATAGCCAGTTGTTGTAATCTTGTTTCCAATATTATAATTCCTTGTATAGTTAGTTTCTGAAGTTGTTTATGAAGATTTCTAATTCTTAGATTAAGAAGTGGAATACTCGATTAATAGGTAGTTTACTTTATTAGAGTAGTATTGTTTATATCTTTACCTTTCAGTATTTTTTTATAGAGTACATTAGTATAGGTTGATACTGCTCTAGTCTAATACTATGTTCCGGTTTAACAACCTTAATAGTTGAATTTCTAGGAGTTTGACTCAATTTTTCATTTTGAAATAGCTTTCGATATTTTCTTTGTTAAAATATTTCCACGACACCCTAGGAACCCCTCTACCTTCGCATATATTTTGTGTCAACTCTAAGTTTACCAACCTCGGTCGATAATTGAATATTTGGTGAATTAATTAATACATTATAACACCCAACATTTTTGGCACCGTTTCCAGGGAGTTGCTCTATAAGGTAGAATAGATATAATTTCCTTATGAAGTTTAGTAATAGGATGGTGGAGGGGGAGCGGTAAGACCAGAGGTAAGAACCTAAGCATCTTTTATAACAGTCGCCTCCAAATCCAGCAGTAGCAAGAGCATAGGTTTTCCTTTAGTTTATATTTTCATGAACAGACCTAGAGATTCTAAGGGTAGATACATTAGAACTAGTTCTCAAAACCTTAATAAAATTTCTACTAACCTTTACAGGGGACAAAATACCTGAACCACTAACTCAGCAAAAAGGTATCGAATAACCCACATAGGAAGTAGTTCTAATTGGAAGCCTAAAGAATTTATAGGAGAAACCATAGACGGTGAAGAAATCCTGGTGGGAAATCCTAAGAACCCTATTTCTGAAGAAGTCTAAGAGGGTTAGCAATTGGAAATCCTCAATCCTCCACTAGTACAGAAACTGAACGATACAACTTGCTCGTTAGTAGGGGATCCTAACTTTGTTATTTTCATTCATCTTTCCTGGGTACAATCTCTCTTTGGAAGCTCAACAAATATAGTTATTTCACAGATTGAAACCTCCACAGTATTACCTTCCATCGCTATAGGACCCAATAAGAGTACGGTTGATTGAAGGAATATCTCCCCTGAAAAAGAACATTGGGACGCCCCATTAACACCTCGAAAGGAGCCTCCTAGGTATACACTCTTTAGGAATCAAACCTACACAGAGAGATGGGGAGAGAATGAATATCATGACGAGGTTCTAAATGATGAAGGGGAAGGAGAAAATCGAACCGAGACTACCTTCCGGTTCCCTATTTTAGACACTGCACAAGATGTAATATGAATAACATTCCCCCTCCCTCCTTACCTACCTTCTATGGGAAGAGAAATGAAGACTCGGACACATTTTTGTTTTATTTTGACATCCTCTATAGAAGTTATAACTATCTACAGGATGCTCACAAATTAAAAATATTTCCCGCTACACTAAAAGACTCCGCTTTAAGATGGTTCATGGGATTAGGAGAATATAGTATTAGGACTTGGGAAGATATGAAAACTACATTCTTGTGGAAATACCAAGAGTATTGCAAACCCAGAGACTCTCGAAACAATATTTTTAAGATACAACAACTCGAAGACGAGAGCTTGGAAGACTATCTCAAAAGATTTATTTATACACTACATAAATCTAAACATAATGATCTTCAAGAAGATGCAATAAGAACACTTTTCCTTAAGGGAATCTCAGAAGACCTGGTAGAAAGCCTTAATATCATGGCATCGAGTGATGTCTCCCACAAATATTTCGCACAAATTGGGGAGATGTGAAGAAATTACTCTAGAAGTAGGGGGAAAGTTGGGAGAAATATTCGAGAACCTTATAATAGGAATCTAAAAGGGAATACTCCCAGTTCAGGAGGCGTCACAAAGATAGAGTTAGGAAACCTATTGGAAAATTTCAAAACTGATATTTTAGGAGAAATGGGTTCCCAACTAGATGCATAACAAGCTAAGAAAAGGAAAGAAGAGGAATGTACAGCGATGAACATTTTCTGTCCAAGATGCAGAACTAAACATCCCCAATGGGAATTCCCATTAAATAACATCTTCGTATGTCATATCTTTACAGAAGAGCATCCAATAGATGATTGTCCATCGTCACCAGGATTACAAGCCATATATAAAAGTGGTGACATTGGTGAAACCTTGAGGAGGCCTCCTTAGCAACCAAGGGACCCCCACCATATCAAAATTTGTCACCACAACCCCCACCTTATTACCAACCACCTCAACAGTGGAGCACTACAAGTTGGCAGCATTGGACACCCCAGTATCCTCCTCTCCTCATTTTACTCAGCAACAATATTGGCGACGGGGGTAGAGGGGACAATCCTACCCCCATTCATCACCTTTCTCTACTCATCCTTATCCTCAATATTCAGCCAATACCCAACCATTGTTACGAGTATTTGTGCCTCCAGTCACCCTTATTACACAACAACCTCATCACTTCCAAAATACAAACCCTCCACGACCTACATTATTACCTACACAAACGATACCTAATCCAAATAATAAGCCAACTCAAGCTCTTAACAACATTGAGTTGCAAACTCCTCCATCCTACGTTATTTCGAATGTACCTGTACATGAGATACAATTACTATCTGGAAGAGTTGTGAATGACAAACCCAAGTTATCAGTCATCATTCGTGAGGAAAATGAAGAAGTAGAAGACCCTAATGAAGTCATGAATGATACTATTCTGCAGGATGTGCCAAATATTTTAGTGCATACCCATCCGCAGCAAGAACCCATTCGGGAACAAGGGATTCCTCCATTTCCAGAACGATTAGAAATCGAAAAACCTGTAGTCCATCCCGAGTACGACATTTTGAATGAACTAAAGAATATATATGTCAAAATTCCTCTATTATAGGCTATTAAGGATATACCAATTTACAACAAGGTAATAAAGGAACTATGTATTAAATGTCCAGGAAAGAAGCAAAAAGACCCCCTCACAATTCATGTTATAGGAGAGATGTTTGAGTGTATGGAAGGCCAGTCTCAGATTTCCAAATATACAAATCCAGGGGCCCCAGTAGTAACTGTTATTGTAAATAATGCTGCCATATAGAATACACTTATCAATTTAGGATCTACCATTAATATGATGACCACTGCAGTCTTAGAAGCTTTACAGTTGGGACAATTTCTCCGACCGACCCCATCATTGCTAGAACTAGCAGACCGTACTATAGTAAAACCTGTTGGGGTTCTAGATGACATTGTTGTATCAGTAGATTCATGGGAATACCCCGTCAACTTCATGGTAGTAGAATCAAAGGACCCTTCTAAAGGAAATCCTATTATACTGGGAATACCATGGTTGGATACCACCAATGCCTTCATAGGATTTAGGGACGGGGAAATGACCATTTCTAATGGGTTGTCCACAAAAAAACTGGCTTTATACCCCCAGCAAAACTGGTAATTGAAACCTTGTGGTGGTTAGATTGCCCCTTTGGGGATGAAAATATTGAAGATCTCTTCTTTCCTAGTGATTACTCCTGGGCACATCAGGAGCAGACT
The DNA here is from genome assembly GCA_001517045.1 of Pseudotsuga menziesii. Lineage (NCBI taxonomy): Eukaryota > Viridiplantae > Streptophyta > Pinopsida > Pinales > Pinaceae > Pseudotsuga > Pseudotsuga menziesii. The sequence goes on along the minus strand of LPNX010978418.1, from coordinate 402,394 downwards.
ACTGAGAATGCTTTAAGCCAATTTTTCTCTTCATCGACTTGAATAGATTTTCCTCAGTCTTTTTCTCAACTTGATCAAATTTTTGGGGATGAGTTTCAAGAAAATATGGCCCTCTCAACATTAATGAATACACCACGTGTCTTTGCAATTGAAGATCATATGGGGTCTTATACCATGCCTTGTGAGGTTAGCCCTGGAAACATTTTACACATAAATTCAGAGTTAACTGAGAGTCAAAAAGAACAATTGCTTAAGGTCCTTAAAATCCAATCCAAAGAATTTTCATGGGAATACTCTGAAATGAAAGGTATACACCCTGACACTTGTATTCACCATATTTACATGGATGCCAATATATCCCTATAAGGTAGCCTCAGAGGAGAATGCACCCTGCTTTGAAAGATATAGTGAAATAGGAGTTACAAAAACTTCTCAATGATGGTTTCATCTATCCTATCTCTGACAATAAATGGGTGTCTCCTCTAGTGGTAGTCCCAAAAAAAGTCACAGGGAAATGGTGTATTTGTGTTGTTTTTAGAGAGCTAAATAAGGCCACTCTTAAAGACTACTTCCCTTTACCCTTTATTTATCAAGTGCTAGATACTCTATCTGGTAAGAAAAAATTTTCCTTTCTTGATGGGTATAGTGGATACAATCAGATTTCAATAGCACCCAAGGATCAGGATAAGACCACTTTTACATGCCCTTGGGGAACATATGCCTATATATTTTTTCCATTTGGCTTATGTAACGCACCTACCACTTTTCAGCAAGCAGTCTTAGGGATTTTTGTTGATCTTATACATGACTGTGTAGAGGTGTACATGGATGATTTTATAGCCTATGGTAATACCTTTCAAGAGGCCCTTGATAACCTTGAGAAGTTCTTGATTCGATGTCAAGAAATAAACCTATCCCTTAGTCACGAAAAATGTAAGCTGCTTACAAACGATGTAGAATTCCAATGGACTGAATCTTGTCAAAGTGCTTTTGAAGTCTTAAAAGCTAAATTATCAATGGCACCAATACTTAGGGGTCCCAACTGGTCTGTTCCTTTTCATATATCCACTAATGCTTCTGATATGGCCATAGGAGGACTCCTAGGCCAAAAAAAGGGCCAATCATCTTATGTCATTTACTTTGTTAGTAAGAATTTAGCTCCTGCTGAACTGAATTACACTGTCACTAAATAAGAATTCTTAGCGGTAATCTATGCCATTAATAAATTTTGTCATTATATTACAGGATATGAAGTTTTCGTGCATACGGACCATTCTGCCATCATATTTTTTATGAATAAACCAATTACCATGGTAGAGTGACCCGATGGCTTCTTCTATTACAATAATTTAATGTCACTGTCGTCAATCGACCTGATAGAGAAAATTTGGTAGCATATTTCCTCTCTCGTATTCAACATGATGATGGTGCTAAACCTGTTGATGATAATTTTCCCGACGAACATTTATTTTTTGTGTTTGTTCAAACCCCTTGGTTTGTAGACATTTCCAATTATTTAGCAATTGGGAAATTACCAAACCACTTGTCCCCACATGAGAAACGTCGCATTATAGTCCATATCTCTAACTATTCCTAGGTTGATAATGACCTCTTTCATACCGGTCCATATCTTATTATTAGAGGATGTGTACGAGAGGATGAGATGGCATAAATCCTCCGTGCATGCCACGATGGGCCATGTGAGGGACACTTTTCTGACAAGTGGACAACATACAAAGTATTGCATTATGGTTATTACTGGCCAAGCATTTTTAAGGATGCTACCAAATATGTTAGAGGATGTCATGTTAGGATATTTAGACACTTAGGAGTTAGTTAAGATCAGCTTGTGTAATATATTCGTTAGGTAAGGTGTGTTTCTTTAGTATGCATTAGTATGCATTTGTAAATATTCTAATCCGACGGTCACAATATGCTCTAGACATAAAGTGATCCTACGGTTCAACTTCTCTTAGATCGTACCTTCCATTGATCCATGGCTTAACACCCGATTGGTCCATGATCTCTATTTAAAGAGCATGGAGGGTCCTTGGCTATTTGATCGATTATGACAAGCTCATATGTAACTTTATTTCTTTTGTATAATAAATTGCTCCAAGTAGCTATTTGGCTGGGGAAGTGGACTGTTTGCCTCTCGAGGGTTTTAACCACATGACAAACATCGGTGTGTTGATCTGTGATCTATTTGTGTGAAGCGGTTGCTCAAAGTGTTTGGTCTTTTGGGAGTACCCTGTGTACCCAAACATGGTATCAGAGCGTTTATGAAGAGCCACTTTCGGTTTTGATCAAGATCTGGAACCAATGTTGTCGAAACTTTGAAAGGGTTTTTGGTTTTGGAGTTTCTATGCATTTGTTTCATATGGGAGTTGTTCCACTGCATCCGGAGCACCGTTTCCATTGGGAAATAGTTTTCATTTCACCGAAAACTATTTATGTTTGATCCAGAAACACCCATTTCGGGAAATCTGAAGGTATAATGTTACAGTGACGGATTTGTTTAATTTTTTTTAAATATCTCATATTTTATCAGTTTTATTATTATATCTTTATTGTTTTAGTCTCGGACTGTTTCCTTCCCTGGCTGCATATTCTCTTTGTCTTGCACCTTGTGCGATCGTGGCGAATCAGAAACAAAAAGGGAAAGTTCTTTCTTGTCTTCTTGGCTACATATGCTCTTTGGCATGCACCTTGTGCGATCAGAGCAAGTCAGAAACAATGAGAAAACTTGAAAACATAGACTTTCCGGGTAATCTAACCAAGATCTAACCCCATTGTGTGGAAAAAAAATTGTTTTGGTTTTTTCATTTTTTTGTGATTTGCAGGAAAAAAAGACAAGCATGGAGAACGAGAGAGAAGAGTAAACAAAAACAAAAAAAACCCCTTCCTCTTTCCATTCTTTTACGTACCTTTTAAACTTAGCTCACTTGGTCCAAAGTTGTTTTATTGCTTAATAGGTCTTGAGTTCAAGTCTTATTAAGCTACTTTTTAGTGCTTGCAATTTCTATTTTTAAGTTACTTTATTGTAAAAGTGCATCTCACTTAAATAAAACAAAAAAAAAAGTGATTCACTTAATTCTTTTAATTTATTGCCGCACTATTTAAAGTAACATTATTGTAAAAGAGAACATCACTTATTCTACAAAAGTGATTCACTTAAAAGCAACTTTATTGTAAAGTGATTGTCAAAGGTTGATCTTGGGAATATGAGGGTTCTTTTTTTTAGTTGGTCAAGTTAATATCTGCCACGTCACTATTGAGGACATCTTCAACATTTTCTTTGATCAAGCATAACTTCATCATCCAGAATCAGTTTTCAGTGCCGTTTTTTTTTAATCCGCATATTTTTTCGAGCTCTTTGCATCCAAATAGTTAGTTTATGTTCTTTCAGCCATTATTTTATAGTATGTCTACCCCTTGTGATATTATACTTACAATTTCTAACTATTTCTCATGGAAATATCGTATGGAGGATGTTCTGCAAAGTAGGGGATTTTTCAAGATAACCTCAGGGAAATAAACATAACCCACTGATGATGATAAGAAAATTAAATGGGAAAATAGATGTGATGAAGCTTGTGGATTGATTGGGTTGTCAATCTCTACTGATTTGCAATTCCACATATCTGGAATTGATGAACCTGATAAAGCTTGGGAAAGTTGGAATCTGTGTTTCGTAAACACAACTAAATTCAGGGTCATCAACTTGAGAATGAGTTGATTTCCTTGAATCCAAATGATTTTTCATGCATTCAAGACTATTTATCTAAGTATAAAACTCTTAGACTCTTATGTGAAGAATGCAAAATTAAGAAAGAAGACAAACAATGTATTTATCATATTCTTTCCAAACTTCGACCTGCATATTATGTTTTTGTATCTACATTCTACTCCATGAAAGAATCATTGACTATAGCTAGCTATCAAGAGCATAGTCTTGAATCATTTTGTGATTCCTTAATTATAGAGCAAGATAAGCTCATTCACATTAGAGAAAATTTCAACTCAAAATGGGCCTCCTGAGGAAAATTAATAAAATAATAGTTAAAATAAAAAAATAATATTTATAATTTTGGAGGAAGAAAAGAAAAAACTACTTTTTTGTTTGTATTTTCGACATATCATCTTGTGTTTTTACTCAAATTTCGATCGGGAGAGCTCATTGGATGCGGAATTAAATTCTGCATCCAACGAGTGTCCACTCGGCATACTTTTGACGGGCCCCTCTATCCCAAAAAAAAGAAATACCTGAAAAAATGTGATGATGATGTCCAAGCCTCCCAAGAAACAGAATTTTCCCAATAATAAGCCAAACAACAAGGGTCCCAAACCCTCTCAGTTAGCTCCTTCTTTAAAAAATGACAAAGGATCCAAGCCAAAAGGAAAGAAGACTGAGCGTCATTGCAATTTTTGTGGGAAAGATAATCATGATGAATCTAAGTGTTTCAAGAAGATGGCATCCTTGGAAGCAGAAATGAAGAAGCACCACATCAACCTGGATTCGTCTTCAGAATCAACCTATCATGGACATGCACTTTGTGCTTCTAGTTACTCTTATAATGCATCTTCTTCTTCTACTTAAAATGAGTGGCTCATTGATTCTGGAGCATATTATCATATGGCTAAGGATCAAGCCATATTTTCTACTATGCATGAATGTAACACCAAGAAAATATTTGTTCGTGATGATATATCTCTAAGTGTTGTAGGATTTGGAACAGTTCCAGTAGAAAATGGTCATTTCAGTGATGTACTATGTGTTCCAAAAATTTCGTGCAATTTGTTATCAGTCTATCAAATAACTCATTTGGGTGAAGGTAAAACTGTGACGTTTACACCTCACCAAGTTGTAATCAAAGATTTTAAAAAATCCTCAAAATGTCCTTGTTATTGAAACTATTATTGATATTACCAATTTGTACAAATTCAAGAACTTTGGGTCATCACATTTTCCTTCAGTTTTTGTTGCTCATAGTGATAACTTGAGCAAACTTTGGCATGAGCGATTTGGTCACTTAAATTATTGTTCATTGCAACAACTATGTAAAGACAATATGGTGACTGGTCTTCTGATGGTATCTTGCAAGGATGGTGTTTGTTCCAGTTGTGTACTCGAAAAACATTATCGAGACAGTTTTGACAAACGTGCCTCTTGGCACGCCTCGGTTCCCTTGGAGCTTTTGCATAGTGACTTGTGTGGCCCCCTTCCATCTGCTTCTTTTTTTTGTTTCAAATATTTCTTAACTTTCATTGATTACTACTCCAGACGCACTTAGGTTTACTTCCTAAAACTTAAGAGTGAAGTATTTAACATGTTCTTGGCCTACAATGCCCTTGTTGAAAAACAATCTCGTCATCAAATTATTAATTTAAGATATGACAATGGAGGAGAATATGTTAACAACAAGTTCACAACTTTCTGCACTGAACAAGGAATCCAACAACAGCACAATGTTCCATATACACCACAACAAAATGGTGTAGCTGAACGGAAGAACCACACTTTAAAATAAATGGCTAATTGTATGATCCAATCTAAGGGAATAAGTCTTCAATATTGAGCTGAGGCCATAAATTGTGCAAATTACATAGTTAATCGCACACCCACTAAAGTTTTACAAGGTATAACACCAGAAGAAGCATGGAGTAAAATTAAACAAGATGTAAGTCACTTCCGTGTGTTTAGTTGTGAAGCATGGGCTCACATTTCGGATGAAAAACGGAAAGCATTACAGCCTAAAAGTGAAAAGTGCATATTTGTTGGATATTTTGAAGATGTAAAATGCTATATACTTCTTCAGCCACATTCTCATGATATAATCATTAGAAGAGATGTTAAATTTGATGAAAATCTCTTGGCATGTGAGCCTGATTCAGTGATTGTGCCTTCTTCTTCTTCTTTCAACTTCCTTGACAGGTTTCCAACTCTAGTTTCTAATGATGACAATGAGGATGAAAATCCACCTCCGCCTGCTCACGTTCCTCCAATTGCACCAGCACCAATACTTCCTCGATGGGTCCATTCAACATGTGAAGCAACTAGTGATCTTGCCAATGATCCTAGAGATCAACGTCGAACATGTTCTCAGTTTCAGTGAGCCTCTTCTCTTTTGGCTCAAGTTTCCAAGAATCATGATCCATAAACTTTTTGCAGAAGCTTCAGGACATCCAGATTGCGATGCAGCTATGGATGAAGAATATCATTCCTTAATGGTGAACGGTACTTGGGATCTTGTTCCTCTTCCAAAAGGAAGAAATATTGTTAGATGTAAATGGGTCTACAGAACTAAGTATGCATCGGATGGACGTATTGAAAAACTTAAGGTGAGGTTAGTTGCCAAAGGTTTTTCCCAAGTTGAAGGGATTGACTACAATGAAACCTTTTCTCCTGTCGCAAAAATGAACTCCATCCGCCTTGTTCTTTCCCTTGCAGCCTTACATAACTAGGAAGTCCGTCAAATGGATGTCAAGTCTGCCTTTATACATGGTGATTTACAGGAGGAAATTTACATGGAACAACCTCCTGGATATGTTCAGAATAACTCTAGCCTTATCTGTCTCCTTTAGAAATCCTTATATGGCCTTAAGAAAGCTCCTAGATCTTGGTATGCCAAAATGGATAGATTTCTCCTTGACACTGGTTTTTCTAGATGCCATTCTGACCCCAATATCTATACCAAGAAAGTAGGAAACCATCTCATCATACTTGTTCTTTATGTTGATGATCTTATCCTTACTGGTAGTGACCCTAAACTTTTAACCCATGTGAAATCCAGTCTTAAACAAAATTTTGAAATGTCAGACTTAGGACATTTGCATTATTTTCTTGGTCTCCAAGTATTGCAAACCAAAGAAGGAATCTTTCTCTCCCAGTCTAAGTATGCTTGTGACCTTCTTCGTCACTTTCACATGGAAGATTGTAAACCAGCTCCTTCTCCCTTCTAGTATGGAGTCAAACTTTCTGCCACTTGTACTTCCCCTGAAGTAGATGCCACCTTGTATCATCGGCTTGTTGGTAGTCTCTTATACTTGACTCATTCCCGTCCTGACCTTTCCTTTGCCATTGGTCGTGTTGCCCATTATATGCAAACTTCTCATGAAAGTCACTGGAAAGCACCAAAAAGAATACTTTGATGTATTCGAGGTACAATTCAGTTTGGGATTCATTATAGTATAGGGGGGGAACCTTTGTTGGTTGGTTTCACTAATTCAGATTGGGCCAACGATCCTGATGGTTGAAAGTCTACTACAGGTTATGTTTTCAATCTGGGATCTGGACCTGTCACTTGGCCTTGTAAGAAACAACAAGCTCTTGCTCTTTCTTCAGCAGAAGCAGAATATCAAGCTGCAGTTAATGCCAGCCAGGAAGCTTTATGGCTTCGACAAATCCTATCAGAGTTTGGATTCGAGCAACAATAGCCTACTCCACTTTGGTGCGATAATAAAAGTTCCATCAAGCTTGCCAAAGATCCAGTTCTACATCAACGCAACAAACACATTGAGCTACACATGCACTTCATTAGAAATATTTTTCATGATCGTGTTCTTGAAATGCTCTATTGCCCTATAGATGATCAAGTTGTAGACATCTTCACCAAGTCTTTTACAGAAGCGAATTTTTCTAAACTTCGATCTATGTTAGGAGTTCAGGAATGTGTCCTTAAGGGGGGATAGGCTCTAATGCCTCCTTCCTTCTCCTAATAGTGTCACTTTTGTAAATCCTTCAATCCTATCCTAAGTTGTTCTTAAGGGGGGATGTTTGGATATTTAGACACTTAGGAGTTAGTTAAGATCAACTTGTGTAATATATATGTTAGGTAAAGTGTGTTTCTTTAGTATGCATTAGTATGCATTTGTAAATATTCTAATCCGACGATCACGACAGGCTCTAGACATAAAGTGATCCTACGGTTCAACTTCTCTTAGATCATACCTACCATTGATATGTTTCTTAACACCCGATCGGTCCATGATCTCTATTTAAATAGCATGGAGGGTCCTTGGCTAATTGATCGATTATGAGAATATCATATGTGACTTTCTTTCTTTTGCATAATAAATTGGTCCAAGTAGCTATTTGGCTGGGGCCGTAGACTCTTTCCCTCTCGAGGGTTTTAACCACATGACAAACATCAGTGTGTTGATCTGTGATCTATTTGTGTGGAGCAATTGCTCAAGGTGTTCGGTCTTTTGGGAGTACCTTGTGTACCCGAACATGTGATAGTTTCCAAAGAATGGGTAGACCTACGCCATCGAACAAGATTCCTTTCTAGCCTCAGGTCATGATTGAGCCTTTTCAGCAGTGGGCTCTTGATTTTGTAGGGCCAATTTCTCCCATGTCCCGTAAGAAGAAATATATCCTAGTTTGCACGGGCTACGTTACCAAATGGGTAGAAGATAAAGCTTTGTTTAGGGCTATAGAGAAATCCGTGGTAGAATTTATATATGAAGAAATATTCACTTGATTTGGGGTGCCAAGAGAAATCGTCACTGACCAAGGCTCGCAATTCACCTCTAAATTAATGAAAGAGCTTACCACGAAATATAGTATATGACATTGCAAATCCTCACCTCACCATCCACAAGCCAATGGAAAGGTAGAATCAACCAATAAGGTATTGGAAGCTATCATAACTAAAACTATTCAGCTACATCATAAGGATCGGGAAAATAGACTCCCAGAGGCCTTATGGGCCTATAGGATAACATGGAGAAACAATACTGGACATACCCCTTATGAGCTAGTATATGGAAAGCAAGTCCTTTTACCTATTGAGTTCCAAGTTAAGACCTTTCAGATGGTCGCACATCTAGGCATGGATTTGGACAAGGCACAAAAACAACAAGTTTTACATATTAATGAGTTAGATGAAATTAGACAGGATGCACTCCAAAGAACAATATTAATACAAAATCAACGGAAGAAATGGCATGATAAATTTATTAATCAAAATCAATTTAATACTAGGGATTGGTCATTACTATTCGACTCAAGGTACAAAAATTTTAAAGGAAAATTAACTACCCGTTGGGTGGGCCCATATGAAGTAGTTACAGCTTTTGATAATGGTTCAATATAAATTAAGACAATTGATGGTTCACAAATTTCCTTTGTAGTAAATGGACACAGACTTAGACTTTACCACCAACCAATATCTAAACAAGATTTCATGAAAAATGTCTTGCAGCAGAAGGAGATGGAACTTGTTGAAAAGGAAATTATTCCTCCACCTCTTGATCCTTAAAGTTATTATGGGTTGTCATTACTTGTATATATGTAAATATGTTTGTGTTTTCCTGAATAAATAAGAGTCATTTCTAACAAATTAACTGCATTTATATATAGGATTCATTCCATGATCACCTATTGCAGTTTTGTCAATTAAAACAGGAAGACTCTTTTCCTTTTTTCTCATTTTTATGAATTTTATAGATGCTTTTGTTATGAATAAATATGAATCATCTAACAAGTGATTTTGTAGTTTGATTACAAGTACTTTATCTCTATAAGCAACTCATGAGGTATTATCTGAAAAGGGAAGTGCACTAAAAGATTCATAATGTATCTTAACTCTTTTTGGGTACTTTCGAAAATTGAAGTTTATAGTGAAAATTAAAAGAATTCTCTGTATATCTTTTTCTCTATGATTCATTATTATTTTATATATGGTATTTTGATTCAAACATGTACATTTCTGATTTATTAGAATAGTAGCTTGAAAGACTTACTCTAATCATCATGTTCTTTAGATTCTCATCTTACACCTATGGACTGCTAGTTCATCCTATACTTATTATCAAAACTTGTCTCTTAAGCATTTTTGTGGTAACTCAAGAGTAAGTGGAATTTCTTCTTGTGGGGAACATTATTGATCTTTTATGAAGGAGATAGACTGAGAGGTCAAGGGACAGATTTAAGTTATTCTCTTTGGACATGACCTACAGTTTTGGCCATTATAAAAGTTACTTATAAAGTTTTCTCTAGAAATTTGAATTATGTGTTTAGTAGGCTTAACACGCTCTAGTACCAATCGGTTTCCATATATTTAATATCATTACAAGGAAAACCCATCGGGGTACTAAACAGGCCTGCTGGCAGCGGGTTAATGCTAAGTAACATCTTAAAACAAGGGAGCTCAGTAAATGCAAGTAAACTCGTCGGGGCACTGAACAGGCCTGCTAGTAGCGAGGCAATATCAAGTAAAAGAGATCTAGTTAATGCACCACTATACACATGGTTCGTCAAAAATGGTAATATATATATAAAAAAAAACTAGAATATATAAATACATGTTTAGGGCAATTGTTTGTGATGTTATTAGAGAATGGTTGTAAGTTGGGCTTGGACCCGGCCATATAATTCAACCAATACCTAGGATATGATTATCCAAGAAACACTAGTACAAAATGAGGAATTAGCTACTAGGTGACTAAAAATTCTAGTCACCACAGGTTTTCCAAGTGATTTACTACTAAATATGAGCAATTTTGATTGACTCAACTATAAATGACTAAAATTAACGACTAATTTAGTCACGACATAAAAAATTACTAGCTAGAAGAATATGAATTAGTCATTTATGTTAGTCATTTTTAATTGTGTCATGGAAAATTGCAAATTTGGCAATGAAGTGTAATTTTTGTAAGTTGTCTACCTTCTATTAGTAATATTAGTGCCATGCACCTCGATCTTTAGAGATCCAACAAAGCAATTGCATGAACTTTTAGCCTTATGGGGGTTTTTATGGTTCGAAAAAAAAAAAAAAATCTCTAGCTTTCTATTTTTGGCGAATCAAAGGTCATGATAATTGATTGGGCCAGAGGTCTCACCAAGTTGTAGTCACTAGTTTGTGTGATTTGATATATTCTGACAGTGTAATCAATGGAGCCTATATAGAGTGGCATTGCCAAAACACTGAATCATGAAAATTAGTGGTTCGATACATGTCTCAAAATCATACATGATTTTTAATGAAAGAATTTGCCCAATATTTGAGTAAAGAAATATGGTACATCTATCAAGTTCATGATTAAAATCATATGCATTGAAATTAAAAGATCATGGTATGGCCTAGTTTCATGGTTTTGCTAGCTTTGAAGGACTGGGACATCTTTCCATTAGCTTGGTTCGAGTTCATTCCATAAAATTGAAGCTTAGCATGTCTCCAGAAACTGATAACATGAAGAAGAGTGCTAAACTATTTAGGTTTGAACCAGTCAACATGAAATGGGCAGAGGAAATTCTTGAATGCACTAAGCATTTCAATGATGAATGTTGGTACTCCTTCTTTGAAAGAATTATGGGTTACAATATTGAAGTCGCTCCTTCATTCGCTCAGAATTTCTCAAGTTCATCCATAAATTTCCAGACCTTGACATTTGAATTGATCGAAATCTTAATCACATAAGGAACAGGATTGCCTCTTGAATGGGATAGATGGTTCAAAGAATATCCTTTTGAAGCTAATTTAGGGTTATATTTCCTGCCTAGGGTTGAATCCTTATATTGGAGTAAGGGGATATATTTGAACACTGTAAAGCAGGAGTGGAGAGATGATTTGAGGATAATACAACGTTATATTACCTACGAAGGTATATTTTCCACCATCTACAAGAATCATTTTAGATTCCTCCTTCATATAAGTGGGAAATCCAAATTAAACTTAAAAAGTATTATCAAAAGGGCTACTAGGGTTAAGAGTCATATTGATCATACAAGTCAATCAATCTTTCATCACAGTTTAGTTAAGCTGTTGTTAGTAACTGAGCTCAAAAAGAAGAATCGTTCATGGCAACACTTTTGGCTTTGGTCAAGCTTTGAACCAGAAAGATCTGAAGCTCAAGATGACCAAGAAAATCAAATCAACAAAGAAGATACATAGACTTATACCAGTAGACAAAAGAGCCTTCATACCAGATGTAAGATTCAAGGAGGACAAATTACTTTCAAATGGCAGAGGAGAAAGGTAGATAAAAAATCCAATTCAACAAAAAATGGATTCAATGCAAAGGATGAACAAGCCCAAGGTCAAATTCAAGAAAATTTATAGGAAGAAGAAATTTGTGTGTCACAGGTTGAAATACATCTGCTCTAGATAATCCGAATGACATGAAAGAAAGGATAACATAAACATGTATGAATGAATAACCTCCTTCCAATATTGAAGTTCCAGTTACTTCTCTTTCAGAGCCTCAAACTGTTAAATGGAGTCCCAAAACAAGACCTAAAAATAAACTGAGAATGAACATGAGACCAATTTTAGATCCTAAATTTAAAAAGGATGTAGTAACCACTATTGAATACTCTTCAAGTGAAGATGATCACATAACCAAGAATGTGGAGCAAACTTTAACTCAAACTGTAGAAGACACTGAAAGGAGCATAAAATTTCTTCCAGAGATATTTGAAAGAAAATACGAGGCTAAAGAAAAACAAAATGCACATAGGATTAAGTGTTTGGATTCATTTAAGAGTGTAAGGGAAAGGTTAATCTTCACAACCAAACTGAAATAGAGGAGCAAGTGATTGAATTCATTCAAGTACAATTAATTAAAAAATAAAAAATAGATACAACTTGTAACATAAGTGACTTAATTCAAAAGATTGATACAACTTGCGACACCAATGACCCCATACAAATGATTTAAATGCAACTTGTGGCACAAATCACCTTCTTTGAATGGTGACATGAATAATCAATGGAAAAATATGATGTTACTTATAATACAAGTGATGTAGTACTGCAAGTGGATAATACAATTACAACAATTAATAATTCCTTAACTAGTCATGAAAAAAATCAATCATAAACAGTGAATTATTAAACACAAGTTTTATAACCAAAAGCAAAGTGATAACAACAATAATGATTGTGAATTTGAAATTTTAAAAGAAAACATCTATGACAAACATCAAGAAGCAAAAAATGATCTTCCTCAGATGATTGTAAGACTTGCAAATTATGGGTGACTCAAAAATGTTAATGGACTAGTGCAAAAGAAAATGTCATATAATTTCTAATCTAGCACTTATCCTAAAATGAATAAATTATTGAAGGCTAAAATTATGTTTTGTCACATCCCTTACACACATGTTCAAGGAATTTAATCAAAAAATAGATTTGCATTCAAAGGAGGGTGTCTAGGTCTCGTCAAATATTTCTTTATCCATTATATAATATGAGAGTTGGGTATGAAAGAGTATGTATTTTGGACTTAGTGATATCTTTATAAATTAAGTTCACTAATATTTCTAATCAAATGTATAATTAATTCGAAAAGTGCATTATATTATATAACTACATTATAGAAGGAAGGACATGTCTAGTCTATTAAAAGAGATAGGAAACTCATTAGTCACTATATTTTAATTTCACAAATATCATTGTTAAAATGTCTATAGAAAACCCATTACTACCTGCCCCACATTCCACATCCCACCTCTCTACTAGAAATTACTACTTACCTGATTCATTGTTCGTTTAACCTAGTCCACACAGTAAAACAAAAAATATAAAAAAAACAATTTTTTTTATATAATAAAATAATTTAAAAAAAAAACAAATCTATATAACTTATATAAACAAATAAAAAAATAAAACAAACCAAACCACTATAAACATAATCTATGAAAAAAAATAATAAAAAATATATATACATATATATACCTAAAAAAACTGAAAAAAAAAACCATTATCCAAATTAAATAATAAAAGTAAAAAAATATATATGAAAACACACAAATATTTTATTTTCATGGTAGGTCGAACGGTCTTGACCCAACCTCTACAGCAGCAACGGCATTCCGATTTTCCTTACCATCCTTCAATTCCGACAATTTAGATTGCTGCTCAACCTGCTACTTCTTGTCAAATGGCCTAACCGTTCGCGCCAAACATTGGAGGGTTTGGTGGGTTTTGGATATGGATATTGGTCATACCCATTGAGGAGTTTGGGATTGATATTAAACACGGTTGATTTCACAATTTCTCTATTTAATTGCCATAGCTTCCATGGGTAAAGCAGCATTGGAGAGAACCTGGAGACTTTTGAAGAGGCGGGCCGCGAATTCTGCACCTCTGGCGTCAACACCACCTTCCTTGCTTACAAAATCCCTGGTAAGTACTGTGAATTGATAAAGTTTTAGTGAATGTTGGATAAAAACCTTATCCGGCCCCTCACCAGAGAGTTTCCATCCATCATGATTTTGGAGAATTAAATTTTTAGTGATTAAACAGCCCTCACCTTGCAGCACTAGGCTCTTTCTGTTGTGCCCTCAGTATCCTCACTAAGCTCTGGATAGACCTCTGCCAGCGTTTAAAAAGGGATCTATCTGCACTTTAGGGTATTGCCCTCCCCCTTTCTAGCCACAAGGGCTGCCCTTACAGTGGCAGCACACCTTATGCAATGTTTGCCCTGCCATTTTCCCATCGTTTCAATCCTCTAACCCTACGCAACAAGCATAGTAACATTCGTTAGAAGGTTACTTTTTATTGGTTTTATTTGTTACTGAATGTAATACTACAACTACCCCTGTTTGCAGGCATATATATTAGACTATATAAACACTACACTGTAATCTTGGTTTCAAAAGTTAATTTTGATGGTTAGCTAGTGTTGTAACACAAGAAGGACTGATTTAAACCTTATTTGCAAATTTATATCAGACTGTATGTAATGGTGTTATCTTGGACATAATCATAGTTTACACTCTGAATATTACATATGCTTTCTAATACTCTATGGCTGATGGTAAACGATCACTTAAAGATTTTGTTTAAGAACCTATTTGCAAGTATACATACTGATTTGTTTTTCCTAAACTAGACAGTCACATAATTAGTTCAAGTTCATACTATACACTGATGTATGCACAGAGTGGTGAGTGTGTTTGAAATGATAAAACCAATGTATGGACTTATGCTTAAATAGTGGATGGTTACTGCTGCCTTCATAGCTGATATAGCATTGAATTCACACTGCTTTACCGTTGCGATACTACAGTACCTTGGGATGCTATATGTTGTACCTGCAATGAGTGGCATTTCAAACTTTCTATATGATACATGGATGATCTAAAACTGAAAATTGGAATGCTCTACTGAAGTAGATGTACTAACCGCACTTACACTATTCAAGTTCACACTCATACTGTATTTTCTTCATTCCTTGAATTGACTCCAATAAGTCACTGGTCACTAACCATCTTCAGAGAAGACATTATTTGGTGTTTTAGTGTCCTTATAGACTCACATTAGGGCTCTCTCCTAGGAGGTTTCGACTTCCAAAGAAGTTTGGAGAAGTGGCTAAGGTGACAGTAGTCACTTTCTCCTTCATATGTTTACCGGTGACTAGCCCTGCTAGTTAATCCGGTAACAGCTTGAAATCAGAGATCTGATCTAAGAGAAAACTTGAAAGGTAGGAATATGTCTAGCTTTGAAGAATTGTGCATTTGTGGCCTACCAGATTCCTTAAATGATTAAGCAAGGTGAAGCTATAATTTCTCTTTAAAAGAAATAGCTTTCTAGCTCCCTAAAGAAAAAATTGAAAAGAATTAGTTGAGGACGTTGAAGTAGCTTTCTCTCTCCCTAAATTAAACTCTAGTGGATGTTTCCTGGCTCCTTAAATAAGTCTTTAAGCTTGGGATCTGTTTATTCCCAGATCACCTATTTGACAAGGGACACCTTGCTCAGCAGGATTTCTATGGCTTGAAATCAGAGATTTGATCTTAGATAAAACTTGAAAGGCAGGAATATGTCTAGCTTCGAATAATTGTGCATTTGTGGCCATCCAGATTCCCTAAATGATTAAGCAAGGTAAAGCTTTAATTTCTCTTTAAAAGAAATATAGCTTTCTAGCACCCTAAAGAAAAAATTGAACTGAATTAGTTGAGGATTCTAGTAAAATTGTCAAGGTCCTTGCAATCAAAATGGATAATATCAGTGCCATTTTCCCTTATCAAGCAGTGGAGTATATCATTCAATGCCCACTAGTTTATGCATGGGAATTTATAAATTTCTATCCAATGGCAAGTTAATGTAGTCTTATAATCAACTACAAACTGGCATCCTACGCCTT